>CAWUFW010006802.1:0-600000 GCA_963921515.1 Calotriton arnoldi
ACCATTACCATGAATACCACCACCACCACCACCAATAATAATACCATCACCACCAATAAAACCACCACCACCAATACCAATACCACCACCACCAATACCACCAATACCAATATCACCACCACCAATACCACCACTACCACCAATACCACCACCAATACCACCACCAATACCATCACCACCACCAATTACCACCACCACTACCACCAATACCACCACCAACACCAATATCACCACCACCAATACCACCACCACCACCAATACCACCACCACCAATACCACCAGCACCATCGACCAATACCACCACCACCAATACCACCACCACCACCAATACCAATACCAACACCAATACCACCACCACCAATGCCACCACCAATACCAACACCACCAATACCACCACCAATACAACCACCACCACCAATACCACCATAATTACCACCAATACCACAACCATCACTACCAATACCACCAGCACCACCACCATCACCACCATTACCAATACCACCACCACCAATACCACCAATACCACCACCACCAATACCACCAGCCACCACCACCAATACCACCACCACCAATACCACCACTAATCACCACCAATACCACCACCACCAATACCACCACCAATACCAGCCACCACCACCAATACCACCACCACCACCAATACCACCACCACCACCACCAGCACCACCACCACCAATACCAATACCACCAATACCACCACCACCACCACCAATACCACCACCAATACCAATACCACCACCAATACCACCACCAGTACCAATACCACCACCACCAATACCAACTACCACCAATACCACCACCACCAATACCAATGCCACCACCACCAATACCACTACCTACACCAATAACAACACCACCACCAATACCACCACAACCAATACCACCACCAATACCACCACCACCAATACCATCACCACCACCAATACCACATCACCACCACCAATACCACCACCAATACCACCACCACCACCACCAATACCACCACCACCAATACCACCACCATCAATACCACCACCAATAACACCACCAATACCACCACCAGCACCAATACTACCACCACCAATACCACCACCACCACCAATACCATCATCACCACCAATACCACCACCACCACCAATACCACCACCACCACTACCACCACCACCACCACCAATACCACCACCACCAATACCACCACCACCACCAATACCACCACCACCACCACTACCACCACCACCAATACCACCACCAAACCAATACCACCACCACCAATACCAATACCACCACCACCAATACCACCACCAATACCACCACCACCAATACCAATACCACCACCATCAATACCACCATACCACCACCACCACCAATACCACCACCACCATACCACCACAAATACCACCACCACCACTAATACCACCACCACCAATACCACCACCACCAACACCATATGAATACCACCAATACCACCACCACCAATACCACCACCACCACCAATACGCACACAGCCACCAACACAACCACCACCACCAATACCATCACCACCACCAATACCACCACCAATACCACCACCACCTACCACCAATACCACCACCACCAATACCACTACCACCACCACCAATACCACCACCAATAACACCACCACCACCAATACCACCACCACCACCACCAATACCACCACCACCACCAATACCACCACCAACACCAATACCACCACCACCAATACCACCACCAATACCACCACCACCAATACCACCACCACCAATACCACCACCACCATAACCAATACCAATATCACCACCAATACCACCACCACCAATACCACCAATAACACCACCACCAATACCACCACCACCACCAATACCACCACCACCAATACCACATACCACCAATACCAACACCACCAATACCAATACCACCACCACCAATACCACCAATAATACCACCTCCAATATCACCACCACCAGAACCATCACCACCACCAATGACCACCACAACCACCAATACCTCCACCACCAATGCCATCACCACCAATACCACCAATACCACCAATACCACCACCACCAACAACACCAATACCACCACCAATACGACCAATACCACCACCAATACCACCACCACCAATATCACCACCACTACCACCAATACCACCACCATCAATACCACCACCACCACCAATACCACCACCACCACCAATACCACCACCATCAATACCACCACCAATACCACCACCACCACCAATACCACCACCACCAATACCACCAATACCAACACCACCAATACCACTAATCCCACCACCACCAACACCAACACCACCACCACCAATACCACCACCAATACCACCACAACCACCACCAATACCACCACCACCAATACCACCAGCCACCAATACCAGCACCACTACCAATACCACCACCAAACCACCACCACCACCAATACCACCACCACCAACACCAATACCACCACCACCACCAATACCAGCACCAATACCAACACCAATACCACCACCAATACCACCACCACCAGTACCACCACCACCAATACCAATACCACCACCACCAATACCAATACCACCACCACCAACACCAATACCACCACCAATACCACCACCACCAATACCACCACTACCACCAACACCACCACCAATACCACCACCACCACCAATACTCACCACCACCAATACCACGAATACCACCAATACCACCACCACCAATACCACCACCACCACCAATACCAACACCAATACCACCAATACCACCACCACCAATACCAATACCACCACCACCAATACCACCAACACCACCACACTACCACCAATACCACCACCACCAATACCACCACCAATACCATCACCACCACCATTACCACCACCACCAATACCACCACCAACACCACCATATCACCACCACCAATACCCCCATTACCATTACCATGAATACCACCACCACCACCACCAATAATAAAACCATCACCACCAATAAAACCACCACCACCAATACCAATACCACCACCACCAATACCAATACCAATATCACCACCACCAATACCACCACTACCACCAATACCACCACCAATACCACCACCAATACCATCACCACCACCATTACCACCACCACTACCACCAATACCATCACCAACACCAATATCACCACCACCAATACCACCACCACCACCAATACCACCACCACCAATACCACCAGCACCATCATCAATACCACCACCACCAATACCACCACCACCACCAATACCAATACCAACACCAATACCAATATCACCACCACCAATGCCACCACCTATACCACCACCAATACCACCACCAATACCACCACCAATACCACCACCATTACCACAACCATCACTACCAATACCACCAGCACCACCACCATCACCAATATTACCAATTCCACCACCACCAATACCACCAATACCACCACCACCAATGCCACAGCCACCACCACCAATACCACCACCACCAATACCACCACTAATACCACCTCCAATACCACCAATACCACCACCAATACCACCACCACCCCAATACCACCACCACCACCAATACCACCAACACCACCAGCACCACCACCACCAATACCAATACCACCAATACCACCAACACCACCAATACCACCACCAATACCAATACCACCACCAATACCACCACCAGTACCAATACCACCACCACCAATACCAATTCCACCAATACCACCACCACCAATACCAATGCCACCACCACCAATACCACTACCTACACCAATAACAACACCACCACCAATACCACCACAACCAATACCACTACCAATACCACCACCACCAATACCACCACCACCAATACCAATACCACCACCAATACCACCACCAATACCACAACCACCACCACCAATACCACCACCATCAATACCACCACCACCAATACCACCACCAATAACACAACCAATATCACCACCAGCACCAATATTACCACCACCAATACCATCACCACCACCAATACCATCATCACCACCAATACCACCATCACCACCGATACCACCACAACCACTACCACCACCACCACCACCAATACTGCCACCACCAATACCACCATCACCACCAATACCACTACCACCGCCAATACCAATACCAATACCACCACCACCAATACCTCCTCTAATACCAATACCACCACCACCAATACCACCACCAAACCACCACCACCAATACCAATACCACCACCATCAATACTAATACCACCACCACCACCAATACCACCACCACCAACACCACAAATACCACCACCACCACTAATACCACCACCACTAATACCACCGCCACAACCTATATGAATACTACCAATACCACCACCACCATTACCACCACCACCAAAACGTACACAGCCACAAACACAACCACCACCACCAATACCATCACCACCACCAATACCACCACCAATATCACCACCACCTATACCAATACCACCACCACCAAAACCAATACCACCACCACCAATACCACCACCAATAACACCAGCACCACCAATGCCATCACCACCACCAATACCACCACCACCACCAATACCACCTCCACCAATACCACCACCACCAATACCACCACCAATACCACCACCACCAATACACCACCACCAATACCACCACTACCATAACCAATACCAATGTCACCGCCAATACCACTACCACCAATACCACCAATAACACCACCACCAATACCACCACCACAACCAATACCACCACCATCAATAACACTACCACCAATGCCAACACCACAAATACCAATACCACCACCACCAATACCACCAATAATACCACCTCCAGTATCACCACCAACAACAGAACCACCACCACCAACAAGACCACCACAACCACCAATACCTCCACCACCAATGCCATCACCACCAATACCACCAATATCACCAATACCACCACCACCAACAACACCAATAACACCACCAGTATGACCAATACCACCACCAATACCACCACCACCAATATCACCACCACCACCAATACCACCACCATCAATACCACCACCACCACCAATACCACCACCACCACCAATACCACCACCATCAATACCACCACTAATACCACCACCACCACCAATACCACCACCACCAATACCACCAATACCAACACCACCAATACCACTAATACCACTACCACCAATACCACCACCAACACCACCACCACCAATACCACCACCAATACCACCACCAATACCACCACCAATACCACCACCACCCAATACCACCAGCCACCAATACCAGCACCACTGCCAATACCACCACCAATACCACCACCACCATACCACCACCACCAACACCAATACCACCACCACCACCAATACCAGCACCAATACCAACACCAATACCACCATCAATTCCACCACCACCAGTACCACCACCACCAATACCAATACCACCACCACCAATACCAATACCATCACCACCAATACCAATACCGCCACCAATACCACCACCACCAAATACCACCACCACCACCAACACCACCACCAATACCACCACCACCACCAATACTCCCACCACCAATACCATGAATACCACCACCACCACCACCAATAATACCACCACCACCAATACCACCAATACCACCACCAATACCACCACCACCAATACCAATGCCACCACCACCAATACCACCAACACCAACACTACCACCAATACCACCACCACCAATACCACCACCAATACCATCACCACCACCATTACCACAACCACCAATACCACCACCAACATCAATATCACCACCAGCAATACCCACCACTACCATTACCATGAATACCACCACCACCACCACCAATAATCAAACCATCACCACCAATAACACCACCACCACCAATACCAATACCACCACCACCAATACCAATACCAATATCACCACCACCAATACCACCACTACCACCAATACCACCACCAATACCACCACCAATACCATCCCCACCACCATTACCACCACCACTACCACCAATACCACCACCAACACCAATATCACCACCACCAATACCACCACCACCACCAATACCACCACCACCAATACCACCAGCACCATCATCAATACCACCACCACCAATACCACCACCACCACCAATACCAATACCAACACCAATACCAATATCACCACCACCAATGCCACCACCTATACCACCACCAATACCACCACCAATACCACCACCAATACCACCACCAATACCACAACCATCACTACCAATACCACCAGCACCACCACCATCACCAATATCACCATCCACCACCACCAATACCACCAATACCACCACCACCAATGCCACAGCCACCACCACCAATACCACCACCACCAATACCACCACTAATACCACCTCCAATACCACCAATACCACCACCAATACCACCACCACCACCAATACCACCACCACCACCAATACCACCACCACCACCAGCACCACCACCACCAATACCAATACCACCAATACCACCAACACCACCAATACCACCACCAATACCAATACCACCACCAATACCACCACCAGTACCAATACCACCACCACCAATACCAATTCCACCAATACCACCACCACCAATACCAATGCCACCACCACCAATACCACTACCACCACCACCAATAACAACACCACCACCAATACCACCACACACCAATACCACCACCAATACCACCACCACCAATACCACCACCACCAATACCAATACCACCACCAATACCACCACCAATACCAAAACCACCACCACTACCAATACCACCACCACCAATACCACCACCACCAATACCACCACCAATAACACAACCAATATCACCACCAGCACCAATATTACCACCACCAATACCATCACCACCACCAATACCATCATCACCACCAATACCACCATCACCACCAATACCACCACAACCACTACCACCACCACCACCACCAATACCACCAATACCACCACCACCAATACCACTACCACCACCAATACCAATACCAATACCACCACCACCAATGCCACCACTAATACCAATACCACCACCACCACCACCACCACCAATACCACCACCAATACCACCACCACCAATACCACCACCAATACCACCACCACCAATACCAATACCACCACCATCAATACCAATACCACCACCACCACCAATACCACCACCACCAATACCACAAATACCACCACCAATGCCAATACCACCACCACCAATACCAATACCACCACCTATATGAATACCACCAATACCACCACAACCATTACCACCACCACCAATACGTACACAGCCACCAACACAACCACCACCACCAATACCATCACCACCACCAATACCACCACCAATATCACCACCACAAATACCAATACCACCAATACCACCACCACCAAAACCAATACCACCACCACCAATACCACACCAATAACACCAGCACCACCAATGCCATCACCACCACCAATACCACCACCACCACCAATACCACCTCCACCAATACCACCACCACCAATACCACCACCAATACCACCACCACCAATACACCACCACCAATACCACCACTACCATAACCAATACCAATGTCACCGCCAATACCACCACCACCAATAACACCACCACCAATACCACCACCACAACCAATACCACCACCACCATCAACACCACCACCAATGCCAACACCACAACTACCAATACCACCACCACCAATACCACCAATAATACCACCTCCAGTATCACCACCACCAGAACCATCACCACCAACAAGACCACCACAACCACCAATACCTCCACCACCAATGCCATCACCACCACCAATACCACCAATATCACCAATACCACCACCACCAACAACACCAATAACACCACCAGTATGACCAATACCACCACCAATACCACCACCACCAATACCACCAACACCACCACCAATACCACCACCAATACCCCCATTACCATTACCATGAATACCACCACCACCACCACCAATAATAAAACCATCACCACCAATAAAACCACCACCACCAATACCAATACCACCACCACCAATACCAATACCAATATCACCACCACCAATACCACCACTACCACCAATACCACCACCAATACCACCACCAATACCATCACCACCACCATTACCACCACCACTACCACCAATACCATCACCAACACCAATATCACCACCACCAATACCACCACCACCACCAATACCACTACCACCAATACCACCAGCACCATGATCAATACCACCACCACCAATACCACCACCACCACCAATACCAATACCAACACCAATACCAATATCACCACCACCAATGCCACCACCTATACCACCACCAATACCACCACCAATACCACCACCAATACCACCACCATTACCACAACCATCACTACCAATACCACCAGCACCACCACCATCACCAATATTACCAATTCCACCACCACCAATACCACCAATACCACCACCACCAATGCCACAGCCACCACCACCAATACCACCACCACCAATACCACCACTAATACCACCTCCAATACCACCAATACCACCAACCAATACTGCCACCATCCCCAATACCACCACCACCACCAATACCACCAACACCACCAGCACCACCACCACCAATACCAATACCACCAATACCACCAACACCACCAATACCACCACCAATACCAATACCACCACCAATACCACCACCAGTACCAATACCACCACCACCAATACCAATTCCACCAATACCACCACCACCAATACCAATGCCACCACCACCAATACCACTACCTACACCAAAAACAACACCACCACCAATACCACCACAACCAATACCACTACCAATACCACCACCACCAATACCACCACCACCAATACCAATACCACCACCAATACCACCACCAATACCACAACCACCACCACCAATACCACCACCATCAATACCACCACCATCAATACCACCACCAATAACACAACCAATATCACCACCAGCACCAATATTACCACCACCAATACCATCACCACCACCAATACGATCATCACCACCAATACCACCATCACCACCGATACCACCACAACCACTACCACCACCACCACCACCAATACTGCCACCACCAATACCACCATCACCACCAATACCACTACCACCGCCAATACCAATACCAATACCACCACCACCAATACCACCTCTACCACCACCAATACCACCACCACCAATACCACCACCAATACCACCACCAATACCACCACCACCATCAATACTAATACCACCACCACCACCAATACCACCACCACCAACACCACAAATACCACCACCACCACTAATACCACCACCACTAATACCACCACCAACCACCACCACCATTACCACCACCACCAAAACGTACACAGCCACAAACACAACCACCACCACCAATACCATCACCACCACCAATACCACCACCAATATCACCACCACCTATACCAATACCACCACCACCAAAACCAATACCACCACCACCAATACCACCACCAATAACACCAGCACCACCAATGCCATCACCACCACCAATAACACCACCACCACCAATACCACCTCCACCAATACCACCACCACCAATACCACCACCAATACCACCACCACCAATACACCACCACCAATACCACCACTACCATAACCAATACCAATGTCACCGCCAATACCACTACCACCAATACCACCAATAACACCACCACCAATACCACCACCACAACCAATACCACCACCATCAATAACAATACCACCAATGCCAACACCACAAATACCAATACCACCACCACCAATACCACCAATAATACCACCTCCAGTATCACCACCACCAGAACCATCACCACCAACAAGACCACCACAACCACCAATACCTCCACCACCAATGCCATCACCACCAATATCACCAATATCACCAATACCACCACCACCAACAACACCAATAACACCACCAGTATGACCAATACCACCACCAATACCACCACCACCAATATCACCACCACGACCAATACCACCACCATCAATACCACCACCACCACCAATACCACCACCACCACCAATACCACCACCATCAATACCACCACTAATACCACCACCACCACCAATACCACCACCAGCAATACCACCAATACCAACACCACCAATACCACTAATTCCACACCACCAACACCAACACCACCACCACCAATACCATCACCAATACCTCCACAATACCACCCCCAATACCACCACCACCCATACCACAGCCACCAATACCAGCACCACTGCCAATACCACCACCAAAACCACCCACCACAATACCACCACCACCAACACCAATACCACCACCACCACCAATACCAGCACCAATACCAACACCAATACCATCATCAATTCCACCACCACCAGTACCACCACCACCAATACAAATACCACCACGACCAATACCAATACCATCACCACCAATACCAATACTGCCACCAATACCACCACCACAAATACCACCAATACCACCAACACCACCACCAATACCACCACCACCACCAATACTCCCACCACCAATACCATGAATACCACCTCCACCACCACCAATAATACCACCACCACCAATACCACAAATAACACCAATACCACCACCACCAATACCAATGCCACCACCACCAATACCACCAACACCAACACTACCACCAATACCACCACCACCAATACCACCACCAATACCATCACCACCACCATTACCACAACCACCAATACCACCACCAACATCAATATCACCACCAGCAATACCCCCATTACCATTACCATGAATACCACCACCACCACCACCAATAATAAAACCATCACCACCAATAAAACCACCACCACCAATACCAATACCACCACCACCAATACCAATACCAATATCACCACCACCAATACCACCACTACCACCAATACCACCACCAATACCACCACCAATACCATCACCACCAAAATTTTACCACCACCACTACCACCAATACCATCACCAACACCAATATCACCACCACCAATACCACCACCACCACCAATACCACTACCACCAATACCACCAGCACCATGATCAATACCACCACCACCAATACCACCACCACCACCAATACCAATACCAACACCAATACCAATATCACCACCACCAATGCCACCACCTATACCACCACCAATACCACCACCAATACCACCACCAATACCACCACCATTACCACAACCATCACTACCAATACCACCAGCACCACCACCATCACCAATATTACCAATTCCACCACCACCAATACCACCAATACCACCACCACCAATGCCACAGCCACCACCACCAATACCACCACCACCAATACCACCACTAATACCACCTCCAATACCACCAATACCACCACCAATACTGCCACCATCCCCAATACCACCACTACCACCAATACCACCAACACCACCAGCACCACCACCACCAATACCAATACCACCAATACCACCAACACCACCAATACCACCACCAATACCAATACCACCACCAATACCACCACCAGTACCAATACCACCACCACCAATACCAATTCCACCAATACCACCACCACCAATACCAATGCCACCACCACCAATACCACTACCTACACCAATAACAACACCACCACCAATACCACCACAACCAATACCACTACCAATACCACCACCACCAATACCACCACCACCAATACCAATACCACCACCAATACCACCACCAATACCAAAACCACCACCACCAATACCACCACCATCAATACCACCACCACCAATACCACCACCAATAACACAACCAATATCACCACCAGCACCAATATTACCACCACCAATACCATCACCACCACCAATACCATCATCACCACCAATACCACCATCACCACCGATACCACCACAACCACTACCACCACCACCACCACCAATACTGCCACCACCAATACCACCATCACCACCAATACCACTACCACCGCCAATACCAATACCACCACCACCAATACCTCCTCTAATACCAATACCACCACCACCAATACCACCACCAATACCACCACCAAACCACCACCAATACCACCACCACCAATACCAATACCACCACCATCAATACTAATACCACCACCACCACCAATACCACCACCACCAACACCACAAATACCACCACCACCACTAATACCACCACCACTAATACCACCGCCACAACCTATATGAATACTACCAATACCACCACCACCATTACCACCACCACCAAACGTACACAGCCACAAACACAACCACCACCACCAATACCATCACCACCACCAATACCACCACCAATATCACCACCACCTATACCAATAACCACCACCACCAAAACCAATACCACCACCACCAATACCACCACCAATAACACCAGCACCACCAATGCCATCACCACCACCAATACCACCACCACCACCAATACCACCTCCACCAATACCACCACCACCAATACCTCCACCAATACCACCACCACCAATACACCACCACCAATACCACCACTACCATAACCAATACCAATGTCACCGCCAATACCACTACCACCAATACCACCAATAACACCACCACCAATACCACAACCAATACCACCACCATCAATAACAATACCACCAATGCCAACACCACAAATACCAATACCACCACCACCAATACCACCAATAATACCACCTCCAGTATCACCACCACCAGAACCATCACCACCAACAAGACCACCACAACCACCAATACCTCCACCACCAATGCCATCACCACCAATATCACCAATATCACCAATACCACCACCACCAACAACACCAATAACACCACCAGTATGACCAATACCACCACCAATACCACCACCACCAATATCACCACCACGACCAATACCACCACCATCAATACCACCACCACCACCAATACCACCACCACCACCAATACCACCACCATCAATACCACCACTAATACCACCTCCACCACCAATACCACCACCACCAATACCACCAAAACCAACACCACCAATACCACTAATTCCACACCACCAACACCAACACCACCACCACCAATACCATCACCAATACCTCCACCAATACCACCCCCAATACCACCACCACCCATACCACAGCCACCAATACCAGCACCACTGCCAATACCACCACCAAAACCACCACCACAAATACCACCACCACCAACACCAATACCACCACCACCACCAATACCAGCACCAATACCAACACCAATACCACCATCAATTCCACCACCACCAGTACCACCACCACCAATACAAATACCACCACGACCAATACCAATACCATCACCACCAATACCAATACTGCCACCAATACCACCACCACAAATACCACCAATACCACCAACACCACCACCAATACCACCACCACCACCAATACTCCCACCACCAATACCATGAATACCACCTCCACCACCACCAATAATACCACCACCACCAATACCACAAATAACACCAATACCACCACCACCAATACCAATGCCACCACCACCAATACCACCAACACCAACACTACCACCAATACCACCACCACCAATACCACCACCAATACCATCACCACCACCATTACCACAACCACCAATACCACCACCAACATCAATATCACCACCAGCAATACCCCCATTACCATTACCATGAATACCACCACCACCACCACCAATAATAAACCATCACCACCAATAAAACCACCACCACCAATACCAATACCACCACCACCAATACCAATACCAATATCACCACCACCAATACCACCACTACCACCAATACCACCACCAATACCACCACCAATACCATCACCACCAAAATTTTACCACCACCACTACCACCAATACCATCACCAACACCAATATCACCACCACCAATACCACCACCACCACCAATACCACTACCATCAATACCACCAGCACCATGATCAATACCACCACCACCAATACCACCACCACCACCAATACCAATACCAACACCAATACCAATATCACCACCACCAATGCCACCACCTATACCACCACCAATACTACCACCAATACCACCACCAATACCACCACCATTACCACAACCATCACTACCAATACCACCAGCACCACCACCATCACCAATATTACCAATTCCACCACCACCAATACCACCAATACCACCACCACCAATGCCACAGCCACCACCACCAATACCACCACCACCAATACCACCACTAATACCACCTCCAATACCACCAATACCACCACCAATACTGCCACCACCCCCAATACCACCACCACCACCAATACCACCATCACCACCAGCACCACCACCACCAATACCAATACCACCAATACCACCAACACCACCAATACCACCACCAATACCAATACCACCACCAATACCACCACCAGTACCAATACCACCACCACCAATACCAATTCCACCAATACCACCACCACCAATACCAATGCCACCACCACCAATACCACTACCTACACCAATAACAACACCACCACCAATACCACCACAACCAATACCACTACCAATACCACCACCACCAATACCACCACCACCAATACCAATACCACCACCAATACCACCACCAATACCAAAACCACCACCACCAATACCACCACCATCAATACCACCACCACCAATACCACCACCAATAACACAACCAATATCACCACCAGCACCAATATTACCACCACCAATACCATCACCACCACCAATACCATCATCACCACCAATACCACCATCACCACCGATACCACCACAACCACTACCACCACCACCACCACCAATACTGCCACCACCAATACCACCATCACCACCAATACCACTACCACCGCCAATACCAATACCAATACCACCACCACCAATACCTCCTCTAATACCAATACCACCACCACCAATACCACCACCAATACCACCACCAATACCACCACCAAACCACCACCAATACCACCACCACCAATACCAATACCACCACCATCAATACTAATACCACCAACACCACCAATACCACCACCACCAACACCACAAATACCACCACCACCACTAATACCACCACCACTAATACCACCGCCACAACCTATATGAATACTACCAATACCACCACCACCATTACCACCACCACCAATACGTACACAGCCACCAACACAACCACCACCACCAATACCATCACCACCACCAATACCACCACCAATATCACCACCACCTATACCAATACCACCAATACCACCACCACCAAAACCAATACCACCACCACCAATACCACCACCAATAACACCAGCACCACCAATGCCATCACCACCACCAATACCACCACCACCACCAATACCACCTCCACCAATACCACCACCACCAATACCACCACCAATACCACCACCACCAATACACCACCACCAATACCACCACTACCATAACCAATACCAATGTCACCGCCAATACCACTACCACCAATACCACCACTAACACCAATACCACCACCACAACCAATACCACCACCATCAATAACAATACCACCAATGCCAACACCACAAATACCAATACCACCACCACCAATACCACCAATAATACCACCTCCAGTATCACCACCACCAGAACCATCACCACCAACAAGACCACCACAACCACCAATACCTCCACCACCAATGCCATCACCACCAATATCACCAATATCACCAATACCACCACCACCAACAACACCAATAACACCACCAGTATGACCAATACCACCACCAATACCACCACCACCAATATCACCACCACGACCAATACCACCACCATCAATACCACCACCACCACCAATACCACCACCACCACCAATACCACCACCATCAATACCACCACTAATACCACCACCACCACCAATACCACCACCACCAATACCACCAATACCAACACCACCAATACCACTAATTCCACACCACCAACACCAACACCACCACCACCAATACCATCACCAATACCTCCACCAATACCACCCCCAATACCACCACCACCCATACCACTGCCACCAATACCAGCACCACTGCCAATACCACCACCAAAGCCACCACCACCAATACCACCACCACCATACCACCACCACCAATACCACCACCAATACCAACACCAATACCACCATCAATACCACCACCACCAGTACCACCACCACCAATACAAATACCACCACGACCAATACCAATACCATCACCACCAATACCAATACCGCCACCAATACCACCACCACAAATACCACCAATACCACCAACACCACCACCAATACCACCACCACCACCAATACTCCCACCACCAATACCATGAATACCACCTCCACCACCACCAATAATACCACCACCACCAATACCACAAATACCACCAATACCACCACCACCAATACCAATGCCACCACCACCAATACCACCAACACCAACACTACCACCAATACCACCACCACCAATACCACCACCAATACCATCACCACCACCATTACCACAACCACCAATACCACCACCAACATCAATATCACCACCAGCAATACCACCAGTACCACCAATACCATCACCACCAATACCACAACCACGACACCACCAATACCACCACCACCAATACCACCACTACCAATACCAATGCCAATATCAATACCACCACCAATCACCACCACCAGTACCACCACCACCAATACCAATACCACCACCACCAATACCACCACCACCACCACCAATACCACCACCACCAATACCACCACCACCAATACCTTCACCACCAATACCACCATTACCACCACCAATACCACGACCACCAATACCACCACCACTACCAATACCACCACCATCACCACCACCACCACCACCACCAATACCACCACCACCAATACCACCACCACCAATACCACCACCAATACCACCACCGAATACCACCACCACCAATACCAATGCCAATCCACCACACTACCAATACCACCAATACTACCACCACCAATACCACCAGTACCACCACCACCAATACCACCACCACCAATACCACCACCACCACCAATACCACCACCACCAATACCACCACCACCACCAATACCACCAACCAACAATATCACCACCATTACTATCACCACCACTACCACCACCGACCAATACCACCACCACCAATACCATCACCACCAATACCACCAATACCAATACCACCAAGACCACCACACCACCAATAATACCACCACCAATACCACCACCACCAATACCATCACACAATACCACCAATATCTACCACCACCAATATCACCACCAATACCACCATCACCACCACCAATACCACCACCACCAACAATACCACCACCAAGATCACCAGCAACACCACCACCAATACCACCACCACCAATACCAACACAATCAATACCAATACCACTAATACCACCACCACCACCACCACCACCAATACCACCACCAATACCACCACCAAAACAACCAATACCTCTACCAATACCACCACCACCAATACCAGCACCACCGCCCATACCACCACCAATACCACCACCACCAATACCACCACCACCAATACCACCAATACCAACACCACCAATACCACCAATACCAATACCACTAATACCACCACTACCAACACCACCACCACCACCATACCACCAATACCTCCACCAATACCACCACCAATACCACCACCACCAGTACCACCACCACTGCCAATACCACCACCAATACCACCACCACCAATACCACCACCACCACCAATACCACCACCACCGATACCAGCACCAATACCACCAATACCACCATCAATACCACCACACCACCAATACCACAAATATCAACACTGCCAATACCAGTACCACCACCACCACCACCACCACCAATACCAATACCACCACGACCAATACCAATACCTCCACCACCAATACCAATACCAATACTGCCACCAATACCACCACCACCACCAATACAACCAATACCACCAACACCACCACCAATACCACCACCACCACCAATACTCCCACCACCAATTACCATTAATACCACCACCACCACCAATAAAACCACCACCACCAATACCACCACCACCAATACCAATACCACCACCACCAATACCACCAATACCACCACCAATACCACCACCACCACCACCAATACCACCACACTACCACCACCAATACCATCACCAATACCATCACCACCACCATACCACCACAACTACCACCAATACCACCACCAACACCAATACCACCACCACCAATACCACCATAGCACCACCAATACCACCACCACCAATACCACCATTACCAATACCAACATCAATATCAATACCACCACCACCAATACCAACACCAATACCACCACCACCAATACCAATACCACCACCACCAATACCACCACCACCAATACCACCACCAATACCAATACCACCACCACCAATACCACTACCACCAATACCACCACCACCATCACCACCACCAAAACCACCACCAATACCACCATCACCACCAATACCACCACCACCAATACCACCAACCACCAATACTACCACCAATACCACCACCAATACCACCACCAGCAATACCAATACCATCACCACCAATACCAATACCGCCACCAATACCACCACCAATACCACCACCAATACCACCACCAATACCACCACCAATACCACCACCACCACCACCAATACCACCACCACCAATACCATGAATACCACCACCACCACCACCACCAATACCACCACCACCAATACCACAACTACCACCAATACCACCACCACCAATACCAATGCCACCACCACCAATACCACCACCACCATACACCACCACCAATACCACCACCACCAATACCACCACCACCACCAATCACCACCACCAATACCACAACCACCAATACCACCACCACCACCAATATCACCACCACCAATACCACCACCACCACCAATACCACCACCACCAATACCACAACCACGACCACCAATACCACCACCACCAATACCACCACCACCAATACCAATGCCAATATCAATACCACCACCAATACCACCACCACCAATACCACCACCACCAATACCAATACCAATACCACCACCACCAATACCACCACCACCACCACCACCAATACCAACCACCACCAATACCACCACCACCAATACCACCACCACCAATACCACCATTACCACCACCAATACCACCACCACCAATACCACCACCACTACCAATACCACCACCATCACCACCACCACCACACACCACCAATACCACCACCACCAATACCACCACCACCAATACCACCACCAATACCACCACTGAAACCACCACCACCAATACCAATGCACCACCACCACCAATACCAATACCACCACCACCAATACCACCAATACCACCACCACCAATACCACCACCACCAATACCACCACCACCACCAATACCACCACCACCAATACCACCACCACCACCAATACCACACACCACCAATACCACCACCATTACTATCACCACCACTACCACCACCACCAATACCACCACCACCAATACCATCACCACCAATACTACCAATACCACATACCAAGACCACCAACACCAATACTACCACCACCAATACCACCACCACCAATACCATCACCAATACCACCAATCCTACCACCACCAATATCACCACCAATACCACCACCACCACCACCAATACCACCACCACCACCAATACCACCACCAATACCACCACCAGCACCACCAATACCACCACCACCATACCAACACAATCAATACCACCACCACCAATACCACCACCACCAATACCACCACCACCAATACCTCCACCAATACCACCACCACCAATACACCACCACCAATACCACCACTACCATAACCAATACCAATGTCACCGCCAATACCACTACCACCAATAACACCACCACCAATACCACCACCACAACCAATACCACCACCATCAATAACAATACCACCAATTCCAACACCACAAATACCAATACCACCACCACCAATACCACCAATAATACCACCTCCAGTATCACCACCACCAGAACCATCACCACCAACAAGACCACCACAACCACCAATACCTCCACCACCAATGCCATCACCACCAATATCACCAATACCACCACCACCAACAACACCAATAACACCACCAGTATGACCAATACCACCACCAATACCACCACCACCAATATCACCACCACGACCAATACCACCACCATCAATACCACCACCACCACCAATACCACCACCACCACCAATACCACCACCATCAATACCACCACTAATACCACCACCACCACCAATACCACCACCACCAATACCACCAATACCAATACCACCAATACCACTAATTCCACACCACCAACACCACCACCACCAATACCACCACCAATACCTCCACCAATACCACCCCCAATAACACCACCACCCATACCACAGCCACTAATACCAGCACCACTGCCAATACCACCACCAAAACCACCACCACAAATACCACCACCACCACCACCAATACCACCACCACCACCAATACCAGCACCAATACCAACACCAATACTACCATCAATACCACCACCACCAGTACCACCACCACCAATACAAATACCACCACGACCAATACCAATACCATCACCACCAATACCAATACTGCCACCAATACCACCACCACAAATACCACCAATACCACCAACACCACCACCAATACCACCACCACCACCAATACTCCCCCACCAATACCATGAATACCACCTCCACCACCACCAATAATACCACCACCACCAATACCACAAATACCACCAATACCACCACCACCAATACCAATGCCACCACCACCAATACCACCAACACCAACACTACCACCAATACCACCACCACCAATGCCACCACCAATACCATCACCACCACCATTACCACAACCACCAATACCACCACCAACATCAATATCACCACCAGCAATACCACCAGTACCACCAATACCACCACCACCAATACCACCATTACCAATACCAATACCAACGCCAATATCAATACCACCATCAATTCCACCACCAGTACCACCACCACCAATACCAATACCACCACCACCAATACCACCACCACCACCACCAATACAACCACCACCAATACAACCACCACCAATACCTTCACCACCAATACCACCATTACCACCACCAATACCACGACCACCAATACCACCACCACTACCAATACCACCACCATCACCACCACCACCAACACCACCAATACCACCACCACCAATACCACCACCACCAATACTGCCACCAATATCACCACTGAAACCACCACCACCAATACTAATGAATCCGCCAATACCAATAAAAATACTACCACCACCAATACCACCAGTACCACCACCACCAATACCACCACCACCAATACCACCACCACCACCAATACCACCACCACCAATACCACCACCACCACCAATACCACAACCAACAATATCACCACCATTACTATCACCACCACTACCACCACGACCAATACCACCACCACCAATACCATCACCACCAATACTACCAATACCAATACCAAGACCACCAACACCAATAATACCACCACCAATACCACCACCACCAATACCATCACAAATACCACCAATTCTACCACCACCAATATCACCACCAATACCACCATCACCACCACCAATACCACCACCACCAACAATACCACCACCAAGACCACCAGCAACAACACCACCAATACCACCACCACCTATACCAACACAATCAATACCAATACCACTAATACCACCACCACCACCACCAATACCACCACCAATACCACCCCCAAAACAACCAATACCTCCACCAATACCATCACCACCAATACCAGCACCACCGCCAATACCACCACCAATGCCACCATCACCATCACCACAACCAATACCACCACCACCAATACCACCAATACCAACACCACCAATACCACCAATACCAATACCACTAATACCACCACTACCAACACCACCACCACCAATACCACCAATACCTCCACCAATACCACCACCAATACCACCACCACCAGTACCACCACCACTGCCAATACCACCACCAATACCACCACCACCAATACCACCACCACCACCAATACCACCACCACCGATACCAGCACCAATACCTCCAATACCACCATCAATACCACCACCACCAATACCACAAATATCAACACTGCCAATACCAGTACCACCACCACCACCACCACCAATACCAATACCACCACGACCAATACCAATACCTCCACCACCAATACCAATACCAATACTGCCACCAATACCACCACCACCACCAATACAACCAATACCACCAACACCACCACCAATACCACCACCACCACCAATACTCCCACCACAATTACCATTAATACCACCACCACCACCAATAAACTACCACCACCAATACCACCACCACCAATACCAATACCACCACCACCAATACCACCAATACAACCAATACCACCACCACCACCACCAATACCACCACACATACCACCACCAATACCATCACCAATACCATCACCACCACCACAACCACCACAACTACCACCAATACCACCACCAACACCAATATCACCACCACCAATACCACAAGCACCACCAATACCACCACCACCAATACCACCATTACCAATACCAACATCAATATCAATACCACCACCACCAATGCCAACACCAATACCACCACCACCAATACCAATACCACCACCACCAATACCACCACCACCAATACCACCACCAATACCAATACAACCACCACCAATACCACTACCACCAATACCACCATCACCATCACCACCACCAAAACCACCACCAATACCACCTCAACCAATACCACCACCACCAATACCATCAACACCAATACTGCCACCAATATCACCACCAATACCACCACCAGCAATACCAATACCATCACCACCAATACCAATACTGCCACCAATACCACCACCACAAATACCACCAATACCACCAACACCACCACCAATACCACCACCACCACCACCAATACTCCCCACCAATACCATGAATACCACCTCCACCACCACCAATAATACCACCACCACCAATACCACAAATACCATCAATACCAACACCACCAATACCAATGCCACCACCACCAATACCACCAACACCAACACTACCACCAATACCACCACCACCAATGCCACCACCAATACCATCACCACCACCATTACCACAACCACCAATACCACCACCAACATCAATATCACCACCAGCAATACCACCAGTACCACCAATACCATCATCACCAATACCACAACCACGACAACCAATACCACCACCACCAATACCACCATTACCAATACCAATGCCAATATCAATACCACCATCAATTCCACCACCAGTACCACCACCACCAATACCAATACCAATACCACCACCACCAATACCACCACCACCACCACCACCAATACAACCACCACCAATACAACCACCACCAATACCTTCACCACCAATACCACCATTACCACCACCAATACCACGACCACCAATACCACCACCACTACCAATACCACCACCATCACCACCACCACCAACACCACCAATACCACCACCACCAATACCACCACCACCAATACTGCCACCAATATCACCACTGAAACCACCACCACCAATACTAATGAATCCGCCAATACCAATAAAAATACTACCACCACCAATACCACCAGTACCACCACCACCAATACCACCACCACCAATACCACCACCACCACCAATACCACCACCACCAATACCACCACCACCACCAATACCACAACCAACAATATCACCACCATTACTATCACCACCACTACCACCACGACCAATACCACCACCACCAATACCATCACCACCAATACTACCAATACCAATACCAAGACCACCAACACCAATAATACCACCACCAATACCACCACCACCAATACCATCACAAATACCACCAATTCTACCACCACCAATATCACCACCAATACCACCATCACCACCACCAATACCACCACCACCAACAATACCACCACCAAGACCACCAGCAACAACACCACCAATACCACCACCACCAATACCAACACAATCAATACCAATACCACTAATACCACCACCACCACCACCAATACCACCACCAATACCACCCCAAAACAACCAATACCTCCACCAATACCATCACCACCAATACCAGCACCACCGCCAATACCACCACCAATGCCACCATCACCATCACCACAACCAATACCACCACCACCAATACCACCAATACCAACACCACCAATACCACCAATACCAATACCACTAATACCACCACTACCAACACCACCACCACCAATACCACCAATACCTCCACCAATACCACCACCAATACCACCACCACCAGTACCACCACCACTGCCAATACCACCACCAATACCACCACCACCAATACCACCACCACCACCAATACCACCACCACCGATACCAGCACCAATACCTCCAATACCACCACCAATACCACCATCAATACCACCACCACCAATACCACAAATATCAACACTGCCAATACCAGTACCACCACCACCACCAATACAAATACCACCACGACCAATACCAATACCTCCACCACCAATACCAATACCAATACTGCCACCAATACCACCACCACCACCAATACCACCACCACCACCAACAATACCACCACCAAGACCACCAGCAACAACACCACCAATACCACCACCACCTATACCAACACAATCAATACCAATACCACTAATACCACCACCACCACCACCACCACCAATACCACCACCAATACCACCCCAAAACAACCAGTACCTCCACCAATACCATCACCACCAATACCAGCACCACCGCCAATACCACCACCAATGCCACCATCACCATCACCACAACCAATACCACCACCACCAATACCACCAATACCAACACCACCAATACCACCAATACCAATACCACTAATACCACCACTACCAACACCACCACCACCAATACCACCAATACCTCCACCAATACCACCACCAATACCACCACCACCAGTACCACCACCACTGCCAATACCACCACCAATACCACCACCACCAATACCACCACCACCACCAATACCACCACCACCGATACCAGCACCAATACCTCCAATACCACCATCAATACCACCACCACCAATACCACAAATATCAACACTGCCAATACCAGTACCACCACCACCACCACCACCAATACAAATACCACCACGACCAATACCAATACCTCCACCACCAATACCAAAACCAATACTGCCACCAATACCACCACCACCACCAATACAACCAATACCACCAACACCACCACCAATACCACCACCACCACCAATACTCCCACCACAATTACCATTAATACCACCACCACCACCAATAAAACTACCACCACCAATACCACCACCACCAATACCAATACCACCACCACCAATACCACCAATACAACCAATACCACCACCACCACCACCAATACCACCACACATACCACCACCAATACCATCACCAATACCATCACCACCACCACAACCACCACAACTACCACCAATACCACCACCAACACCAATATCACCACCACCAATACCACAAGCACCACCAATACCACCACCACCAATACCACCATTACCAATACCAACATCAATATCAATACCACCACCACCAATGCCAACACCAATACCACCACCACCAATACCAATACCACCACCACCAATACCACCACCACCAATACCACCACCAATACCAATACAACCACCACCAATACCACTACCACCAATACCACCATCACCATCACCACCACCAAAACCACCACCAATACCACCTCAACCAATACCACCACCACCAATACCATCAACACCAATACTGCCACCAATATCACCACCAATACCACCACCAGCAATACCAATACCATCACCACCAATACCAATACTGCCACCAATACCACCACCACAAATACCACCAATACCACCAACACCACCACCAATACCACCACCACCACCACCAATACTCCCCCACCAATACCATGAATACCACCTCCACCACCACCAATAATACCACCACCACCAATACCACAAATACCATCAATACCACCACCACCAATACCAATGCCACCACCACCAATACCACCAACACCAACACTACCACCAATACCACCACCACCAATGCCACCACCAATACCATCACCACCACCATTACCACAACCACCAATACCACCACCAACATCAATATCACCACCAGCAATACCACCAGTACCACCAATACCATCAACACCAATACCACAACCACGACAACCAATACCACCACCACCAATACCACCATTACCAATACCAATGCCAATATCAATACCACCATCAATTCCACCACCAGTACCACCACCACCAATACCAATACCAATACCACCACCACCAATACCACCACCACCACCACCACCAATACAACCACCACCAATACAACCACCACCAATACCTTCACCACCAATACCACCATTACCACCACCAATACCACGACCACCAATACCACCACCACTACCAATACCACCACCATCACCACCACCACCAACACCACCAATACCACCACCACCAATACCACCACCACCAATACTGCCACCAATATCACCACTGAAACCACCACCACCAATACTAATGAATCCGCCAATACCAATAAAAATACTACCACCACCAATACCACCAGTACCACCACCACCAATACCACCACCACCAATACCACCACCACCACCAATACCACCACCACCAATACCACCACCACCACCAATACCACAACCAACAATATCACCACCATTACTATCACCACCACTACCACCACGACCAATACCACCACCACCAATACCATCACCACCAATACTACCAATACCAATACCAAGACCACCAACACCAATAATACCACCACCAATACCACCACCACCAATACCATCACAAATACCACCAATTCTACCACCACCAATATCACCACCAATACCACCATCACCACCACCAATACCACCACCACCAACAATACCACCACCAAGACCACCAGCAACAACACCACCAATACCACCACCACCAATACCAACACAATCAATACCAATACCACTAATACCACCACCACCACCACCAATACCACCACCAATACCACCCCCAAAACAACCAATACCTCCACCAATACCATCACCACCAATACCAGCACCACCGCCAATACCACCACCAATGCCACCATCACCATCACCACAACCAATACCACCACCACCAATACCACCAATACCAACACCACCAATACCACCAATACCAATACCACTAATACCACCACTACCAACACCACCACCACCAATACCACCAATACCTCCACCAATACCACCACCAATACCACCACCACCAGTACCACCACCACTGCCAATACCACCACCAATACCACCACCACCAATACCACCACCACCACCAATACCACCACCACCGATACCAGCACCAATACCTCCAATACCACCACCAATACCACCATCAATACCACCACCACCAATACCACAAATATCAACACTGCCAATACCAGTACCACCACCACCACCAATACAAATACCACCACGACCAATACCAATACCTCCACCACCAATACCAATACCAATACTGCCACCAATACCACCACCACCACCAATACCACCACCACCACCAACAATACCACCACCAAGACCACCAGCAACAACACCACCAATACCACCACCACCTATACCAACACAATCAATACCAATACCACTAATACCACCACCACCACCACCACCACCAATACCACCACCAATACCACCCCCAAAACAACCAGTACCTCCACCAATACCATCACCACCAATACCAGCACCACCGCCAATACCACCACCAATGCCACCATCACCATCACCACAACCAATACCACCACCACCAATACCACCAATACCAACACCACCAATACCACCAATACCAATACCACTAATACCACCACTACCAACACCACCACCACCAATACCACCAATACCTCCACCAATACCACCACCAATACCACCACCACCAGTACCACCACCACTGCCAATACCACCACCAATACCACCACCACCAATACCACCACCACCACCAATACCACCACCACCGATACCAGCACCAATACCTCCAATACCACCATCAATACCACCACCACCAATACCACAAATATCAACACTGCCAATACCAGTACCACCACCACCACCACCACCAATACAAATACCACCACGACCAATACCAATACCTCCACCACCAATACCAAAACCAATACTGCCACCAATACCACCACCACCACCAATACAACCAATACCACCAACACCACCACCAATACCACCACCACCACCAATACTCCCACCACAATTACCATTAATACCACCACCACCACCAATAAAACTACCACCACCAATACCACCACCACCAATACCAATACCACCACCACCAATACCACCAATACAACCAATACCACCACCACCACCACCAATACCACCACACATACCACCACCAATACCATCACCAATACCATCACCACCACCACAACCACCACAACTACCACCAATACCACCACCAACACCAATATCACCACCACCAATACCACAAGCACCACCAATACCACCACCACCAATACCACCATTACCAATACCAACATCAATATCAATACCACCACCACCAATGCCAACACCAATACCACCACCACCAATACCAATACCACCACCACCAATACCACCACCACCAATACCACCACCAATACCAATACAACCACCACCAATACCACTACCACCAATACCACCATCACCATCACCACCACCAAAACCACCACCAATACCACCTCAACCAATACCACCACCACCAATACCATCAACACCAATACTGCCACCAATATCACCACCAATACCACCACCAGCAATACCAATACCATCACCACCAATACCAATACTGCCACCAATACCACCACCACAAATACCACCAATACCACCAACACCACCACCAATACCACCACCACCAATACTCCCCCACCAATACCATGAATACCACCTCCACCACCACCAATAATACCACCACCACCAATACCACAAATACCACCAATACCACCACCACCAATACCAATGCCACCACCACCAATACCACCAACACCAACACTACCACCAATACCACCACCACCAATGCCACCACCAATACCATCACCACCACCATTACCACAACCACCAATACCACCACCAACATCAATATCACCACCAGCAATACCACCAGTACCACCAATACCATCAACACCAATACCACAACCACGACAACCAATACCACCACCACCAATACCACCATTACCAATACCAATGCCAATATCAATACCACCATCAATTCCACCACCAGTACCACCACCACCAATACCAATACCAATACCACCACCACCAATACCACCACCACCACCACCACCAATACAACCACCACCAATACAACCACCACCAATACCTTCACCACCAATACCACCATTACCACCACCAATACCACGACCACCAATACCACCACCACTACCAATACCACCACCATCACCACCACCACCAACACCACCAATACCACCACCACCAATACCACCACCACCAATACTGCCACCAATATCACCACTGAAACCACCACCACCAATACTAATGAATCCGCCAATACCAATAAAAATACTACCACCACCAATACCACCAGTACCACCACCACCAATACCACCACCACCAATACCACCACCACCACCAATACCACCACCACCAATACCACCACCACCACCAATACCACAACCAACAATATCACCACCATTACTATCACCACCACTACCACCACGCACCAATACCACCACCACCAATACCATCACCACCAATACTACCAATACCAATACCAAGACCACCAACACCAATAATACCACCACCAATACCACCACCACCAATACCATCACAAATACCACCAATTCTACCACCACCAATATCACCACCAATACCACCATCACCACCACCAATACCACCACCACCAACAATACCACCACCAAGACCACCAGCAACAACACCACCAATACCACCACCACCAATACCAACACAATCAATACCAATACCACTAATACCACCACCACCACCACCAATACCACCACCAATACCACCCCAAAACAACCAATACCTCCACCAATACCATCACCACCAATACCAGCACCACCGCCAATACCACCACCAATGCCACCATCACCATCACCACAACCAATACCACCACCACCAATACCACCAATACCAACACCACCAATACCACCAATACCAATACCACTAATACCACCACTACCAACACCACCACCACCAATACCACCAATACCTCCACCAATACCACCACCAATACCACCACCACCAGTACCACCACCACTGCCAATACCACCACCAATACCACCACCACCAATACCACCACCACCACCAATACCACCACCACCGATACCAGCACCAATACCTCCAATACCACCACCAATACCACCATCAATACCACCACCACCAATACCACAAATATCAACACTGCCAATACCAGTACCACCACCACCACCACTACAAATACCACCACGACCAATACCAATACCTCCACCACCAATACCAATACCAATACTGCCACCAATACCACCACCACCACCAATACAACCAATACCACCAACACCACCACCAATACCACCACCACCACCAATACTCCCACCACAATTACCATTAATACCACCACCACCACCAATAAAACTACCACCACCAATACCACCACCACCAATACCAATACCACCACCACCAATACCACCAATACAACCAATACCACCACCACCACCACCAATACCACCACACATACCACCACCAATACCATCACCAATACCATCACCAATACCATCACCACCACCACAACCACCACAACTACCACCAATACCACCACCAACACCAATATCACCACCACCAATACCACAAGCACCACCAATACCACCACCACCAATACCACCATTACCAATACCAACATCAATATCAATACCACCACCACCAATGCCAACACCAATATCACCACCACCAATACAAATACCACCACCACCAATACCACCACCACCAATACCACCACCAATACCAATACAACCACCACCAATACCACTACCACCAATACCACCATCACCATCACCACCACCAAAACCACCACCAATACCACCTCAACCAATACCACCACCACCAATACCATCAACACCAATACTGCCACCAATATCACCACCAATACCACCACCACCAATACCAATGCCACCGCCAATTCCAATAAAAATAAAAACAACACCAATAAAAGCAGTACTACTACCACCAACACCACCACCACCAATACCACCACCAAAACAACCAATGCCTCCACCAATACCATCACCACCAATACCAGCACCACCCCCAATACACCCAACAATACCACCACAACCAATACCACCACCACCAATACCACCAATACCAATACCACCACTATCAACACCACCACCACCAATACCACCAATACCTCCACCAATACCACCACCAATACCACCCCCACCAGTACCACCACCACCTCCAATACCACCACCAATACCACCACCACCAATACCACCAATCAATACCACCACCACCAATACCACAAATATCAACACCACCAATACCAGTACCACCACAACCAATACAAATACCACCACGACCAATACCAATACCACCACCACCACCAATACCAATACTGCCACCAATACCACCACCACCACCAATACCACCAACACCACCACCAATACCACCGCCACCACCAATACTCCCAACACCATTACCATGAATACCACCACAACCACCACCAATAAAACCACCACCCCCAATAAAACCACCACCCCCAATAAAACCACCACCACCACCACCACCACCAATACCAATACCACCAGCACCAATACCACCAATACGTCCAATACCACCAATACCACCACCAAAACCACCACAAATACCACCACCAATACCACCACCAATGCCATCACCACCACCATTACCACCACCACTACCACCAATATCACCACCAACAAAAATATTACCACCACCAATACCACAAGCACCACCAATACCACCACCACCAATACCACCATTACCAATACGAACACCAATATCAATACCACCACCACCAATGCCATCACCACCACCAATACCAATACCACCAACACCAATACCACCAATACCAATACCACCACCAATACCAATACAACCACCACCAATACCACCATCACCACCACCAAAACCACCACCACCAATACCACCAATACCACCACCAATACCACCACTACCAATACCACCAACACAAATACTGCCACCAATATCACCACCAAAATTGCCACCAATATCACCACCAATACCACCACCACCAATACCAATACCAATGCCACTACCAATACCAATAAAAATACTACCACCACCAATGCCACCAGTACCACCACCACCAATACCAATACCACCACCATCACCACCACCAATACCACCACCACCAATACCACCACCACCACCAATACCACCACCAATACCACCACCACCAATACCACCACCATTACTACCACCACCACCAATACCGCCACCACCATAACCAATACCAATGTCACTGCCAATACCACCACCACCAATACCACCAATAACAGCACCACCGATACCACCACCACAACCAATACCACCACCACCAATACCACCACCACAAATACCAATACCACCACCACCAATACCACCATTAATACCACCTCCAGTATCACCACCACCACCAATACCACCACCAGAACCACCACCACCACCAATACTACCACCAATACCACTACCACCAATACCAATGCCACCGCCAATACCAATAAAAATACTACCACCACCAATACCACCAGTACCATCACCACCAATACCACCACCACCAATACCACCACCACCAATACCAACACCACCACCAATACCACCACCACCACCGATACCACCTCCACCAATACCACCACCACCAATACCACCACCAATACCACCACCACCAATACAACACCACCAATACCACCACCACCATATCCAATACCAATGTCACCGCCAATACCACCACCACCAATACCACCAATAACACCACCACCGATACCACCACCACAACCAATACCACCACCACCAAATCCACCAATACCACCACCACAAATACCAATACCACCACCACCAATACCACCAATATTACCACCTCCAGTATCACCACCAGCACCAATACTACCACCAGAACCACCACCACCACCAAAACCACCACGACCACCAATACCTCCACCACCAATGCCATCACCACCAATACCACCAATATCACCAATACCACCACCACCAACAACACCAATACCACCTATACCACCACCAGTACCACCAATACCACCACCAATACCACCACCAACGTCACCACCACCTCCAATACCCACCATCAAGACCTCCACTAATACCACCACCAATACCACCACCACCAACACCAACACCCCCAATACCAATACCACTAATTCCACCACCACCAACACCAACACCACCACCACCAATACCACCACCAATACCACCAATACCTCCACCAATACCACCACCAATACCACCATAACCAATACCAACGCCACCAATACCAGCACCACTGCCAATACCACCACCAAAACCACCACCACCAATACCACCACCACCAACACCAATACTGTAGGAGAGTAGGATCTGCTTCTTATAGTTACCCCCACTTTTTGCTGCTGTTTCACTGTTTTTAGACTTAGCCAGACTGAGGCCCTGCTAATCAGGACCCCAGTCTATCTGCGTTCTACTCTAAATTGATTGTATGTACTTTAGGTACACTCCATATTGGATTCTGGGGTACCCTTGTGAGTCCCTAGTATATGGTATACTATGTACTCAGGGCATAGGTACCCCCGAGGCCTACCAGGGGCTGCAGCATGTATTGTGCCACCCCTGGGAAGCCTTTTAAAATGACACAACAGGTCTGCTACAGCAGCCTGTGTAAGGTGGTGTATCCACCCCTTATTGAGATATAGGTTCCCTATATCTCTCCATATCACTGCACATGTAAACCTATCAGTCACCCCTATGGCAGGCCTTAACAGTCCTGAAGGCAGGGTGCTGGGTTTCATGTGAGAGGGTTCTCATGCATGAGCAGAGCCCCTCTGTAGCTTTCGGAATCTTCATTCCGGGGTTGTTTGTGATGCAGCCAGACCATATACTCTTAAGTGTATTATAACCTCGCAGTAAATGCTAACTTGAGAATGGCTGCATGGAAATATGTCGTGTTTGGTGTCAAACACCTTGGAATCATACCTCCATGCCAGTAACTGGGGTGGGAGGTATGATCCCACCCTACTAGAGGGAGAAACATGGCACCACCGGTACACCCGGTACCAGCTTAACAGAACCCTGGCATCACAAAATGGATGCTGCAGCCACAGACACGAGTCTGCCCTCCTGCTGCTGGACGAAACTCCGGCAGGGAAGGCCTGGACAATAGGTTTCCTGTCACAGGGAGGTGTGACCACCTCCCAGACAGGCTTTAGTGTATTGGGGCTGGGTGGGTGCACTCCAAGAGTGCTTTGAATTCTGCACTGGGGGCACATTTGGTGTCCCTGTGCATAGTCCAGCTCAAACCGGTTGCAGGGACTCGCAGCCCCTGCTCTGGCGTGAAACTGGACAAAGGAAATGGGTGTAGCCACCCCTCTTTCCTGACCCTCCCATAGGTGGGTCCCCAGAGTTTGTCCCACCCCTTCCTGGGTGTAAAGTAGGAACCCCTGACTACGGGACTTTAGATTATACCTGGACTAAACTCTGACACAGAAACCAAGTACTTCGACAATCTGCACTACACTTGATGACTGAAGAATCTCCCTTGGAGTAAAGGAGTAACTCCCTGCAAGGCAGGCACCTTTAACGCAACTGACCAGTTGGCATCTCTGAAGCTCCGACGGACTACGAAGAATATTACCACACAGGAGGTGGATTTTCCGAGGTCGTAGAGGGTGATATGTGCCCACAGCAAGTCTGGGGCCCGTATCCCTTGTGGTGACCGTGCAACCCTAACCCCTGGGCACTGCGTCCATTTGCAGAAGCATCAGATTTCCGGTGACCCCTGAGGCTGAGCTTTGGGATACTTGTAGCCCTGACCCAGAGCAGTGATCACTTTGAAGATTGCAGGCCTACACTCAACGAGTGTTCCGTGGGCTGCCATTTTGTGATTCCTCTTGAGGTCCCTTTGCAATCCCTGGTCCATTGACCTGTGGGTCCCCAGGAAAGCAACTCTAACTTTGATTGGGCTTTTCTATTTGCGTTAGACGTGCCCTGACTCTCCATCACTTGGGGAGTCCCCAGGACCTTGCTGGTCCACACAGAAGCATCTTTTCTCTTCCTGCGTGGGTTGCTGTTGCCAAGACTTGTTGTGTTCAATCTGAGCACCGTCACCCCAGCGCACGCCATCCTTTGTGGGTCAGCTCGAATCCGGCTCCTGGTTGTCCTTGATGTCTCCGGGAGCCTGTGGCTGCAGAGTCAATCTTCACCTCTTCGCACCTGAAGCACCCGACATCGGTGGGCATTCGATTGCCCTGATCCTGGTCACTGGCTAGAGACCCAGACTCTGTCCCCTCTGCTTTCTGGTTCTTCACATCTTCGATCCAGGCTTGGATCACACCGGACACTTTTCTCCCTCACGGCGGCAGCACTTTGCAGCAGATCGCCATTGAAATCAACAACGATTCCCGACACCCTTTGACACCTATGCACCCGGCTTCCCTGGGTGAGGTAACTCGAGTACTACGGTGCTCCCGTGGGTGTTGGCCCTAGACCCCCTTAAGTCTAAAGGGGTTTGCTCAAAGTCCTCTTCTAAGTGTCCTTTTGCTTTAAAATTCCAACTGCGACTTTCCTCATAGAATCCTACGGCGCTCGCGGCTGTGTTCTCACACTGCACACGTCCCCGTGGGTTTCCTGTGTCACTACCTTGGGTGGTTCTTTGGGGTCCCAGCGATTCTACGTGCTCTAGGCACTGTGTCTAGTCAAGTCGTGGTTCTTATACCACTTTCTTAATATATGGTTTGGTCCCCCCTGGGGCCCAGTGTATATTGTGCTATTTACTGTCGTATTAATACTGTGATATTGTGTATCTTGGACTCTAATCTCATAAAGAGATTAGTAGTTAGTGTTTAGAAATAAATACATATATTTTATATATATACCTTGTGTGGTTCTCCCTTCATTTGGTCATTCAAGAGGTTATAATCTGTTAAACCAAGCTGCTTTACATTCCTTCAAGACTTAGCCTGAAGGCTGCTCTCCATAGCTACCACTAGGATAGCTTTCAATAAAGGTTGTCTTTAAACCTATCATCAATAAGGGTCGTTTGGACTGGTGCAAGGTGCCCACTATAACTAGTGGACAGCATATGCCAGGCCAACTTCTCACAAAGACCACCACCACCAATACCAGCACCAATACCAACACCAATACCACCATCAATACCACCACCACCAGTACCACCCCCACCAATACAAATACCACCACGACCAATACCAATACCACCAACACCAATACCGCCGCCACAAATACCACCAATACCACCAACACCAGCACCAATACAACTACCACCACAAATACTCCCACCACCAATACCACAAATACCACCACCACCAATACCAATACCACCACCACAAATACCAATACCACCACCACCAATACCACCAATACCAACACTACCACCAATACCACCACCAATACCACCACCAATACCATCACCACCACCATTACCACTACCACCAATACCACCACCAACACCAATATCATCACCACCAATACCACCAGCACCACCAATACCACCACCACCAATAGACAACCACCACAACCAATACCACCACCACCAATACCACCATTACCAATTCCAATGCCAATATCAATACCACCACCACCAATGACACCACCAATACCACCACCACCAATACCAATACCACCACTACCAATACCACCACCACCACCAATACCAATACACCACCACCAATACCACCACCACAAATACCACCAATACCACCATCACCACCACTAATACCACCACCAATACCACCACCACCAATACCACCACCACCACCAATACCACCACCACCAACACCACCAATACCACCAATACCACCCCCACCAATACTGCCACCAATATCACCACCAAAACCACCAATACCAATGCCACCGCCAATACAAATAAAAATACTACCACCACCAATACCACCAGTACCACCACTAATACCACCACCAATACCACCACCACCAATACCACCACCAACAATACCACCACCAATACCACCACCACCAATACCACCACCACCACCAATACCACCACCACCAATACCACCACCACCACCAATACCACCACCAATACCACCACCACCACCAATACCACCACCATTACTACCACCACCACTACCACCACCACCAAGACCACCAATACCACCACCACCAATACCAATACCACCACCATCAATACCACCAATAATACCACAACCAATATCACCACCACCACCACCACCAAAACCACCACTACCAATACCACCAAAAATACCACAACCAATACCACCACCACCACCAATACCACCACCACCAATACCATCACCACCAATACCACCAATACCAATACCACGACCACCAACACCAACAATACCACCACAAATACCACCATTACCACCACCAGTACCACCAATACCACCACCAATACCACCACCACCAATACCATCACAAATACCACCACCACCAATATCACCACCACCACCAATACCACCATCACCACCACCAATACCAACACCCGCTATCTGGGAGCCCTTGGTTGTTTTTCTAATGCTGAGGGTTTCAGTATGGAGGTCTATGTTTTCAGTTGTGTTGAGTACTATGTTGTTTTTCAGGATTGAAGCGTAAACGCTGAGAAGTGAGTCAACATCTGAACTGGGCTGGTGCTGCTGCTGGACGAAACTCCGGCAGGGGAGGCCTGGACAATAGGTTTCCTGTCACAGGGAGGTGTGACTACCTCCCAGACAGGCTTTAGTGTATTGGGGCTGGGTGGGTGCACTCCAAGAGTGCTTTGAATTCTGCACTGGGGGCACATTTGATGTCCCTGTGCATAGTCCAGCTCAAACCGGTTGCAGGGACACGCAGCCCCTGCTCTGGCGTGAAACTGGACAAAGGAAATCGGTGTAGCCACCCCTCTTTCCTGACCCTCCCATAGTTGGGTCCCCAGAGTTTGTCCCACCCCTTCCTGGGTGTAAAGTAGGAACCCCTGACTACGGGACTTTAGATTATACCTGGACTAAACTCTGACACATAAACCAAGTACTTCGACAATCTGCACTATGCTTGATGACTGAAGAATCTCCCTTGGAGTAAAGGAGTAACTCCCCTGCAAGGCAGGCACCTTTAACGCAACTGACCAGTTGGCATCTCTGAAGCTCTGACGGACTACGAAGAATATTACCACACAGGAGGTGGGTTTTCCGAGGTCTTAGAGGTTGTTATGTGCCCACAGCAAGTCTGGGGCCCGTATCCCTTGTGGTGACCGTGCAACCCTAACCCCTGGGCACTGCGTCCATTTTCAGAAGCATCAGATTTCCGGGAACCCCTGAGGCTGAGCTTTGGGTTACTTATAGCCCTGATGCAGAGCAGTGATCACTTTGAAGATTGCAGGCCTACACTCAACAAGTGTTCCGTGGGCTGCCATTTTGTGATTCCTCTTGAGGTCCCTTTGCAATCCCTGGTCCATTGACCTGTGGGTCCCCAGGAAGGCAACTCTAACTTTGATTGGGCTTTTCTATTTGCGTTAGACGTGCCCTGACTCTCCATCACTTGGGGAGTCCCCAGGACCTTTCTGGTCTACACAGAAGCATCTTTTCTCTTCCTGCTTGGGTTGCTGTTGCCAAGGCTTGTTGTGTTCAATCCGAGCACCGTCACCCCAGCGCTCGACATCCTTTGTGGGACAGCTCAAATCCGGCTCCTGGTTGTCCTTGATGTCTCCGGGAGCCCGTAGCTGCGGAGTCAATCTTCACCTCTTCGCACCTGAAGCACCCGACATCGGTGGGCATTCCATTGCTCTGCTCCTGGTCACTGGCTAGTGACCCAGACTCTGTCCCCTCTGCTTTCCGGTTCTTCACATCTTCGATCCAGGCTTGGATCACACCGGACACTTTTCTCCCTCACGGCGGCAGCACTTTGCAGCAGATCGCCATTGAAATCAACAACGATTCCCGACACCCTTTGACACCTATGCACCCGGCTTCCCTGGGTGAGGTAACTCGAGTACTACGGTGCTCCCGTGGGTGTTGGCCCTAGACCCCCTTAAGTCTAAAGGGGTTTGCTCAAAGTCCTCTTCTAAGTGTCCTTTTGCTTTAAAATTCCAACTGCGACTTTCCTCATAGAATCCTACGGCGCTCGCGGCTGTGTTCTCACACTGCACACGTCCCCCGTGGGTTTCCTGTGTCACTACCTTGGGTGGTTCTTTGGGGTCCCAGCGATTCTACGTGCTCTAGGCACTGTGTCTAGTCAAGTCGTGGTTCTTATACCACTTTCTTAATATATGGTTTGGTCCCCCCCTGGGGTCCAGTGTATATTGTGCTATTTACTGTCGTATTAATACTGTGATATTGTGTATCTTGGACTCTAATCTCATAAAGAGATTAGTAGTTAGTGTTTAGAAATAAATACATATATTTTATATATATATACCTTGTGTGGTTCTCCCTTCATGTGGTCATTCAAGAGGTTATAATCTGGTAAACCAAGCTGCTTTACATTCCTTCAAGACTTAGCCTGAAGGCTGCTCTCCATTGCTACCACTAGGATAGCTTTCAATAAAGGTTGTCTTTAAACCTATCATCAATAAGGGTCGTTTGGACTGGTGTAAGGTGCCCACTATAACTAGTGGACAGCATATGCCAGGCCAACTTCTCACAAATACCACCACCACCAATACCAGCACCAATACCAACACCAATACCACCATCAATACCACCACCACCAGTACCACCCCCACCAATACAAATACCACCACGACCAATACCAATACCACCAACACCAATACCAATACCGCCGCCAATACCACCACCACAAATACCACCAATACCACCAACACCAGCACCAATACAACTACCACCACAAATACTCCCACCACCAATACCACAAATACCACCAATACCAATACCACCACCACAAATACCAATACCACCACCACCAATACCACCAATACCAACACTACCACCACCAATACCAACACCAATACCATCACCACCACCATTACCACTACCACCAATACCACCACCAACACCAATATCACCACCACCAATACCACCAGCACCACCAATACCACCACCACCAATACCACCACCACCAATACCATCACAATTACCACCAATACCACCACCACCACCAATATCACCACCACCACCAATACCACCACCACCAATACCACCACCACAAATACCACCAATACCACCATCACCACCACTAATACCACCACCAATACCACCACCACCACCACCAATACCACCACCACCAATACTGCCACCAATATCACCACCAATACCAATGCCACCGCCAATACAAATAAAAATACTACCACCACCAATACCACCAGTACCACCACTAATACCACCACCAATACCACCACCAAAAATAGCACCACCACCACCAATACCACCACCACCAATACCACCACCACCACCAATACCACCACCACCAATACCACCACCACCAATACCACCACCATTACTACCACCACCACTACTACCACCACCACTACCACCAATACCACCACCACCAATACCAATACCACCACCACCAATACCACCAATAATAACACAACCAATATCACCACCACCACCAAAACCACCACTACCAATACCACCAACAATACCACGACCAATACCACCACCACCAATACCACCACCACCAATACCATCACCACCAATACCACCAATACCAATACCACGACCACCAACACCAATAATACCACCACCAATACCACCAATACCACCACCAGTACCACCAATACCACCACCAATACCATCACAAATACCACCAATACCACCACCACCAATATCACCACCACCACCAATACCACCATCACCACCACCAATACCAACACCTGTTATCTGGGAGCCCTTGGTTGTTTTTCTAATGCTGAGGGTTTCAGTATGGAGGTCTATGTTTTCAGTTGTGTTGAGTACTATGTTGTTTTTCAGGATTGAAGCGTAAACGCTGAGAAGTGAGTCAACATCTGAACTGGGCTGGTGGAGTTTGAAAGGTTAATGGATTCTACTTAGAGGGTGTCCATGGAGAGGTCTTTGATGGAGTGGAATTTTAGTTTTGATACTCTTTGGTTGTCCTCAATGCAATACTATGGTGTCAGTAATGGAGGAGGAGATGGTAAAGATTTCTGTCTAGTCTATGGGCATTGGGGAATCACAGCCAAATGAGGGGACTCCTGTTTCACTTGCTCACGTGTAGAGCAAAGGTCCAAATGTTTAGGAACATAATTATTCCATATGTTACCAAAAGGTGAAGATTGTGTGCATACTGGGCACAGCTCTATGACATGCATTTTTACTCCGTTATAATTTAAAAATGCTTGGGATGGGTGATGAACTTCACTCCGCCAGTGGAGTTCATGGCGTTTTCCCACTCTGCACTCCACTTGGAACGCGTAGTTCTGAAAAAAACTGGCGGAGCAAAGTTAATACTGGCACACTCAATTCACCGTTCACCGCAGTGCTCACCCCTGCATCCATGCACCGTTGGGCGTCATCTGACATAGTGGCACTTGCGCTCGCCCTTGCCCGATTCAGCACATACTGAACAAGATGTACATCTGCTTGAACGGCAAGCCACCAGCTTGCAGTGCTGCACGCAGGCTGAGTAAACATCTGCCAAACATTGGACAAGAAGCCCATGTGCACCATGCCGGAATATGACATACGTACGTCATTGGAGAAGACAATGTGAATGTCCATATGATGTTCGAACACTTATATGTGCCCAACCTCACAGAAAGATTCAGAATATATATATATGATTAAGATATGCTGCATTAAACATCTGTACAACTTTGTATAGGCTGCAGGCGCACACTCCAGGTAAATAACACACCTGTAGGTCACGCTAAAGGAATCAAATGCTTTTCTGCCCAATACTTGCTCATGCGCACTAATAACCATGCCACCACCAATACCACCACCACCAATACCATCACCACCAATACCACCAATACTAATACCACGACCACCAACACCAATAATGCCACCACCAATATCACCATTACCACCACCAGTACCACCAATACCACCACCAATACCACCACCACCAATACCATCACAAATACCACCAATACCACCACCACCAATATCACCACCACCACCAATACCACCACCACCAATACCACCACCACAAATACCACCAATACCACCATCACCACCACTAATACCACCACCAATACCACCACCACCAATACCACCACCACCACCAATACCACCACCACCAACACCACCAATACCACCAATACCACCACCACCAATACCACCACCACCAATACTGCCACCAATATCACCACCAATACCACCGCCAATAAAAATACTACCACCACCAATACCACCAGTACCACCACTAATACCACCACCAATACCACCGCCACCAATAGCACCACCACCACCAATACCACCACCAATACCACCACCACCACCAATACCACCACCACCACCAATACCACCACCAATACCACCACCACCAATACCACCACCATTACTACCACCACCACTACCACCACCACCAAGACCACCAATACCACCACCACCAATACCAATACCACCACCATCAATACCACCAATAATACCACAACCAATATCACCACCACCACCAAAACCACCACTACCAATACCACCAAAAATACCACGACCAATACCACCACCACCACCAATACCACCACCACCAATACCATCACCACCAATACCACCAATACCAATACCACGACCACCAACACCAATAATACCACCACCAAGACCACCATTACCACCACCAGTACCACCAATACCACCACCAATACCACCACCACCAATACCATCACAAATACCACCAATACCACCACCACCAATATCACCACCACCACCAATACCACCATCACCACCACCAATACCAACACCTGTTATCTGGGAGCCCTTGGTTGTTTTTCTAATGCTGAGGGTTTCAGTATGGAGGTCTATGTTTTCAGTTGTGTTGAGTACTATGTTGTTTTTCAGGATTGAAGCGTAAACGCTGAGAAGTGAGTCAACATCTGATCTGGGCTGGTGGAGTTTGACAGGTTAATGGATTCTACTTAGAGGGTGTCCATGGAGAGGTCTTTGATGGAGTGGAATTTTAGTTTTGATACTCTTTGGTTGTCCTCAATGCAATACTATGGTGTCAGTAATGGAGGAGGAGATGGTAAAGATTTCTGTCTAGTCTATGGGCATTGGGGAATTATAGCCAAATGAGGGGACTCCTGTTTCACTTGCTCACCTGTAGAGCAAAGGTCCAAATTTTTAGGAACATAATTATTCCATATGTTACCAAAAGGTGAAGATTGTGTGCATACTGGGCACAGCTCTATGACATGCATTTTTACTCCGTTATAATTTAAAAATGCTTGGGATGGGTGATGAACTTCACTCCGCCAGTGGAGTTCATGGAGTTTTCCCACTCTGCACTCCACTTGGAACGCGTAGTTCTGAAAAAAACTGGCGGAGCAAAGTTAATACTGGCACACTCAATTCACCGTTCACCGCAGTGCTCACCCCTGCATCCATGCACCGTTGGGCGTCATCTGACATAGTGGCACTTGCGCTCGCCCTTGCCCGATTCAGCACATACTGAACAAGATGTACGTCTGCTTGAACGGCAAGCAACCAGCTTGCAGTGCTGCACGCAGGCTGAGTAAACATCTGCCAAACATTGGACAAGAAGCCCATGTGCACCATGCCGGAATATGACATACGTACGTCATTGGAGAAGACAATGTGAATGTCCATATGATGTTCGAACACTTATATGTGCCCAACCTCACCGAAAGATTCAGAATATATATATATGCTTAAGATATGCTGCATTAAACATCTGTACAACTTTGTATAGGCTGCAGGCGCACACTCCAGGTAAATAACACACCTGTAGGTCACGCTAAAGGAATCGAATGCTTTTCTGCACAATACTTGCTCATGCGCACTAATAACCGCATTCAGACAGTGCATCATTTGTAAAAGAATAAGTGCAGGTACTGAATGTTTTGCTTTGAAGGCTATGGCTGGTGCTATTGAACGTGAGGGTGTGATTCACAGGGCTGCTTAGCCTTAATTCCACTTCATGACTCTTTCACCACCACGCAATCTATCAGGTCCTTTACTTCTTTTCAGATATCAGAAGCATGCCCCACCCCCAAACCCCTCCTGAGCTGAGCCCTGAAAGCAGTGGCTCGTCCAAGCCTGGCTTTCCTCTCTGATTCTGTGCTGCCAAGCCATAGGAATTCAGGCAGGGCTGTCTGCAGCCTGGATTTTTAAACAGCTCAAGAAGCCTGCCTTCCCCCTTTGCTGCCCACCCAGCTGGCTGAGGAAAGCGATTGGAAGTAGCTGGGCCTGCATTGTGGAGCACTAGGGCAAGGGAAGCAGCTCTGTAGAGCACGCAGAGCTCCGGAGGACACCAGCAGACCCGGGTTTCCTGAGAAGGACTTTGATTTCTTCAGAGTTTCTTCCCACTCTGGGTGCCAGTTAGAAGGGCTGCACTAGGCTCTGCGTGGGAGATGCAGGATAAAACACCACAAGGTGCTGGCGCGGTTACAGGGACCCCTGCGGTGCCTGCTCCTCCTGGCGCACATCACCCTTGTAAGTAACGTACACATGTGGTCCTGCTTCGATTTGGGGGTTCTCAACTTTTCCATGTTGATGTCCGGGTTCCCTGACGATGCAGTCCTGGTTCAACTTGAACTTTGTATAAAGTACAGTGAACTCTGCCCGCTCTCAGAACTCCGCAGAATTTCTCTGAGGTTTTAAGTCACTCCACGGATTTCCGCTGAGTAAAATTCTGGGGGTGAGTGCTTGCAATGTTCAACACTCCGTCCATCATCCCCTTTGGTTTTGCTATGTTCGCCCTAAGTTGGCAGGGTATGCCCAGACGTGGGTCCCTTGCTCACTTTGCCACTGGATTCAAGATAGCCTGGCTGATGACGGCTGTAAGCCAGAAACCGGTCCCAGGATGCTTGTTTCCGGTCCAGGGAAGACATGGCTTGGCAGTTCGGGCTGGACTGTTCCCATGAGGCACAGGGTCAGACTGATTTGCATATGGCCATGTCTGAACTGGGGTGGCGGAGTGAGCTAAAGAATGATGATGGATTAAACCCAGATCAGTTGACTGGGGGTGAGTGCTTGCAATGTTCAACACTCCGTCCATCATCCCCTTTGGTTTTGCTATGTTCGCCCTAAGTTGGCAGGGTATGCCCAGACGTGGGTCCCTTGCTCACTTTGCCACTGGATTCAAGATAGCCTGGCTGATGACGGCTGTAAGCCAGAAACCGGTCCCAGGATGCTTGTTTCCGGTCCAGGGAAGACATGGCTTGGCAGTTCGGGCTGGACTGTTCCCATGAGGCACAGGGTCAGACTGATTTGCATATGGCCATGTCTGAACTGGGGTGGCGGAGTGAGCTAAAGAATGATGATGGATTAAACCCAGATCAGTTGACTGGGGGTGAGTGCTTGCAATGTTCAACACTCCGTCCATCATCCCCTTTGGTTTTGCCTGGTGATATTTGAAGACCTTGTGTGAGCCTGCTTCCATTATGAGCACTAGTTTGGAATCTGTGCTGTACTTCAATGTTTGATCAGAGACCTTAAAAATCTTCTTTGAAGCAAGCTCTACAATGGCGAGGTGACATTTTTCACCATAGCGATTTCCTTGGCAATGTTGGTGCTGCTTTCGATGTGGTAAGTGAACGCAAAGCATTTGGTGGCTCTGATTAGCTGATGGAAGCATCTCAGGGCGGATTTGTAGGTACTGCTGTTGGTGTAGTTTTGTCTCCATCTGTGTTCAAGTTGCTTGCAGTGGTGTTTGGTGAGCCTGAGGTCTTTCGGGTATCAGCTTGCTTGCAACCTGATTCTCATGGCTTTGTGGGCTTTGAGAGGAGCCACTGTGTCTGCACATGCATTAAAGTTGGAGATGGATTTGGGGTGGATGTTGTTGTGCTGAGGCTGGAGGTGTAGGTGTTTGGAAGACCAGGATGTTTCTTAGATCTTGTTCCAGTTCCGTCATGAAGATTGGTAATGGTGTTTCTGTGGTCTTTTGGGATGGGTATGCTGAAGCTGGCAAGGGTGTGGTCTGGCCTGGTGATTGGTGTGGACTTGTCTACTGTGATTTCGCTGAAGCTGGTGAAGATGGGGTCCAGTAAGTGACTAGCAGCATGTGTGGGCCTTTTTCACTCATTCAGTGAGCCCAGGGTTGGACAGGTCCTCGAGGAGGTAAGTCGTGTTGGTATTGATGAGGTCTTCCGGTAGTCAAGGATCGGGGGCGAAAAAGTCTGTGATTGGTGCATGGCCTGGGGGAGCAGAGGATGAGAGAGCCACTCAGGGTATAATTGGCAGTAATGAGGACTTTGAAGGTCAAGTGTTCCATGTTTAGTGGAACTTTTCGAGGTGGTGGAGCCATGGATGGATTCTTTGAAGATGATAGTGATTCCACCTCCAGCTCTGTTTATCCACCCTGTCTTGTGATCTTGTATCCGGGGTAGGGATCGCAATGGTGATTACGGGGGCCGATGAGGGAGTCAGACAGGTTTCGGTCAGGAAGAGAAGTCCAGTGAGCATTTGCGCAGCAGAACTCAAATGCTGACATCTTTTAAAGTCCCTTGATTGATTTAAAGGATGATTACCAAGAATCTAGACAGCAACTGTCTGGATATCAAGAGCTTTGATTACCCAAGTTCAGCTGCATGGATCTGTTTAACATACACAGAGACTCTTTCCAGACATCAGAATTTTTGTACGTTAAAAATCATTGTCTCAGAACATTCTTGCCTGAGAGCAGTGTGTTTTAAGATCTGATGGACTGGTGGGTGTCTAGCCATTCCCCTGTGATAAATCTACACACGAAATGTATACATTAAGAGATGATGGACTAGATGTAACAGTGTTAGCCATGAATTGATTCTATTGGTTAAACTCAACAGTTCAGTCAATGTTATTCACATGCAATTGTTTTAAAAGTATATTTACATCATCATGGATTATTTAAAGCCAGGAAACATTAATATAACTTTCTTAAGACTTTAAATGTATGTCTCGACTTTTTAGTTAATTTTTTTAAGTTTGCTGCCTTACATAACAGAACATAATAAGTTTATTGCTGTATTGTCAATATTATTATTATTATTATTAGACGTGCACATCCTTCCCTGAAAATGCATTAGAAAGCCAAAACATAAATATTTAACAATTGCTCAATACCAAACTAGCATGAAAATCTCCTGCAGAAAATGGGAGGTGCATTGACATTCAAAGTTGTTCTCTCTAAATGTCAAAGAAGAAGAACTGGATGTAGCTATACACCACATTCACTTGCTGTTTAATCAGAAGCGCATACAAGGTTGAAAAAGAATTTCTTTTTTTCTTTGAGTAGATATACCTTTGATGCTTCTGAAGTTAATCACACCATGGGGCTGATCTTCAATGACATATTCAAGAAAACAGTGCAATGAAATTTCAGTGGCATTGTGGTACACTTGGATTAACCCCTAAGGTTTTGGCTCTTAAATAGCTTTCATAAAAAGAGAGATTCCTGTCTGTACTGCCCTACACAGGTTTGTTCCATTGATATGTACAGGATCAAAATGATTGTAAAGTGTATCTTCCTGTTTCCTTAGATAAAATCCCTCACACGGCAACAAAATCACACTTCTTACATTATCTTCAGCGTTGAGCCACTAGCCTTATCTTTAAGATCATCAGACAGGTAATCTCACATTGTAACAGCGTTTCTAATTTGGCTTTAGAACATGAGGTCAAACTTGTCTAGTGTGCAAATACAATTAACTGTCTTTCTCTAATGTTGAGTTATATGTCACCCAGTTTCCACATCCAGTCTATATTCGTGATTGATGACGAAACGTCATATACAAATCTTTATTGTGTTCTTATTTATCATTTTAATTGCCGCTCTGAAGTTTTTGTAATTGCCCTAGTTAATATTCCCTTAGGGCTTTAGCCATACCTTTTTCAGTTACTACTTTGCAGGTGGTCAATAATAAGCCTTTAAAAATCCTGCTTGGCATGTCTGCAGGGTATTCATGTGCGTTTCTGAGCTGTTTAAACAGTGTTCCATGACACGTTTAAAACGATTTGATTGAAGACTCATTTTAATAAAGCTAAAGTTTTCATCGCACAACCAGGTGTGTAGAATTATTTCAGCATCTCTTCGGTGCTGGAATTCAACGTATTCCAAGCAAACCACTTCCCTATCAGAACAGTTTTGAAGGGGCCAAAAGAAAGTAAATATTAATTAATTATTTGGTGACCAACTCCTAACACAAATGCAGCCAAATGGCCATGGAACAAGGACTCTGCCTACGTCACTGATATCGCTTCATGTCTCATTTCCGGCACAAAGAGTCATTTTGGTACGCCATTAGTTGCAGGAACAAGTGATCCTGTAAATTGCCTTTTCTTATCTGAACACAAGTTGATTTATTTTGTAGGCTTCATATGCTTATAGAACTACATACCCCTGCCAGTTACGTTTTGAGATGAAGCTTCTTAGATTTGGTCTTCTTTTATATGTTAGAAGAGCTAAGCAAAAAACTTGCAAATGCAGTCAACAGCTGAGAACTCAGGGGCAGATTTACAAGAAAGTGCAGCAGCGCGGAACCGCAAGCCCCTTGGCTGCGCCACGCTGCGGCAATTTCAGAGCACAGGAATGCAACATATTTACAATGATATGTCGCATTCCTGTGCTCTCCCCTGCGCTGGCACACAAACAGCTGCCATGGACCGGCGCAGGCACCCTTGCACCATAGTGCAAGGATGCCTGCGTCATGGGGAGATTGTTTTTGTGCAGGAAGGGGCACCTTCCTGCACGAAAACAATCACTACAGGCCTTTTGCTCTTTCAATGCGTGCTGTAGAATGCAGCACACATTGAAAGAGGAAAAAAAACGAGGAGAAATGAAAAATGTCTCCTCGTTGCGCCTCGCTATGGCATACTGACGCATTTCCAGGTTTACGATTCCTCGTAAATCTGGAAATGTGTCTGGTTCCATGGGTGTTGTGTGGGAACACCCACAGCAACACCCACAGAACGCCCCTTTCACGCAAAGTGCTGCGTGTAAAGCGACCGTATTTACAAGGACAGGAGAAGCCACGCAGGGTGACTTTTCCTGTCCTTGTAAATATGGGGCAGAGAAATGCGCTGCCTGTGCGTCACAAAAAGGGATGTACTGGCAGCGCAAGGGGCTTGTAAATCTGCCCCTCGGTGTCCCAAGGATATTTGGCCTGTTTGCTATAAGCCGTAGGATATTGGTATGTTAAGATATTAGTATGCTTGAACGACGTGTGGCCCGGGTGGCCCCCGTTATCTGAGCCCGTGAATTTGTTTTCTTCCAGTGATGTCACTGGGTCTATATTAATAGATCCTACCCTGGTGTTGCCAGATGACAGTAAAAGTATAGCAGTTACAGCAAACCATGTTTCTTTTTTTTTTAAATAACTGTGCCGGAGGGCATGCTAAGATGTCCGACACAACATCTGCTGACAAGGATGAAGAGTGCTGTCCGTACTCCATCGCCTGTACAATCCTTATGCTGGTAACTGTGGTGTGGACAGGCCACGTCATTGCCCTCAAGCTCTGAGCAGCCGAGTGGCCTAAGGAAGACCATTTGACACACTAAAGAGGCGCAACAGAAGTTGGAGTGCGTTCTGGATCACAATGTGAGCACAACTGCTTTGAGGTTCCACCGCCATTGCAGGCATAACCACATGATCTAAGCACCACTGACACTGCAGGCCCCTCCACGCCATCCAGGATCCCTATGCAGGGAAAGCCCAGCAGCATGTGTAGACCACACAGATTTCAGAGGGCACTGTGAAGACCACATGCCTTCAGTGCCTCAACAGTTTGTTTCATTGAACACAGGGTCTGACCCCATTGAGAGTGGCACATATCAGTCACCATCTGAGAACACCTGTGAGGCCAGGGGACTCACAGACACCTGCAACAGTGACTCAACAAACAAGAGCAATGCTGTGGCCCCACTAATGTGCATCTCCTATGCCCCGGCTGCTGGTGAAACCAACAAGGCACTCAATAACAAAAGAGGGAAACCATTTTGCAGACAGCCATCTGCAGAGTAACATTAAGCATCAACATATGAGATGGTGAACAACCTGGCCATCACACTTTTTGCTATATCAGGCACCCCTCGACAAAAGAACCTAAAAAGAAGCTGTGGGAAGAACGCCTCAATATGTATCTCATAGCTACTAGTGTTGACAATGACAGAAAATGGATGCTCCTCCTTCACTTGGCAGGGGCTGAAGTCTATATCCTGTCATGGCCCCCCCTATGAGGCAGGGCCACAACACATGTATGTCACAATGGTAGTAACCCTCAACAGCCATTGTGAGTCCATAGGGAATCCTGATTATGAAAGGATCGTGTTTCACCAAGCAAGACAGGAAGCTTATGAGCCCATCAATATGTTATACATGCACCTAAAAGAGTTGGCAAGCATCTGCACATCAGCCAAACTGTGAGATCATGATCTCCAGGAGCAAGGCAAGTCATTGACTGACATCCTTACACTGGGGCAATTCAAGAATCTGCCCTGAGCCATTGCATCCAATATGGAACTAGTACTTAACGAAACCATCAAGGCCAAGCCAGTAAACTTTGTAGTGAAGGGGGAGAAAAAAGGATGAAGCAATAAACTGACCCAATGCTCATGTAGCTGATGTGGCTGTGGGACACCGCACTAAGGAAAATGTCCAGTGGTGTGAAAGAAATCTGTAGTCTTCGGAAAGGCAAACCACTTTGTGAAGGCATGCAAATCCACACGCTCTGCGCAGGAGTCCTCAAGGCCAACAGTAATAGCTCTAGTTTTGACAGATCCTGGCCAGGAGCTCACAGACATGGAAAATGATGATACTGAGAAAGGCATCCTCCTTGTGCATACTCTATGACATGCACACTCGCAGCCAAGGTCGGCTTCAAAGTGCCTAATTTTGGTAGGGTGAAATCCTATTACTGCAAACACAGACACAGGGGCATCTGTGAACGTAATGGCCCAATAAGTCTTTGATGAACTGAAAGAACTCCTGTCACTGGAGCCCACCCTAGTATAAATATGTGCCTCTGGGCACGCCACACCACACCACTGCCACTAGCTGGAATATTTGCAACAATGCTTGAGCATCAAGGACAGACACTAGGGGCCTGATTCACAAAGGGCCTCCGCACTCGTGGAGGAGGACCTGCAGTCATGAGAATTCTCTCTTCTGTGATTCTGTCCCGAGTGCGAAGACTCCCCCACGACTGCGGGGCCTCTGAGCCAAGGCCCTCGGAGCCAAGGTATATGTGACTCCAGGAGGACAAGGCATGTTGCTGAGCTGTCAAACAGCCCAAGAGTTACACCTGGTGCCATTTGCATACCAAGTGTATGATAAAGAAATCGAAGGGCTGCTGGTTGGGTTCCCCCACCTGATTGATGGTGATTTTGAAATTCCGGAAGGCGAGGTGGGGAGGAAGATATTTTCAGTGACCACAGCAAAGTTGTGGAACACTCTTCCTCGCTACTTAACATTCCTTAAAAATCACATGGCCTTTAGAAAAAAGCTCTTAAAACCTGGCTTTTTGCCTCATAGTGATTAATGGTTCCCCAGGTCGTCTATGATGAGTGTCCAGTCCCTTGCTCTGATGGATATAGTGGCTTTAGTTCCTTGATGCCATTTGGTAAATATGCACTTTACAAATGTGTTTTCCTTTCATGTCATTTCATTTTACGGGGATCAACTGCTTATAAGAAAAACAGGTCCAACTACCCTACAATCCATCTAAACACCTTGCGACATAGACAAGTAACTTTCCATCTCTGCCCAAAAGTGAAAGAGGAACTTGGAAAGTTGGCAAGCACCATCGAAGCTGTGTAGACCTGAAAGCTGTGGGTATCACCCATAGTGATGAGGAAGAAACCCAAACAACTAGAGGAGGTGTACATATGCTTGGACATGAGGTTACTGTGTCACTGGATATCCTTGTCAAAGCCACTGCGCAGGGAAAATGTCTTCAACTTGCCTTAGCAACATTATGATCTGGCAACTGGAATAGTTTGAAAGAGAATCATGTAGGACATTGGAAGCACAACAGGTTCTGCTGTTCCTATTCAATGTGAGGCAAGAACTTGCTGCATTGGCAGATGGATGTTGAGAGGATGTTGGTTGGTGATTCCCAGAGTCTAGTTCCCAAAATGATACAGTTGGCCCATGGGAGTCATCAAGGGGAAGCGCATACGTAAAGCCACATAATTAACTAGGTGTGGTTCCTCCTACTTGATGTGGGGGTGTGGTTCCTCCTACTTGATGTGGGAGTAGAGAATGCAGTGCAAGGTTGTCCCATGTGCCAAGCTGCAGGGTCAGCTGACCTTCCCCCATCTGTAATCCCACAAGACATTCCCATACAGCCCTTGACTAGGTCCAGTGCTGACTTTGGCAGTCTCCCTTATGGCGATATATATGTAGTAGTTATTGATGATTTCTCCATGTACCCTGAGATTGGAATAGTGAGCAACACTGCAGCTGATGAAGTTCTACCAAAGCCAGAGAAAATTCTAGCACTTAAGGTTTGGTGCGAGTGCTTCACACAAACAATGGGCCATTTTTTCAAGGTCACAAGTTTGCAGAGTATAAACAATCCCTGGGAATTTGACAAATTAAAGTGATGCCCGCTGGCCTCAGTCGAATGAAGAGGCAGAAAGATTCATTCACACAATAAACAAAGCCATTTGCATCGCCCATGCCAGCACCATCATTTAGAATGAGGCTTGAACTCTGCATTGCATGAGTACCGACTTACACCGCATGTCACTTCGGGGCCAGATCCCTAGTCAGATGTTTACGGGACAGCCAGTTCAAGGCGTTGTATCCCATCACCTAACATGGTCTCCTGAGACATTGGATGAAGACGCTGTTACCACCTGGGTTTGACAACTAAATTATTCCATGAGCCAGAAAAGGAGAGCGCAACCATATTCGGTTAGGGGACCATGTCATTGTGCATGCAGCAAGTTTAGGCTTCCATTTGAATGACAGCAAAGGTGGTGTGAATTAATGGCACCATGGGCACTGCCTGATGGAGTCAAGACACAATGGCCCAGATTATCAAACTTTCACACAGCAGAGTGCAGCATCTAAAGTTGCTGCGCTTCTTGAGAGAGCAGGAAATCTCCATATCTATAAGTAGAGGGCACTATCCTGCTCTCTCTTTAGCGCTGGCGTACAATTAGGCTGCCAAGCACCATGGACTCACTTTTGCTCCATAGTGCAATGGTGTCTGTATGGGTCTAGCATAGGTTTTGTACTTAGAGTACAAAATACTTTGCTGTGACTAACTTTAAAACCTTTCCTAATTTGAATGTGTGCTTTACAGTGTAGCACACATGAAAAGTGGGAATAATTTGGAAAAATAAAAGGTGTTCTCCTTTTGACACCTGCTTTCAAGTGGAGTTATTTTTTTGGTGTGAAAACCTGTCTACTATTAGTAGATAGGGTTTTGTGACAAAAAGTTTGTGCTGGAAATTAAATAAAAAAACAAAACATATTGCACAGGTTTGTGTCATTTGTGTGACACAAGCCCAGTGCAAAATGTTGGTTAATCTGGGACTGGGACTCGTAATGTGAGTTGGTTCAAGAGGTTTGCACAAGCACCTGAGGTGATTCCGCTGGAAGGACTGATCCCAGGAGGTGTGATCCCGTGATGACTGAGAAAGAAACGACAGTAGTCCCAGATGTGAGGGGAAGTCCCAATCCCCAACAGGAGTGAAGGGGTCCTGGGAAGTCCTGGGGAAGACAGTAGAATTCAGCAACATCCTCATTATCATCTGTGAGCTCACCCCGCAGCCTTGTACCACTATCAATTAAAGGATCATTGTTATTTTCTTTTCTTTTTGTTTTGTGAGGAGTGTTGGCTATATGCCAGTACAGTTTTGATATGTTTGCAGGTGGGTGGCTCAAGCGTCCCCTGCTAGCTGAGCCTGTTTTTTAGTTTGTCCAATGATCTATATTAGTGAATCCTGCCCAGGGTGGTGCAACATTTGTGAAATTGTTGTTTTCCCAGGGTTCAACGCTCTCTGGTTGTCTTTCTGTCTCAGTTGTTTCCCCTTGCTCCTGAAACTTATTCCTCAGGAATTTCTTCATTCCAGAACTTTTCAGTTGCAGCAAGTTTCATCTTCAGCTCCATCCCCTACTTCTAGACCTAGAAGATTTGCATTTATCGCTCATCTTCAGGAGGATTTTTTGCCTTCAGTCTTTTCCTCCTTGTGACTGTTTCTGAAAGACTAAGGTTGCTAGGTGGGTAAATTTGAGCACAGGTGAAATCGCGGCTACTGCAAGGGGTCACACTTTCCTCTGGCAGATGAAGGCAGGGAAGCTAAGCCAGACCAGGCACCTGGCCCTTGACTTTTTGTGGCACACACAAATCAGATTCGAGGAGAAGATGAATCTCTTACAGGGACCCTTGCTGGATTGTTCACAAGAAGTTACAGAAACCTTACAACAACAGTTGCAGAATATCCAACAGCTGAAAGAAAATTTGATCCTCAGACAGGCCTTGTCTATCAGATGACTTGTTTTTCCAATAACATTGTCTTCTAGTCCACATTTTTGAATGTCTTGACTGTATACTTTTTTGAATGCCTTCTGTCTTGTCCGATTTTCTAATGACAAGGCTAAGGTTGGATACCTAACTGGAGCCTTGACCAGACCCCCATTGACTTGTGCTACACATTTGGTCACTTCTGACGACCCCTACCTAACTACTCCAATTTCCTGGAAGGTTTTAAGAGAATACTTGAGAGACCACTCCTGGAGTTTTCCACTGAGGAAGCCTTGTGCAACATACAACAGGGAAATTCTGATGTGCTAATTTATATCACCAGTTTTCGTCAGTCACTGAAACCACTTGGTTTGAGGGGACTTTGTTTCAAAGGGATCTCAGAGAAGTGATTTAAAAAAACCTTTTTCATTCATTTTGTCCATCAAGCTTTTCTGAATTGAGCTGCTTAGGCCTGCTCATTGAATACTGTCTATGAGAATTTATGATGGACAAGCAAAAATCTCTGACATTTCCAGCATCAGGAGCTCTAGAATGTTATCTAGTAGGCTGCAAAGAGTTCCAGAGGATAGTGAAGAACCTACATAGATAAACTAAACTAGAGGAGCACTTTCATGGCCTGAGAGAGAACTGCATTAGAAGATTGGGCTCTGCATGTATTGTGGTTTGTCGGAACACTGAGTTCGATGTACCTTGCATTCACAGAGGCCTTCGGGAAACACCAAGGCCCATTCATGTAAGCAACACAAACAAATATGCCATGGGTCCATAAGAATTCTCCAGAACAGGTCCAAACTATGGATAGGTCTTTTTTGGTCTCTTGCACAGTAAAGAAGATATCAATTCACTAAATTCTGACTTTTGGTGATAATAGGGAGTTGTATCCTTCGATACTATAACATCGCCCAGTATTCTCTAATCTATGGAGTATTCTGGCTAGCCCAAAATAATCCTTGAAACAATGGCTTACAAGGAAAATCGCTCTATCTTTCCAATTCTGTCATGAGCAATATTAATACTCAGAGAATTAATGGTCTCCTAAGAAGGGCCTCATAGGAAATCCATAGAATTCCACTATGGTAAATGTTCTGTAGTCCTTACAAATTCAATATCAACACTTTTCTGATATTTTTGAAACACCTAAGGGATTTTCTCTGCCACCTTACATGACGTTTGACTGTGAAATCCCTCCCAAGCCAGGAACTGTTGTTTCCTTTGGCAAGACTCATTCCTTATAAGAGCCTTAAAGGTAAGTGTTGAGACAACATCTCCATGAAAACCTTCAGAATGGCCTTATTGCTTGATCCACCTATCGAGCAAGAGCTTTGATGTTTTTTGTTCAACAGAAGACAAATTAGTTGAGGTCTTGCAGACTACCAAGGTCTGAATAAAGTTACTATTAAGGATTGCTGTCCTCTTCTAATAATCACATACATCTTGGAATCTGTAAACATGCTTGTTTACTCTAAGGGCATCAATACTCACTATAAATACATAGGCGAAGTATTGTTCAGATTAAGGCAGAACCATCTATTCTGCACACAAGAGAAATGTGAAGTTTACAAGACGGAAGTAGAATATCTTGGCTTCAGACTGAGTGTGCAAGGAACTTCTATGGATCCTCATAATAATGCAGCAATTTTTTAATGGAAAACTCTGGTTAGTGTGAAGGAGACACACTCTTTTTTGGGTCAAGCCAATAGCTACCAGTAATTCATTGGTAATTTGGCCCACTTAACAAGTGATATTACTTATTACTCTTTGCTACAGAAAGTTTCAGCTTGCCGCAAGTTCCATATTCACCTCCAGCCCTTGTCTCCAGCTCTAGAAGGCTTGCATTCCCTACCCATTTTCAGGATGTTTTTTAACTTCAGCTTTTTCCTCCTGTGGGCTCCTTCTGGAAGGCACAGGTTGCTAGGCGTGTCCTTTTTGGCACGTGCAACATTTTGGCTAATGGAAGGGGTCAACCTTACCTCTGACAGATGAAGAAATGGAGGCTAATACTGACCAGATGCATGGCCCTTGACACCTGGGTATCTGTGGAGAATGTCGGCATTTATTGCCATACAAATGTTGCGAATAGTTTAAAACAGACTTCCTTGTGTCAAATTAGAAAATAAATATGATCAAACTGTCATTACAGCCACAATCTCTTTGATTTCCTGTTGTGTGACTATTGGGGTTAGCCTTAAAATGAAATATGAGGTTTAGAAAAGAAAAGGTGTTCCCTTGTTTGTTTTTCAACTATAGTATCAGAATACCAGATTCTGGATATTTATCTTATGTAGGAGTTTTGTTATTTTATTATGCTCAAGTCATAATAATGAGACTATGTCATTGTCATGTTGCTATGTCACTAATAAGTCTAAAAACCTTAAGTGTTTGGGAAATTGAGTTTTCTCTAATGGATCACCTTTGAGAATTATTGTATTGCTCCAAATAATTATTCAAGTTTTTATTATCAATCTTCTTACTGATCTCTATTCTATAGTGACAGTTACATTTCTGAAGCTACAGTTAATAGGACTTGGTATAAACATCCCACTAAAATTGTTTAGAAGAAAAACAGCAAGAATAAAAGCAATTGTATAAGGAGGAAACTAAAAAACACTAAGAAATAAATTGTCTGCAAAAAGAAAAGAAAGAGCATAGTGAGTCTTGAAATAGTCAAGTGCATAGGGTTGGCTATGAGAGCAATTGTCAAATCATGGCATTATAGCATCACGAAAGGGTAAACAACTTAAAATAGTAAATGACAGTTATTCAAAGGCCAACTGCCTCTGGTAATAGTGCAACCTGTACCTGCCACCATACTCGGTTTTTCAGAGGAATCCAAAATGTTGAAAGGGAGTGGAAGCCACACCACTCACGTCAGAGAAAAGGAAGGTGCATCCTAGACCCTAAACAAACACTACATCACAGCAATTAGTAATGGGAAAAGAGTGTCACATACATTTGCCTACAGAATAAAACAAAGAACTATATAAGTGTCTTAATGTGGTAGAGAACAGAGAAGATGGTAGTAGGATGGTTATGGGAAGATTATCCAATCCATTTGTTTAATTGTTTTGTTTTGTTGGTTATGAAAATGGGTAAACATTGTCGTGGGATACAGTTGAGGAACTTTAGCTATATGTTCACAGTGTGTGGAAGTAATAGGGTATAGCCTAGAAAGATGGTCCTGATTAAGAGAGGTGTGCATAGATGCAGAGTTTATTTTCCAACCATTTGCAAAGTTCTATGGAAACAATGTAACTGTAAGCTTTTAATTATTTTGATTTGCCACTTCTGTGTGGAAATGAAGACTACTGTGACAAATTGAGCAAGAAGCATCCTTATTTAGAATTAACAAAAAGTTTTGTATATGATATACTTTGTAAAAACATAACTGTACTCCTCTGCTGCAAATACTAAATTTGGGGAGAAAAATTCTGCAAACACTTGCCATTGTACATAAAGTAAAAATTGTTTTTTCATGCAGTGAAATTATGCTGTGATTCAGAAAAACATTTTGGATCTGATTCACGAACTTCCCTTTGTAATACTGTTATAATACTACAAAACATACTTCAAAATATGTGTTTACCTATATTTATGTTTGCAGAGTTCTCAGCCTTGGGCATGACTCACATTTCTTACCATAGGACCCTGGGGATGTTCATTCATGAGCTTATAATTACTTTTATAGATAATACCCTGAGGCCCAGATTTACTTGCCTTGCGTTACTTTGCATTGGGTAGGTGTTACATGGGTGAAGCATGGTGAAAATGGTACGCCTTCCTGACAGAGGTGTAATGAGGAGAAATATCTTTATTTTTCCTTGTTACTTCCTCGCTCCATGTTTGCTGCGTTTTGCAGCAAACATAGATAGAGGAATATGCCACTTAGGATAGTTTTTGTGCGTGAAGGTGACCCTTCCTGCCTGAACAAAACCAATCCAGACTGTGATGCAGGCTCCCAAGCACTATGGTGCAAGGGTGCCTACATTGGTGTTAGGCAGCATGCAGTGTGACAATGCAAGGAGAGGGGAGACATGTTCAATATCTTTGTAAATATGGAGCATTTCTGCTCTCTCTACCTTTTATGCAACATGGCACAGCAAGTTCCTTTGTTGCGTGATGTGAACAAATAATAAATGTGCCCCTCAGTCTCTTCCAGATGCAATGAGAATGTTTCTAGCACTTCCATATGTAAACCACAGTTTTTGATGGGATCTCTCACTGTAAGCATTGGATCGAAGAGGGCTGTCAGATGCTTCACTTTATTTGATCGAGGAATAGTCATCTGCTCATAAGATTTCTCATTTTAGTGAAGGATGCTCTCTCTTGCTGAGAATCAAATCTGACAGGGATCTTTTCCATGTAGCCTTTCATAAAAAGCAACCCGAGGAAACATTTGCTTGTGTGCTGTTTCCTGTTTCATGAGCCTGGAAGAAAGAGCTCAGGCCCTGATTCACAAAGGTATACTTACACTATTATGTAAGTTTTCGATTGCTTACTATTCACAAAGGGATTTACAAGTAGTAGCTTTATGCATGCAGAGTCTCCGCACATAAAAAGATAAGTCTTTTTATGTGCAGAGACTCCACACTCGTAAAGATATTACTATTAAATCCCTTTGGGACTAACAAACAATCGTAACCTTATACAAAAGTGTAAGTTTACCTTTGTGAATCAGTCCCTTGGTATATAGGGAACCACGTCTTAATTACCAGTAAATGATGCAGTCTCTTCATGTACAAGTTGAAATACACAACAGTGGAGAGCCACTGGGGCCATGGGACACACAATAGCTGGACATTTCCTGAGGAGCCAATACGACATATCTAAAGTGGTGATGTTAGTACACATTATAGCAGTTGCATAGCCATTGTTAGTTCACATACCATATTTTTACTGCTCTTATTCTATACCTCCTTGCAAGAAGAGTATGCACATTAGTCATTGCTGATAACTGTGCTAATTTCACTTTTCCTGGCAAACAATTCCTATATGTTTATAGCATTTTCTGTTGAATAAATTAGGGTGTGTGCTACAATGCTCATCCAGTTTACTTCTCTGAATATGTTTGCCTATAGTAACCTGGATAGACCTTTTATAACTGTATTGGCCACTCTCTGATCTTCTGAGGACTGAGCTTCTTTCAGCAAACCTCTGTGTGTGTTTCATTTGTTTGTCATTCAAGGTCATTTTGCCTAATTATTCTGAGCATCATTTGTGTGTTGATTTTGCATTGTCATTGTTGATGGACATCTTAGAAGGGGCAAGGGCATTTGAAATATCCATCAATATGTTGTCATAGAGGTGTGCCAGATTCCCAAACTCATATAACTTCTTTATACTGCAATGGTTAAAAAAGAAATGGAGCAAAGCTGTAACATCATAATATATATATTTCTAGGCAACCTCCATTTTAGGATTTAGGTCTTATTGTGTGCTACATTTTTCACCCACTCCATGTGTCCCAGTGCATCTAAATTAATTCTACAGAGACGAAAGCTCTTGGCTTTTTTGTTTTGATCTGTCAAGATGTTAAAATGGCCTATAACTAATAGTTTACCATTATTTTCTGGAGAATTCGTATAACCCACGCAAATTCCACATCAAAGAAGATTTCATGTACTAACATCCATGTAATTGTGGCATTATGAAATACTTTCAATCCGCATCGTAAATTGATGTCAACTTTGATTGCCTTAATATTTTGTATTTTATGTGACACAAACGTGTCCCCAAACAAGCCCCTTCTATCTAGTAGATTTTGCATTGATTGGCATTAAAGGAAAGTTTATATTGTGTGCACAGTTTAAATCATGTCTCTTTATTAGCATATACATCAGCAATATTTTCTTCTAGATTATCACATCAGCTGTCAGTGCTGCAGAAGATCTGGCAGTGCGTGTTGAGAGTTTCCTAAGTACATTTTACGTAACTTTCATCTGGAGTCCTTACTACTTGTTTACATGTCTTTGGTGGCTTTCTTTCTGGCCAGGCCAGTCTCAGTAGGGAGCTCATTTCTATAAAATAGTGCGTGAGGTGATACTTCTACCTAATTAATAGAGTTTTTACTTCCTAAAAAATGCTGATTGTAACATGCAATCATCCCTCTAATTAAACACTCTTGCAATGAATGGTGGGGAAGTATTATCTAACAAGGTCTCTTCTTTAATCTGCCAATCCTGAGGGGCATGCGTACCTCCTTGCTTTGCTGATATTGCATCATGGTGCTTGTTAGACCTGGCTTGTTCAGCGGGTTTATCCCCAGACTTTTTGCTTTTTGGCCTTCTGTTTCTGACCTGTTTTTGTTGGTTCTATAACTCTGGGAACTTTACCACTGCTCATCAGTGCTAGAGTGCATATGCTCTCCCTGTAAATTGTTATGATGGGTTGGTGATTCCATGATTGCCAGATTTGATTTACTGGTAAGTCACTAGTACGGTGCACTGTGTGTGCCCAGGGCCTGTAAATCAAATGCTGCTTGTGGGCCTGCAGCACTGATTGTGCCATCCACATGAGCAGCCTATAAATGTAACTCAGACCTGCCACCGCAGTGTCTGTGCGCAGTTTAGTACTGTCATGTCGACCTGGCAAGTGCACCCACTTGCCAGGCCCTACCCTTCCTTTTTCTTACATATGAGTCACTCCCTAAGGTAAGCCCAAGGTACCCCTGTGGGCAGGGTGCAGTATTTGGGAAAGGTAGGACATGCCCCGAGGTGTGCGGTATGTCCTGATAGTGAAATACTGCCAATTTCGTTTTTCACTATTGAAAGGCTATCTGACACATAGGATAGAATGTGAGTTTATTTATAACATCTTATAAATATAAGTTCCCATTGTGACAAGATATTAAGATGGAGTTTAGTATGCCTGAACTCAGAATATAAAAAGGCATCTTTTAGTAAAGATGATTTTTATAGTGTGTGTTTGGAAATACCACTTTTAGAAAGTGGGTATTTTCTTGCTTAGCCATCCTGTGTGCCTCTGCTGGTTTGTGGATTGACTGTCTGGCTTTTGAATGACAGGGGCTGGGGATGTGCATTCTCTCAGACGGCCCCAGGGAGGGGTTGATGTGTGTCCTGCCTTTCCTGGATGAGTCAGGGCTGGGCTGAATAGACCTGAGCTGCATTTGGAGTAGGGGGGAGATATCTTTCACACCTGAATGGGCCTGGTCTGCCTGGGACAATGGTGTCTCCACCTGGGTAGCTGCAACAGAGAGGACAGGACTGGTTTTGGCTCGGCAAAGAGCTTCTCTGCCACCAGAGAGCAAACAAATTTGTGCTATAAAAAGTGGGGCCCAGACCCCTGAAATTTGGATTACTGCTGAACTAAGGAACCTGCCAGGAAAAAGATCCGGGGACGCTGGAGGAGGAGTACTAAAACTTGTGCTGTGTGCTGTTGGGGTTGGCCTGCAGTGGTTGCTTCTGTCTTGGGCAGGGAATGGACTGGACTGTGCATTCATCATCCTGCTGTTAGAGCTTTCTCCAAGGGCTTGAAGAAGAGTTTGCCTCCTGTTGGAAGTCTCAGGGATAGAAAAGACTTCAAAGATCACTTCTGGGAATCAAGAGGAAGCTTTGCCAAGGAGAAGAGCCAGAGAAACTGAGGAGGGGTACTGCCACTTTGCTGTTTGTTGTCTGGGGTTGGCCTGCAGTGGCTAATTTCTGCCAAGGAAAGGAGAAGGACTTTGCTGTGTGCTGTGTCCCCTGTTTGAGGAAGATCTCCAAGGGCTTGAAATGGAGCTTGCCTCCTGTTCTGAAGTCTCAGGGGCACAAAGACTTCACCCCCAGTCCCCCTGAACTCCTTTGCTAGGTGTTCTGACCTGCTGAAAGGTGCTTGCAAGTGTTCTGGACCTCTGGAGGTTGTTTTGGGACTGGAAACTGCAAGAACTGTGAAAATCGACTCATCGCCTATTTCTGACGCATCGCAGCGGTGCAAGAAGAATTTTCCGACACATCGCCAAAGAATCGACGCAGCGCCTGCTCCTGGCTGAAGTGTCTGCCGTGCGACGAATCCTGTGCATTGAGCTCCGATGTCCGAGATCACCGCACCGATTCTGATGCAGGCCCTGTTGTGGAAGAACCGACGCATCGAGGGGACGAGGCTGAAATCATTGCAGCGCATCCCGGGTCTTCACGCATTGCATCGTACCGGATCGTCACGCATCGCATCGATGCGTCAAGTCTGTCTCATCGTTGGGGGACGCAGTAAGGGGACGCATCACCTCCCCACACAGTAAGAAACCGACGCATCAACTCCTCTCTGGTAAGGAACCGACGCATCACCTTCCCTGCGACCCTTTTTGCTTGCATTTTTCGACACATCCAAGGTACTTTCTGTAAAAGTGTTGCATCTGCAATTTGCTTTGAACAGAACTGTTTCTACCTTTTGAAAGTCATATTTTTATTACTGTATTGTGGATTTTTGTCGTTTTGATCTTGTTTGGTTTAGATAAAGATGACGTATTTTTCTACACTGTTGTGGTGTCCATTTGTAGTGTTTTCACTGTATTACTGTATGTGTGCAAAAATGCTTCACGCCCTGCCTCTGAGATAAGCCTGTCTGCTTGTGCCAAGCTACCAAGGGGGTGAGCAGGGGTTATTTTAGAAGTGTATCCCCCTTACCCTGACTAGGAAGAAGGGTCCTTACTTGGATAAAGGTGCAAACCCTTTCCAAATAGAGACCCCCATTTCTAACAGTGCTTTTAGTCCTTGGCAATTGTAGTTAAAATTCTGAAGACTCAATTCTGAAAAAAACAAAGGACATCACCACATGTGGGTACCACCTCCTCTCTCTCTCTCTTAACTCTGTCACATTTAAAAAAAAAAAACACTCTCTAAGTATACTAAGCATGTGTCCACTGGAATCTAGTTTAGCTTTAAACCAAAAATTGATTGTTCCACTTGTTGGAGCACAATCAAGGGGCTAAAGATGAAAATGAGAATGAATTTAATCAAAACTACTTTCATTGCTCTAATAGGCCTGGTTCAGAGGAGGGTGTTATTCAAAAATTGGTGAAACAATTGTAGATTCACCATCAGCATAACAGCAAGGTTCAGAAATGAATGGATGTCAGAAATCTTTTGGCTGCAACAGTATGTCCATCCTTGAGCAAATGTAGCATTTAAAACATTATAGTGATTGGCTGCCCAACCTAAAATGTCTAATCTATTAGGTGTAGCAGTGATTCCTCTCTACAAGGTGACTAGGCAAATAGTGTCTAAAGTACTAGGAAACATCCTCAACATGTTCAGGAAACAAGAAAGGTCAACATTGAGAATGTATCCACACCTCAGAGGTTCATTTCTAATGCCCACATTTGGTGCTGGAAATTCTACTATCCGAAATGAGCATTACTGCAATTCCCATCAAAGCCCTCACACACATTAAAGGATTACTTCCTGTGATGCATACAGTCACTTTGGTTTTCCATCTTGGTAAATGCGGATAATGTTCTAAAATGCTCGGTGGAATTTCTGCCTCTGAAACTTCAAACCAAGCCCAGAGCTCCCTTGACACTGAACTCACAGTAGTTTACATCGGCCAACAAAAGTGATATACTTTCTCTTAAGGACATAACATAATTTGGTAGCATGGAAGGAATACTTGCAAGGCCAGCGAAGCTTTCTGACATGGGCAGCAGTCCCAAGGGCTGATGTTGTTTGTTTCACCCAATTTTGAATTCCTCCTAATCAGAACTTATTGATGTCCAAGTATTCCACCTACAAACCAGTGAGAAGCTGCATACACTGTGTCGATGCTGTCCAGTATGAAGATGTCAAAACAGATGTTCATACTTGCTACATGCCTACATAGACATTGTTTAGGTCTAATGACAGGTGGAGTTGTTACATTGTTAAGTGTAACAGCAAATCATTGCATCAGTTTTTAACTGCTTAAGTGCAATGGATGAGACGTTCACATACACTACACTCCCTCAGGAGTGTAGAGGATGTGAGTATCTCATCCTTTACTCAAGGTTAGAAAATTGCTCACTTTTAAGATTTTGTTTTCTTTTGTGTAGCATGCCAACATCTCAAAAACGAAATATAGAGCAGTAAGCACAATTACAAGCTGACTGCTATCAGTTTATTCAGTGCACTGGTTCATAGCTCAGCCAAATGAGCACTGATCAAAGCCAGACAGGAATCACAAGGAAAGAGACAATGTTTCCTTTCCAGAGGTACCTCTCCAATGTGGATTCCTGCTTGAGGATTGAAGGAAATGGCCCGATTCGGGTCACTCGGGTCACCAATGACCACTTCTTTGCCTTCTATGAAATGAAGAGTCGGTCAGACAGTAGAGAATACAAACCAATAATAGTTTATTCAAAGTACGCTCAGAGCGGAGCCCTGTCTGCCCAGTCGCTATGAGCGCTGCTGAGAGAGTCTGACTTCAACAAGTATAACAATACATTATGTACATTTCAGAATCAATGAAAACCCGCCCACCATGGAATTTTCCAGAGGGATGCAGCTGGACAGTAAATTACAAAGGAGTAAGTTTCGATTCTGAGGCCGGGCACACATTATCTGCCTGTCAAGTTTTCCCTGCCTGTGCCCGCCACTAGACAAGTGGGAGAAGGCTTACATCTCAAAAGAAAGGTATGCGCTAATAAGAGCAATGCATTTATTAGTGTGGCAAAACCCAACTCCGAAGAAACATAACTTAGAGGAGGTTGTTTCTCGGAAAGAGAGAAGAATCAGGTTCAATCATGATACAAAATGGCGCCCATACAGAAAATGGTGCCGCAAATGCTAACTTACATAGAAGGAATACAAAAGCACAATTTTTAGTCTAACAGGATCTCCACAGGAGGGCAATACAAAGCAAGGGTCCACCCTCAAGACACCCATGATTATTTTTGTGGGACAGCGGACCCTGTGGACCATGGGTATATGTCTCCCCAAAAACTGAAATTACAGTTTTTGGTCCCTGTGAGGGAGCAGTTCAGGAGTTTATCCCAATCTGTCCCAGTAAGGGGGCCAAACATCCACTAGTGACTGGGATTTTTTTTTATAAAAAAGGATTGGGGGGCTGCCGCACTGGTACAGGACCATGCTCCCATTTGAAAAAAGCCACTACAGTCTTTCCTGGGTTTTCTCTAAAGCTAAAACAAACGACTTTTTCCCACCTTTGGCTGGACAATGTGCTTTTTCTCCCAATATGTCCCTGGAGTGGGGCAAAAAGTCCACTGGACACAGGAAATGTATTTATTTTTTTATTTTAAAAAAAGAGTTGCATTGGGCCACTCTACCAATGCGCTATGTCCAACCCCATAAAGACCACAATAGTTTATTGCAACCACTGGGGCAAAATGTGGGGGTCTACTCCCAATCCGCCCTTCCCATTGCATCAAAATGTAATCTTTGGGCTTGAGAGCCCACACTAGTCACGGACAAGTGGTCCCCTTAAAAAAAAAATGTTTTTCTGCCCCTATGTGGTGGTGGTTGGGAGGGCTCATTCCAAATCTGTGTCCTCCCAGGGGGAGAAAGCCAACTGGACACCAAGCACCAGGGATTTGTTTTTAAAGTAGTAGTGTAGCCTGCCCAGGCATGTGGCCTGCCCTCCCTACCCCCTTAGCCCCTAGTGGCCATAACAGCCTTTTTGCCCTCATTGGTTGCATATTGTGTGGCTTACACCCAATCAGTCCCCCCTCCCCGACAGGCCATAACAACCCTACCCTGACAGAATGGCATGTATTTTAAGAAAGGAAGTGATGGTGACAGCCCATCCAGGCATCAGGCTTACCCCACCCCTAAAGGACTCAAGAGTCTTTTTGCCCTCCCTGTGTGTCTGATTGGGGTTAACCCTCAATATTCTCCTAATAAGCTCACTCAACACTAAGGATAATTAAAAAAAAAAACAGAGTGAGTGATTGCGGCCTGCCTGCCCCACTCCACCCCGTGCCTCCCTGCCACACCCCTCCACACTCCATATGTTTTGACATATGGGTCTGCAGAGAGAGGGGGTAAATCCCAATTGCCTTTCACTTGCGATGGTGAATGCTGGCACTATTTGGGCTCTGTGTGAGCTGGCAACAAATGATCCCTACTCATCCAGGGCATTTTCAAAGCCTAGAGACCCAGGCGAATCAAAGATGATCTGGTGTGGGTGGTCCTGCTTACTATGTTTTGCTACCTAGAACACCCTGCAAACATCACTTTTTAGCTTAAATCACACATTTTCCTAATATTTGTATAAGGGAAAGTTCTGGTATCTGCAGGTTACCCATAAAAGTCCTGCCACCCATTGTTCCCACATTTTTCTAAAAAAATAAATAATTAGCCCACTTGTGTGGCTATGCCTTTCACCCCTGACAGAAACAGATGAAAACTGTGACCATATGAAGTTGACATACTATCATTTGGTCTTCACATGGCCCCTGGGTTAGTCCATTCCTGTCTCAGACAATGGTGTATCCACACAAGTGGGGTTCCACTTTTTGGAGAGAAGTGTAGGAATATTGGATGGTAGGAGTTATGTAGAGCGCTTCATGAAAAAGAGTGAATTTAACCAACGTTTGAAGTTCGTCGTGACCTCTTCGTAGGAACATGCAGTGGGATCCATGCAATACATACCACCCTGGACTTCCCTGGGTGTCTACTTCTCAGAAATGTCTGAGTTTAGTAGTTTTCCTTAGAAATGTGGGTCCAAATACCACAGCTACCCACATCATCGAAACGGGTCAATTTCCACGTCAACATCTTCATGTCCCTTTTGAATGTGGGGCATTTCTTGTCATGGGTGATAGGCCCACCTACACTGTTGTGATGCCACTTTTAGGAAGAAGAGTGGGAACTAAAATGAGTAGAACATTTGTTATTATCAATTGGATTTCTCTCCCATTTTGGCTTACAAATGTAAACCAGAGTTCAAGAAAGAACATATTTTACAAAATCACACTCTAAATAACATGATAGTATGAGTAACCCCATATGTAGAGCTGCACAAATAAAAAGTATTCCTAAACTCATTATTTAGCTCAAATATAAAAAATGAATAGGTGTCATTCATACCTATTTTACATTCATTTGATTTTACCATTCGAATTGATGCATGATCAATACACGGTAAAATATCATTGTAAGCTGCAGCTCAGTGGTTGTCTTTGGGTATCTCATATTTTTGACAACCATCCAAAACGATATATTCCTGCAAACATCTGGGTCTGACAGACATAACTGTATATTACTATCGTAAATCAGCCTTCGGGGTGAAAAATTACAAATTAAAATGTTATCGCTTATTTCTATGCTTTCTTACTTATGACCTTTTTCAGAATTGGAAGTTTATGCCTGATTTATATGTTAAAGACACACAATTGATGGACGGAATGCAGAACAAATCAAAACATTCACCCCAGTCAAGAGATTTGGGTTAAATCCATCATTCTATTGCTCACCATGCCACCCCAGTTTAGACCTGGCCATATGCAAATCAGTCTTGACCCTGTGCCTCATGGGAACAGTCCAGCCCGAACTGCCAAGCCAGGTCCTCTCTGGACTGGAAACAAGCATCCTAGGACCGGTTTCTAGGTTTCACCCCTCATCAGCCAGGATAGCTTGAATTTATGGCAGTTCCTGTCAATAGTTGTCAGGCTGACATACCTTTAAAAAAGTGGGTACTCAGTCGCGCTGACAGAATACACTCTGTCCGCCTACTTCAAAATCAGCCCCTAAATCTACTTTTCAGAAATGTACAGCTTTATGTGTTCTGCTAGGTTTTACACCCTTTTCCATCACTGATTGCAAGTAAGTAGAATCCACAAAAAATGGGAACAATTAACTCCCCACTTAAAAAATAGGCAGAAACTGTGATAAAATGTGTTTTTAACAACAATGAACACAGACTTTCTTGCACAGCATATTTTTCCAATTTTTCAAACATGCATATATTTTGGCTATATTCTCAGTTCCATCCTGGGGAATCCACAAACCCTGGTTTCTTTGGCAAAACCCCAAATGTGAGAAAAAGAACATAAATGTGTTCTGAATAACATTTGTGGAAAAAAAATTATGAAAGCTCAAATGCAAAGCGCCCTGAGCATCAAAAAAATGGTTCAGCAAAGTAGAGGCGAGGGGTGGAAATTCTATGCAGCTAAGGGGTGAAATATGACTTATTAAACATGCGCTTATTTATGAAGTGACCAACCCTCTCATTCTCAAGTTGTTTCTCCACTTCAGACAGTTTTTCTTAGTTTGACTCGCCAACACAAGAAGACACTGAAAACACCATTGACACACCAGGATAAGCACCTGAAATCAAGATCATTGTAACAACATTCATCACAAACGGGCAAAAAAATAGGTTATACCTTGGAGACATTTTCCTTCAGTTCATTTTACCCCAAAAAAGCTGTGTTGAATGCATGAGAAATATGACCAAAATGGCAAGACCTCTTGAGAAAACAACTATTTGCTCAGCAGCCTTGCCGCTTTCTCCTTTAATGCCCATGTTGTTTTTCTCTATGTTAGAGGCAGTAACTGACATTACCCTTTTACAATGTTTTATTTTTGTTTTTTATTTGTTTTATGTGGTAAGTGCTTCCCTTCTTAATATTCATGCCTATGGGTTCTTTTGTGTTTAAATGCAGGAAATGATTAGTATTTAGAAATCAGACATGTAGCAAGGCCACCCTCTTTTCGGCTTCCCCTACTCTCGAGTGAGCCAGATCCAATGTTTTTCAAATGGTGTTTAGGGAAATTTATGCACGCCTGCATTTGACTCCCAATCAGGATGACTCCTTTACCTCCTAAAGAAGGATTTTGAGTTTTTCCTGAAGATCTTTCTTCTGCTAGTGTGACAGATTTATGTGAAACATCTGCTGCCATTTGAGTTCTCTTCAATTGCACTTGAGGACCCTCACCAACATCTCTAACTTAGCAATAACTGCAACCCCTTTGGTTGTGAAAATATGTTGAAAAACCTTTCTGTTACACTAGAGAATAGTGGGATTTCCATCATCAACTGTGGCTATTGAGAATGTGTACCCCCAAATGGGGATGAAATGTAAGATCCTACAAATCTTCATTCCCTAACATTCACGGGTAGATTGCAGCATGCCTTTGATTTTATATTTAACTTTTGATGATAGTCAGACACACTTTTGATTTCACTTAGCTCTGCCAGGCATGCTGATGGCCAGGTCACTTTAGAATGCGTGATTACTCCTTCAACAGATCTGTCGAAGATACCACTGCACCTTTGTGTTCCCTTTGGTGATCATGGAGGAGGTTGTACAAAGTAGATGTTCACTATCAAAGGAACTACAAAGATAATGGTGATGGTTCAACTGAAGAAGTGAAGACAGTATTTCAAACATTCTCTGGCAGAAATAAAGCAATTGTCCTCCTCTTTGTCAAGCTCTAAAATGTCCTATGAGGCCTACTGTTCCGGTGTCTGTTTCCATGCAATGCCCTTGAATACTTGAAAGATCCACAAAGGTTTTATGGAAATTAGAAATGTGCACATTGACAATGTGTACCTAATCTTTGTACTTTAGTTTTAGTCTAAATAGATCCAATAATTCTTTCTTGGTGGTGGCACACACTTGGTTAAATGAGGGTGCAACTTTGTTTAGACTAGAAATGTGATGTGAGAAAATTCTGAGGCTGCTTCAAGGAGAAGATATTAAAAAAATACTATTAGAACAAGAAATCTTTTGGATTGGCCAGCTAAATTCATTAGTGCTAGCTCCCTGAATGACAAATCATAATTTTCATGTTTCTTATAAAGAACGTTTAAAGGTTTTGCAACAACTTAGACATCCTAAGTGCCAAAAAGCTAGGTTACAAAATAAGGCTCTTAATAATGACATATGGATAACATTTGGAAATAAGAATCATTAAAAAACAGTAAAAACATAGGAATATATGAATAAGGTGTGAAAATATAATGTCAGTATACTCACTGAAAAAGTAATGGAAATATATATTGTGAATACATGAAGAAGGTATGGAAATATGAGGTAGAACTACGACATCTAAAATACCATTTAAAATATATGTTTATAAAGGAAAGGATTATCAAATAATAACGTACACAGCAGGGACAAGAAAATGCAAACTATCTTTATATGAAAGGAACACCAACAGGACTGGATGAGACTGGATGTGATCGCCAAAAATGGAAAAGTGGAATGATGTGTGTTAGGAAAGGGGTTTTCTAATTGGCGGAGATATGCACCTTTGCCCAACTAGGGACCCTTGCTTCTAGTCAGGGTAAGGGATTACAAACTTTAGATAACCCCTGCTCACCCCCTTGGTAGCTTGGCATGAGCAGACAGGCTTACCCCAAAGACAATGTGTAAAGTATTTGTACCCAAACACACAGTAACACAGTGAAAACACCACAAATGGACACCACACCAGTTTAGAAAAATAAAGTACCTTTATCTAAACCAAAAAAGACCAAAATGACAAAAATCCCCCATAAATGTATTAAGGTATCACATTTAGAACAGTTATTTCAAAAATAGCACTTGTAGAAACAAATAGCTCCACCTGGGACTATTACAATGTTGTGACAGGCAAAAATGCAAAGTACGGCACCGACCACGAGGTGCGCGGCGTCGGGACAGAGTCACACAGACCCTTGAACCACAGTACCTTGGAAATGAAGTTAGTAGATGATGCGCAGCGTTGTGGAGGTGAGGCACGGTGCCGAGGCGAGGTTGGTTCCCGGTTGCCATGGGGGAGGCGAGGCGTCGAGTCAGTGAGGAGTCAAGGCTTCGAATCCAGGACAGGGGAAGTTAGGCGTGTCGGTGGTGAGGCATCGGTTCCGGTGAGGCGATGCCACATCGAAGAGTTTGCGAAGTCACCCTCGTCCGTTATCGGCTCCACAAAAATGGGATGCTGGCGCTGGCAGTGAAGGCGTCGGTGCGAGCGCTGGTGTCAGGAAGGCCAGTAACTGCAGGCGTCGAAGGGTGTCAGAGCTGTGGTGTAGGTGGGGTAGTGCGTCATGCACTTCACAAGTAGTGCCCCTGGCCTCAGTGCAGGTCATGGCATCTCTGGCTGTGGCGCTGCGGGCATCAGAGTTGGTTTTCTTGCTTTGCAGCACCAACCACACAATTCTCAGGGCCCTGGAACTGGAATCGGAATCCTTTTGAATACAGGAGTCCAAAGATGGGTCCAGGTGCTGGTCAGTGGGTTACAAGTGAATTCTTTTTGTCCCTGAGACTTCAGAAGAGGAGGCCAGCACACACAGGCCCTTGGAGATTCTTCTTCAAGCAGGTTCACAGCAAAGTTCAAGTCTTTGTCCTCTCCTTGGCAGAAGCAGCAACTGCAGGCCAACCCAACAAAGCACACACAGCAAAGGGGGCAGTACTCCTCCTTACAGCTCTCCAGCTCTTCTCCTTGGCAGAGGTTCCTTTTGAATCAAGAAGTGATCTAATTTTCTGGATTTAAGGTCCAATGCCTATACCCCATTTTCTCTTTGTTCTCTTTGTGGCAAGGGTCTCTGACCTCAGTCCAAACCAGTTCTGCCCTCTCTGGCCCAGCTTCACTACAGGAGGTGGAGACAGCATTGTGCAGAAGACACACTGCCTATTCAGGTGCAAGTGAAACTCTTCCTACCACTCTAAATGCAGCAAAAGTCTGTTCAGCCCCCCCCCTTTGTGGCTGTCTACAGTGAATGCACATCCCCAGCACCTGTCACTCCAATACCAAACAGTCAATACACAAAACAGCAGAGGCACACAGAATGGTTAAACAAGAAAACGCCTTCTTTCTAAAAGTGGCATTTTCAAACACCCAATTTAATTACCATCTCGTTAAAAGATGTGTTATTAAATTTTGAGTTCAGAGAGCCTAAACTCCATTTCTCTATCTTGTACCAATGGAAAGTTATACTTGTAAGATGTTGTAAAGCAACTCCCATGTTAGCCTATTGGACAGATAGCATTTCAATAGTGAAAAAACAAAATAGGCAGTATTTCATTATCAGTAGATGTAACACACTCCAGTACATGTCTAACCTTTCACGTGCACTGCACCCTGCTCATGGGGGTACCTTGGGCCTACCTGAGGTGTGCCTTACATGCAAGAAAAGGGAAGGTTAGGGCCTAGCAAGTGGATGCACTTGCCAGGTTGACATAACAGTTTAAAACTGCATGCTCAGACACTGCAGTGGCAGGTCTGAGATAATTTTACAGGGCTACTCATGTGAGTGGCACAATCAGTGTTGCAAGCTCACTAGTAGTATTTGATTTACAAGCCCTGGGCACAAAAAGTGCACTGGACTAGGGACTTACCAGTAAATCAAATATGCCAATCATGGATAACCAATCATAATAACAATTTACACAGGGAGCACTTGCACTTTGAAGCTGACCAGAAGTGGCAAAGTGCCCAAAGCATCTAAGCCAGCAAAAACAAAATCCAGCATACCGTCAAAATTACAGGCGGTAGAGGCAAAATGTCAGGGGAAACCACGCCAAGGATGCCCAGTCTAACACAGTTCCCTTCCAGCTGAAAAGTTGGGAGAACTACCTACCTCTCTTGGGAGTTCTAATCACTAAGCTGGAAGAATCTGAACAGACTATCAGCATAGGCGTGTTCTGTACCAGGGGGGTGTTTCACCATAAAATCCATTCCCTGTAGGGAGATGGACCACCTCAGCAGTTTTGGGTTCTCACCTCTCATCTGCATCAACCATCTGGGGGGCCTGTGGTCTGTCTGAACCCGGAAGTGCGTTCCAAACAAGTAGGGCCTTAGCTTCTTCAGCACCCAGACCACAGCGAAAGCTTCTCGCTCAATTGCACTCCACCTCTGTTCCCTGGGAAGAAGCCTCCTGCTGATGTAAGCTACAAGCTGACCCAAGCCTTTGTCGTTCAATTGTGAGAGAACTGCACCTACACCATGCTCTGAAGCATCCGTCTGCACAGCAAATTCTTGGGAGAAATTGGGTGCCTTCAACACGGGCGCCGTGCGCATGGCAGATTTCAGGACATCAAAAGCGGTCTGACAGGCATCGGTCCAAATCACTTTCCTTGGCTGCTTCCTTGAAGCCAGCTCAGTCAGGGGGCAACAATGGTACCATACCCCTTGAGAAACCATCAATAGTAGCCGGTGATACCTAAGAAGGCCCTCACCTCTGTCTGGATCTTGGGGGGCTCCCAAGTCAGAATGGTGTCAATCTTAGGCTGTAGGGGCACCACCTGGCCGCTTCCTACCTGGTGACCTAAGTACACCACAGACCCCCTGCCCTATCTGGCACTTAATGGCCTTGATAGTGAGGCCTGCCATCTGCAGAGCCTTCAACACTTCACAGAGGTGTTGCAAGTGTTCCTCCCAGCTGGAGCTGAACACTGCCATATCATCCTGGTAGGCGGTGCTGAATTTCTCCAGCCCGGACAGTACCTGGTTGACCAGTCTCTGGAATGTGGCAGGGGCATTCTTCAACCCAAATGGCATGACATGGTGTCCAGTGTCCAGCTTGCATCCCCATGGTCCTAGTGTCCTCCAGACTTGACATCTCCCCCTTCTTAGCGAAGAGTGATACATCTTTAATATGACATCATGAAAGGCATAAAGCAGTTTATGGCACCCCAACAATAAAACAACTTCCAGACCCATGTGCCATAATAAATTAATAATCTTTTACAAAGATGATGAGACACACATCCATGAAATTTTACATGAAAGATACAAAACACATGAGCGCAATACTATTGTAAAAGATTGTGTCCAATCTTACACTACAGCAGGATGACAATATTTTCTAATTTTAATGAGAAATAAAGGAGGATTTATGTTTTAGTCCACGAAATATAAATATGTAATAATGCTCTATTTATTCAGACTATGTTTTTAAAAGTTATGCAAAATGAAGAGATGTTTTCTGTTCTAGTTCTAAAGAAACCTATGATATTTGTAAGAAAATGCTTGTAAGACTATGTTATATAATCATGGTAAATATGTGAAAGCTTAACTATTTGTTCATATTTCGTCCACAAAATAATTGTACATAATAATATTCCCCATCCGCATAGGGAGCCTTTACGAAGATTTATTCCAATGGAAGACAACTGTGATATGAAAAAATAATAAATGAGTTAAAAGTGTCCATATCTACATGGAGGTATACCCACCTTTAATGGAGGGTGCTTTGTCACCAAGAAAGAGTTCTCAGATTGATTGACTTTGACTATTGCCTAAGAGATATTAGGCGAATACTGAGTTAGCATAAAAAAATACTCAAACTATCTTGATGCCTTGTTTTCACTTTATTTCTAGTACAAGCATTGCGTGGTGGAAATACTACTATAAGAGATGAGAATTAGTGGAATTTCAAAGACCAAGATTAAAAATGGCAAACTATCTCTTGCACTCTGTTTCACAGGTTTTTTGTGGGGGCAAGACAACATGTTGCAACAAGCGGAAGTAGGCTGAGTGTGTTTCCAGACTTACACATTTGATTCCTTGTGTGAAAGATAAAATACTTATCTTTCTATCTGTTCTGCATGCTTGTAAGATCATCTGTGTTATGCACACTACTCGGGAAGCACAAACACTGCATTAAATGTATTGAGTATTAACAAATGTGTGTATGTGGGTCCGTCCACACTCAATTTGAATTATTAAGAGCTTTTTCTTGTAACTGATTAAGTAAAATGCTTATGTGCTTCTCCAGCTTATTGTCCACATATGTGGGAAGTTTCCCAAAATTACAGATTTATTTTCTGGTTCTTAAGAATCTTAAATCAGCTGCATAGCTCACTTTAAGCCAAATGCCAATTAGCTATCATCAGCTAACAAAGGTGATGTACTTTCGTAATAAACCCTCTTAAGTATGCAGTCTGAATGCAAGGTACATCAATCTGCAAGGCCTACTAAGCTCTTTCACCCAGTAGCCTCAAACTCATCCCACCTGTCATTTGAAATGCTCACAGCCGTAATAAGCTCTCATACTATTCACTCCATTGTAGATAAGCTTTTTCCTGCAAATTTACAAATAGTGGGCCTGAGTCGCAAAACATGTAGGAAAAGTACAGACTAGGACCTCTACCTCTGATTAAATGTGATTTTCCTGCTTTTCACTAAAATTCCCACTGGTATCCCTGAAAAGACAGCTTCAGGTTTCCAAGTGTACTCTGGAGAAGGTTAGGTGATTTTTACAGTGGATTTTTTTGCCGCTGTCCGGAGTACGCCATAACATAGATCTCCACACAGTGAAAAAAGGCTCCCCTTCACAAGTGCACATATTGTTTCTCTTTGAGGGAAATGTTTTCCCCACAGGGCCCTTCCCACACATTCACTGTAAAATCAAGTGGCTGTTCAAAAGCCTTCTTAACAAAGAAGGGAAATTACTCCAGCCCTTTGCTCGAGTAAATCTCCAACCATTTCCAGGAAGGAAGAGGATTATATCAGAGTTTGGGAATGCTCCTAAATGTACATGTTTGAGGGCATTCACATAGGTCTAAGGCAAACAAACCACTGCATGTAAAAAATAAATAGTGAAAATTAATTTACACTAAACTAACATTTAGATTTAAAACAAAAAATATATATTTAAAAGCTTTTTAAAGAATCAAATTGAAAAACAGACATGGAGAGATAACATTCACTACTCCTACTCTAACCTGAGCAACAGCAGGGAAAGTGCTGGATTTTGAACAGTCTGATTTACTATTCACAAGCCAATCTGAGGAACAGTAGGGAAAGTGTTTGACTTTAGGGGTGTTAGATTTACTATTTCCACTCTAACGTAAGCAAAATTAGGGAAAATGTTGGATTTTGGAGTGGTCAGGTTTACTGTTCCAACTCTAATTTGAGTAACATTAGGGAAAGCATTGGACTTTGGAGGGTTACATTTACTATTCTCACTCCAACGTAAGCAAAAGTAGACAGCGATTTGGACTTTGGGGTTAGATTTACTCTTCCCACTGCAATTTAAGTAACAGTAGGGATCATGGTGGGGTCAGATTTACTATTTCCACTCCTAAATTGTTTAAATAAAACATTGAAATATAGACTAAATATATTTACAATAATATAGTTATTAATTTAAGATATTCAATAAATAATATCACGTTTAAAGAAAGTACACATTTTCTGTTCAAAAAACAATTTTAAAATGCCAGCATGAAAGGAACGTCAATTCTTGTTTCTTACAAGTCATTTTTAATGAACTTTTGCAATGAAACTATCAGAACAAAAGTGAAGGATATTGACAATTTTCAGTTTAATGAAAACTTGAAACACCATTGATTTTGTGATCCTTAAGGCACTTGTTTAAATACCAACAAGGCCAACCCACCCTTCCAGGACTGCAAAGTTGGTCAAATGCATTCCATTACACTTAGGGCCTGACCACGAGTTTGGCGTTGAAGCGCAGGATCCGCCCCGCTACTGCACCGCCAAACCCATGATTGGGCCACCCGCCAGATTACGAGTGTTTCTTGTGTCTGGCAGGCTTTTTTTTGGATGTTCCCATGGCGGTGCCTCAGAAAATGGGCACCGCAATGGGAATGCCAAAAACAGTCCCTGCACGGCACAGACTGTAAAGTCCATGCCGTGCAGGAACTGGTGTGCATGCACACAGGGGGGCACATGTTATTCCCCCCTGTGACCATCCACATGCTGTGAGACACCAGGGAGCCCGGTAGGGCCCCTTTGTTTCCTCTACGCCATGGTTTTCATGGCGGTGAAACTGCCACAAAAACCGTGGCAGAGAAGAAACTTGTAAAATGCTTGGCGGGACCGCGGTGCTCCCGCCAAGCATAACACTGCCTCTACACTGCTGCACAACCGTCAGGGAACGACGGTTCTCTGGCAGCTGCGGTGAGGGCAATGAAAGTCCGACCACCCTAATTGTAATAGGGCGGTTGGCAGACCACCACTGGTGCACCACCACAAGTCTGGCGGTCTATCAACCGCCAGAATCGCAATCACGCTCTTAGTAATAGTACTTACTTACAGTGCAAAGAAAATCCTGAAGCGTGTAATGCAACAGTATTTACAGCAAGTTATTAGTTGTACCCTTCCCATCAATTTTCAGATTGACTAAGAGTAAAACTCTTTTAATATTATTGACACACTCCCAATCTAGAAAACATTGAATGCAAAATGATTGATGCACAGAATTTTGGCCATGTGCTTCACAAAGGATGAGGCCCCTTGTGCAAATAAAGAAAACCTCTGCAGGACAAAATTCAAAAGTTAAGAATAGTTATACACAGTGTTCCCTCTAATTATTTTAATGTTTGTGCAGCAGTGACCTGTTTGTGTGCCCACATTTCTTGTTTATGAGCAACTGAGTGATACTAGCAAAAATGGTACTACTTACTATTGAGGCTAGATAGGACACCTACCCATACATTCAAAAATGAAAGAGTGATTTGAAAGCACATTTGCCTGCTAAATTGTTTAACAAGCATTGGCAATCCCAATAGGTCTGGCTTTAATGTACTGCACCCTGTACTTATACAGGCACACCACTCATCCTGCACTCCCAATACACACTGAGAACTTGCACTCAGGCATATTACTCACCTTGCACTCACAAAGCACACCACGTACCCCACACTTACAAAGATACACCACCTACCCTACATTCACTCAGACACATTGCTTACCCTACATTCAAGCACTTTGCTTACCCCGCCTAGATGCACTCATAAGCACTCTGAAACTCTGCATTCAGGCACATTATTCACTGTACACATGGACACACCATTCATTCTACTCTCACACAGACCTGACTCACCTTACACTCACAGATACTCACCACTCATTCTACACCCATCAAGCCATCCCTTCACCCTGAACTCCCAACGCACACAACTCACCTTGCACTCACATTGCTCACACTGCACTCATACAAGCAATCTGCTCAGTTTATACTCACAAAAGTAGACCTCAACCCCACACTCACAATACACACCATTCAACCTGCACTCAAAATACACTTTGCTTACAGACTGAACACTTCTTATTCTCACACAGGCAGACGACTTACCCTGCAGTTATACAGACAATCAAAAATCATGGACGTCATTTGGGGGTAGTCCAGGGTCTCAGCTTTGACCTCTAGCTTGATCCCCACTACTCCTGGCACTTCCTTTGTGACCCCTGACCTCAGAGGGGGCTAAACCTTTGCCTCCTCTGAGGCCACTTGTTCGTAAAGGAAATGCCAGTAGTAGCGGGGAGCAAGCTAAAGGTCACAGCTGCAACCCGTGACTACCCCAAATGATATCCATGTTGACAATCCCTTCACTATGCGTTTGTACTGACTCACATCCTCTGGCATGCACTATACACACCACTAACCCTGCACTCACTGTAAATTTACAGAGGCACACCACTCACCCTCCACCCGAAATGCTGCATCCCTCACTCGATACTCAAATAGGTACACTGTTCACCCTGCCCTTAAACATGGACACTGCTCATGTGCACTCACACAGAAACAACTCTCACTCTACACTGACATAGACATACGCCTCCCCCTGTACTCAGCGGCACAGACCTCACCTTGCACCTAGGCAGAGTCTTTGGGGAGAACTAGACATAGAATAGGACCTGTAAAGCCCAACATACCAACATGTAGGAGTAGGAGTGCTGCCAATGAGAATGCAATCTCACCCCTTCCCCCAGCCTTCTTAGACTTAGGTGGGTGCAGGAGAAAAAAAGGAATTAAGACACATAATGATATCCTTTGTAAGGAAATCAAAATATAGGGCTGCTTTGAAATTAAAGGCAGTAAGGAAGGACAGTGCCTGTGAAGCAAGAAGGTAGTTTGAAGCAAGCCTACCAAATTATGGCAAGATAACATTACAAAAAGAAGAGGCTGTGCTGGGAGGGAGGCTGCCTGGTGGGACACTGGTGAAAGAGAGAATTGGGGCTGAGAGCCGATCAGAGAAGCAAGAGACTGTCCTGAGTGTATATATGTCACGGTAGTCTGCAGCCATGAGTTAACTGAAGATAAGTGAGCTTTAGTTGTGAGAGGCGGTTGCACAAAGAAAATGAGACCGCAAGGAAAAAAACCTTGCCAGGGAAGTATCATTGACAAAGAGGGAACGAGACCGGAGACAGCTGTAACTATGAAACACAGCTGCACAAAGAAGAAAATACTGCTCCGAGGGGTTGACCAAGAAAAATAGCAGTTGACAGAAATTGAATTGTACTAAGACAGCATTTATTGGGAGAGAGTGCTGAGCGGAAGAAAAAGTGGCTTCCTAGCCCAGCAATTTAAGAACTATGCACCTCACTACACCTGATTTGCAGAGCACGGCACAACACTAAGTAAATATACAGTGCAGTGTTGTGGATCAGGTGCCTGTTTTTGTCAAGGTGAAGCGAGTCCTTCCTCTTCTCATGTTTTGGCTTCTAGTATACTTCAAATCCTTCCTCCCTTGCATCATGGCTTGTGCAATGGGGAGCCACCACTCCTCAACTCTGTCACTCTAGTACCGTGCAGAAACCCATTCCTAGACCAACGCCACTCTGCAACCCAGGCTCCTCAAAATATAACACTGCTGTCTGCAGCAAGCTTGGGATCCTCTATGAAGCTGGGGAAACAGAGAGAATAGTGGGGAGAAGGAATAGGAAGAATGCAGATTCAAAGCACATCAAACAAGTATGCCACTATATGGGGCCACTCACAAAAGAAAAGGTGTACCAGATAGGCAATCACACATGTATTTGTGAAACACATGTTCATCCAAGACTTTGTTGGAGCTATATCACAGATGCTTGTTTCCCAAGTCAATAGTACACTACTCTTCTCACTTTATTTATTTTCCTTAGGAGCCCTAACTACTACTTGGATTCACTTCTGCTCCTATTCAGCAATCTTGGTCTTAATAACTGTCTCAAGAGTGATTGGTTTATGTAGAGGTGGGCAAGCCACTGGAAGCTCAAGCTAGGCTTAAGTCTAAAGCCTGGCTCAGCTCAAGTTCCTATTGGGCCCTTAAGTCCATAATGAGCCAAGCTTTCATGTGGCTTCTGCAGGCCTCCCTCTACTCAGGATGTGGTATTACGGCCAGAGCTGCTGACTTTGGAACTGGGGATCCCGGTTCGGTCTCGGTGCTAGCTCAACATCCTTTGATTCTGGGTAAGTCACTTAATTTCCCAGTTTCTTATAAACAATTAATGTTAACTGGTGCTTATATAAAGCACTCCCATACATTAGGTCTAGTTTGCGCTGTATAAGAACTGCAGAAAAATGCACAAAGAGGTATAAACAAAGCCTTAACATAAGGAAAGACAAATAGATACTCATTTAATGGCTGGTTTTTATAAAGTGAACCAGAAAACGTGGATAAATTGCAGCTTCCCTCCTAAATTGTGTGATGTTATGCAAATATTTTATTTTAGCTCAAATACGTAAGTTTTTCCTTTGGCAGACCACTAATCACTCTGCTTACTGAATACTCATGCCTCAAAAAAACACACAAAACTTTCATTCTATTACAAACAAGGTGGAAACTATACTTTCCCAAATCATGTGCCACTACACAACTATAGGGAACCATAAGCAGTTAAGAATGTTGATGAGGCTTTATTACATTTTACATGATGTTTGTTGTATGAGTTGCATAGCGAACATTTCCAAGTTTTGGATCCTGCACAGGCTCTAAGATCCTAGCCAGACTCTTGCTTCGGTTCTGGTTCTGCTCACCCTGTTAATTTGTTGGCTTAACTACTGTACTTTTATGTGATTTGTTTTCACAAAGTGCTTTTAGTAACCCCTGCAGTGCTTCTGACAATGACAGAGAGGAACTGTCATTATTAAGAATAATGTTGTGGAGAAATCACATATGTGAGTAAAAGAAGAGAAGTGCAGCTTTCAAATTGCATACAGAGAAGAATAAGTTGGCCCATTTAATTTACATTAAGAATGTAAGTAGGAAAATGTATGTTCCACCTAGACGCGGATAGCGTGTCTGAGATGCAAATTATTTTATGAGCGTTATATTCAGCAGGGCACTGTTTTCTGTCTCTGCATTTCTCAACTTCCCCAAATAAGTTAGCTTGAACAGAACACTGTTTTCTTGGAACATCTGGGGCTTTTATAGTCAACTCCTTCAAATACAAGCATGGCAATATGGTTTTACCAAAACACAGTACTTAATTTCAGCCGGAGCTTTCTGGTGCTGAGCACCGGCACTTAATTGGTTTCCGGTGCTCGGCACCGGCACCTGATTGTCAACACCACACTTCGGGCAGTCTGCCACAAGGTGGCGCTGCTCATGTAATTTAGAGATGAGCAGTATAACAGGTGTTTAGGAAAACAATATACATTAAACAATTACTAATACCTGCCTCCCTAGCCATTTCTTTACCTTTGGGGACCTGGAATAATCTGAACTGTCGCATTTACATGCGAGAGAGATGGTTAGTAGTTGTTTTGGCAGCGATGACAAGGGCGATGGGTGGTGCAAGCTGCAGTGGCCTCCTGGTCAGAGCCCTGGTACTTAATATTTCACAAATTAAGCACTGCCAAAACAGCTTGTTTATTTGCCATGCTTTTATTATACTAATTGCTGTACCGGCACAACCGTTCCTCCTTTTCAAAATTGTAAAGTGTGCAAATCTCATGGGCTCCGGACTCAGTTTCAAAACAGTTAATCTAAGAATTGTGTTGGGGCGGGTGAGTCGCATCTTAAACAAAGTAGCGAGGCTGAAGGAAACATATCAAGGGCCTCTCTTTGCCGTCACTAGCAGCTCATTGTGAGCTTGTCTCCTGTCAGCAGGTGATCCGTTTGTTTTGCGCCCTCCTTAAGGCTCCCTGCGCAGTGAACAATTACATGTGGGCGGCAGCCCAGGCGAACAGCTTAGAGGGAACATAGGTTATCAAAGGCAAAAGGTATCTAGATAGTCATATTCAAATCAGCATCAATAATGTATCAAAAACGTTCATTTTCTGAGAGGTAATATATGAGGTATATTTACAAAGCACATTAATAGTTAGAATCAAATTATAGTTCAGCAAAGGACTAGCATAAATCTACTCAGTTTGTAAATCAAGGAAAGTGGAGCCTGCCTTTGATAGTGAGAGCAAAAAGTCTACATATATAGTCAGATAACAGATTGAGATAAAGAATGTTTGCCTCAAAATGCAAAGAGAGTCTGTCACAAATCCCAGAGATGACACATTTTATAGCATTCACATAGTGAAAATCCACACAATCAATGTGTCATGAAATAAGATCACAGGGCGTTACTAACAGGGATACATAACATGAACCAATCAACATTGGAGAAATTGTGTTACATGAAATAAGATTTTTTTAGAAAATACATTATGAATACTTATTGAGCATCCCTTACCCTACAAAAATTACATTGCACTATTGAAGCAAACAAACTACAATAAGCCATATAGGCAATGAATGAAGTTCAGTTGTGGCCTGTGGAGCAGGCCTTGAGAATGTTATTTGTGCGCCATGTCTCCTGGTGTATGACTTCGCTTCTCAAAGAACACATATTAATGCATTGTATGTGCAACTTCTAGCGCACCATGAAAATTAAATCTATTTGCTATATTTTCATAAAAGGAAAAATCACAAGCTAGAAACATGAATATGAAAGCTTTTTTTTCTTCAGCAACGTTCAAATGGATGTCAGTTATGGACATCATGTGGGGGTCACCAGGTTTTGCAGCTGTGGTATGCCTTTTGTAACTCTTGGAGCTTTCCTTGCAATACCTCTCAGAGCCAGATAGGTCAGATTCTGTACAAGCACTCCACGGTGCTCCACTAAACCTGGAGGCGACATTTTGTTTTCAGGGGTAGCTGCAATTTCTCACTAAAGTCTCTGTAAAGTGGCAGCAGCTTCTTTCTATTCTCAATGACTGCAAATTATGTTTGTTTTTCAAGCGGCATCTGAATGGTCACACTGGTCTTTCAAGAACTGGGGGATTGGCGGCCAGTTTCTTCCTCTGTTGTCAAAACTAAGGCATATGGTTCTGCATGTTCTTAATATACCATTTGCTTTCAATGCACATTTGCAGTGTGCAGTGAAAGCAAAAGCAACCACAGTCCTGCCACCGCTGAGTCTCCAACTAGGCTTACAGTCAGCCATGAAGGAGAGGGCTGTGCTAGCCTTTGATATACTTGCCCGTTGCCTATCAATTGCATACCTGTGGTATACCATTAGTATGTTTGTTCATATATGTGTGGTCACCTAAATAGAGTTGTATCTGCTTTATAATTGCGCGTTATTTAATCATTTGCTTTTAATACTAGTGTTTGTGTAGTTCAGTGATGTCACTTCTTGTAATATCAATAGGGTCAAATTCATGTGACGTCATTAAAGTCAAAGGTCATGTAAGGTAATTTCCTGTGATGCAATGAGGGGAGAGGTCACTCAGTTATGTCACTTCCGCTACCCCTGGCATTTTGGATAATCTATGCCAATGAGGTCAGTGCAAGAAGGCTGAGGGCCAGTGATGTCAGTTGTGGCCTAGTTATGCTACCTAAAACATACCTAAATAAGCCTTATTTTCTAACTATTAAACACGCTCCTACAAGAGCAAATCGTTTTAATGTCTTCATCTTTCCCATCTCCAATTAGCTGTATGTGCCAGTGTATATAGCAGCAATATGTGCCTTAAACATTCAATAACCCCGAATGTTAAATTAACCAAATAATTCAAAGAAATCAATCGTCATCATCCATACGTAACTCGAAAATCCACATTGTGCTCGAAAGTGAAAATAAAAACTAAATAGAACCGTTTCCAAATAGAATGTTATAAAAACTTTCATTTAGAAGTCAGGCCTTTAGAGTAAAGTCCGCAGTGTTCAATCCATATTTTAATGTTTTATTCTGTCCGAATCAAGGCAATGTAGCCACCCTAAGCACTGTAGAAATTTAGGCAGCCTGAATAATACACAGAAATACAATAAACAATTACAAACACGTATATGTGGGCAGCGATGTTAATCTGCTTGGTTTCTTGTTTATTGAGATGCCTCTTCTGATTTCCTCTACTAAACGTCCAATTCTCTTATTGCACATGAAATTCAAGCTCAATATCAAAATATCGGTTCGTAATTCAGGCTCACTTTGCTGGCTTGGGTAAACAAAAAACAATTTTGAATTGAAACCTGTGATTAATGTTCTAATCTCACTTGTTCAGTAAAAAAAAGAAACAACTGGTTAGATGGTTGCAAAGGTCTGGGACTCCTGATCCATAACACTGATTAAAATGCTGAAAGTAGGCTGTGGAAAATAATGCATCCTTTAAGAAACGCCGGCTTGATATTCTGCTGTCCCCTCTGATATTTTGGTCAACATGCGACCCATTTCATTAACACTTCTGCCCATCAAGTTGTTCAAAGTTCACTTTACATAAATGAAGAGATGTGGTTTATTTGCACTGCTTGTACAGCTCCACATTCAAAGCCTTTATCTGTAAAACGTGTTCTTAATAAGAGGCAGATATGTACGATGGTTTAATGTTGGGAGACTGATTATAATAAATACTTATTTTCAGATAAAAGGTAACTTTTCTTCTTGTATTATGCACATTGAATTGGAATCCCCAATGTGTATGTTCTTGGAGTGGTGCTAATTGGAAGATTTGCTGGTTCTTTCTACCGAGCAAGCTGATAACAGTAGCCAAGGCGATATATTCTTTCCACCAGTGTAACCTCATGTAATCTGTGATATTTTCGTGTTATGCTTGTGATGTGTAGTATCCGATATTTCGCCATTACGCCGCGGCATGTAAACAACATTTTGCCCCTTTAAACATTTTTTTGCATGAACGCGGGAGCAATGGTAGAAAGTTTTACTATGTTGCAAAGGCCGCTTGCTGTCACCAGGCACCGAGTACTTAGCAAAAGTATTTCTGACTAAATTGTTTGAATTTTTTTAGAGAAAAATCCTTTTTTAAATTTTTTTTAAAGAAAGTGCCATAGAGAATAAGGGCCACATGCATCAAAGGAAAAACCGGTCGCAAAGGGGCAGATTATCAGAATCTGCCCCTTTGCATCGGTATTTTACATTTGGGATGCATTATCCCAAATGCAAAAATCGCAATTTATGTAATCGCAAAATTTGGGATTACTTAAATTGCGATTCCTATATGCAATGCATTAAACAAAATAATTTAGCGATTTCGCTAATAAGAATCGCAAATTACTATAATTCTGAAGTTGATGGTAATTTTCGATTTCTTTGAAAAATGCACTAAAGTGCATTTTTCAAAGTCACATGTTAAACACACACATGCCCTTGGGGCATGTGTGTGCGCAAGATGTGGTTAAATTGTAATTTCAGGGGTGCAACAGGGTATCCTTTTGGAACCCTTGCACCCTTGAAATTGCATGCGCAATTTGCGAGTACCTATTGGGCACTCGCAAATTGCGCATGCAATTCCCATTCATTCCTATGGGCCTCTGGGCCCATAGGAATGAATGGGAATCAATTCCTTAATTGCGACTTGCAATTTGCGAGTCGCAATTAAGGAATGTGTAGGAATCGCTATTTTTTTAGCGATTCCTACATGCAGAGGCTTTTGCGATTCCATAATTGCGATTCCTTAATAATCACATTTAAGGAATTGCAAAAGCCTACCTTGATGCATGTGCCCCTTAGTCTTCATTACAACTGCCCCTTCTTGATCTGTTCAACCTTCTCTGCTCTTTTCGGAGTCCTTGGTCAATTTTGGATTTGGATACTTTAGCAAAAACCATCACTATTTTCCTGAAATCTCTGCTGTTTAATCTACCATCAGATTTTTGAGGAATATCAAGTATGTTCAATCCTGTACTTTGTAAAATATCTGATATTTGTTGGAGGGTAGGCAACACCAATTTATTGTCCTATTTTGGATTTTTTTTCATTTTGTTTGTTTATTACCGATTTAAAAATGATAGTGAAAGGGCACTCTACGAAGACTGAATTCCTACTCATCTCCCTGCTACCCCCACACCCCTCCATAGAGGAATGGATCAATCACCTAAATGCCATCAAGTGAAAACCAGTCATCAATGAATCGACAAAATCCCTTTGGATAACCCTGGACAAGAACCTTAACGTGTAAACATACATCTGCACAACCACACACGGTTCTTGCTACCAACTCAACCTCCTCAAGAAGTTTGAACCAGGGGGCATGGTTTAGGTGCCGTGGAAGATGGCCACATTCCTTTGAAGCTCTGCGGCAACTCGGCTCAAGGGACTGAGGATGTGACAGAAACCTAAAATGAAGTGATTCCAGGAGAATTTAGAGCCTGTTAGAGTGGCAACAAGCTCTCCATGAACTTTTTGGATACTGTTTATTAATTGAAAGTGCCCGCTTTCTTCACTCCTCAACTCTGCATGAAGCCCCGCCCACCATTTTGTTTATTTTGCTCAAGGACACTTTTATGGGGCTTCTAACTCTTTATGGATGCAGTGCACTCGTGCTGACCCTACTACCGAGATAAGAAATGTTTTTGCTTGCTTTGAAGCTCTGGGTGAAATATAATCATAATTTAAGTACTTATAATCTCCGGCTGCCATTTTGTTTCATTCAAGATGAGAGCCGCATGCCTCTCTCTCAGAACACAAATCATTTGTGTTCTTCTTATATATTAATATTACTGAGAAGCCTTAATTAGCTTTATTCCTTTGTTTGGCTCACAATTGGACTGATGCCACTGAAATTAATGGATGGATACTTTTTCCAGCATTGGATTTATTTCTATGTTGCCTTAGAGCCTGCAGACTTTCCTTATATCAGTTTTTCTTTTCATTTGTGCATATTCTATATTGGTTTATGGGCAGAAATAAGAACATCCATAAGCAATTGTAGATGTTTATATCAAAGATTAAACATTTCCAAACTCTAATCAAGTCTAAAGTAAATATGATGATAGGCAAAGATCTCTCTACTACTGACAGTCACAATAAGATGCCTTTGACTCGGAGTTCGGAGGGCATTGATAAATAGATTAATGACTCAGGTTTGGTTAATAGGCCCAAAAAAGATGTGGATTCCTCTCCTAAAACCCATCGGTGCTGAATCTTGATGACTTGATGGATGAACTGAAGTCTTTGAAGCTATTTGTTGTTGAAACTGCAGCTTCTTTGCAAAGGTTAGAAGAAAAATGGATAGCGCCTGATAAAAGGATCACCACTTTGGAGCAACGTGTCAGTGACATGGAGGACTCGGTACCCAATGTCTCCAAAATAAACAAGAATATTGATATGCTTAAAAGATTAATCGAAGATTTGGAATACAGAAACTGGAGAAATAATCTCAGACTTTATGGCATCCCGAAAGGTACAGAGGGCTCGGACTTAATTGCTTTTTAAAGGGCCGGGCCCGTTAGTTCTTAACCTTTTCTAGAGACACACTCCTATGGTTCTTTTTTGCAGCATGAAAGGGTGAAGGGGGGAAATTATTAGTCCACAGTCAATTAGTCTATAACTTTCCTTAATACATAGTAATCCACAGACAACTACATGAGGTTACAATATACTACTTAGCTACAAGGGAGCTGAGGCAATAATTACCGCACCTATCATACAGTGGAGACAATTAAATGCTTTTTGGTGCAAAGAACCGGACGTCCAGCTCCACTAAACTTCCAAAAGGGAAAGGAATACCTAAACTCTAACTCAACATACAGTGGTTCGGCACCTAAATTTACATGGATCGATTGACTTAATATTTAGGTAAGAGTTCAGCAAAAAACATCAAATAAACTTCGTAAAAGTCACATGTTTTTCAGTACAAAATATCCATTAGACATGTTTAATTTATAATCCTTTATTCTTTTATCTTCTTTTTCACATTTTAATTAAAACTGTAGCCAATGGTTTCATCCTCTCTGACTTCTTCAGGGCTACAAAAACACACATAAATATTTCATTTTACTTACAATATTCACACATCAATAATACAATATTTACACATCAATAATACAAATATATATAATTTTCAATTCCAACATTGCAACCCCTATACAACAATCTTTTTAACATTAATAGTATAGCTTATTGTTGCCTATAAAAGTACAAAAGGAAAAATATTCAATATATTGTTATTGAGTAAGCTGGACTCATCTATGAGACACATATGCACCAATTTGTTATAAACTAGGCAAGCTTATTCATCTCATAGGGGCCGATTCCGATCTCGGTCGGAGGCGCACCCAATACCATTCGGTCGGGAAAAAAGCCATGCGAATGCCTGTTTCCCGACCGATCCGTACATCATTCCGAACGAGTAAGTACGATGCGCACAACAGCATAGAATCCGGCCGAGTCGTACTCACCCAATCCAGGTCCTGTTCTCCGACTGAGGCAAATCCGGAAACGCCGAAACGAGTCGCACGGAAGGGAAAATGCAGCCCCGTCCGGCCGAACAAGTACGATGCGCTTTCCGTACGCGCCGAACCCGTCGCTACGTCCGGCACGTCAAAGCTTCCGGGAGAGGCGCACATAAGCTCCGATTCGCGCCACAACACGATCCACGGCTACGAGGCGAACACGCCAGCGACGAGGACGACGCGAAGCAACGAGAAAGACGAACGAGACGAACCAACCATGAATCCCTTCGTTCCGATCCTACCAATATTCTACATTTACTACCGGAACAGGCACGGACGCGTACGGCGCAGAAGGTAAGTCAGACACCAACCACAAAAACATACAACACGTACACGACACATCACACACACACAGAGGGATGCAGAATTTACTTACACCAGCAACAGCAGCACCATAGGTGCGGGATGCCCATCACCAATGCCACATATGCGCACAGGGGCCTGGATGCGCACCACCACTACCACCCCTACCCAGGGGGCTGGATGCCTACCACTACTACCACCCTTAGCCAGGGGGTGCCAGATGCCCACCACTACTACCACCCTTAGCCAGGGGGCTGGATGCCTACCACAACTACCACCCTTACCCAGGGGGCTGGATGCCTACCACTACTACCACCCTTAGCCATGGGGGTGCCAGATGCCCACCACTACTACCACCCTTAGCCAGGGGGCTGGATGCCTACCACTACTACCACCCTTAGCCATGGGGGTGCCAGATGCCTACCACTACTACCACCCTTAGCCAGGGGGCTGGATGCCTACCACTACTACCACCCTTAGCCATGGGGTGCCAGATGCCTACCACTACTACCACCCTTACCCAGGGGGGCTGGATGCCTACCACTACTACCACCCTTAGCCAGGGGGTGCCAGATGCCCACCACTACTACCACCCTTAGCCAGGGGGCTGGATGCCTACCACTACTACCACCCTTAGCCAGGGGGCTGGATGCCTACCACTACTACCACCCTTAGCCATGGGGGTGCCAGATGCCTACCACTACTACCACCCTTAGCCAGGGGGCTGGATGCCGACCACTACTACCACCCTTAGCCATGGGGGTGCCAGATGCCTACCACTACTACCACCCTTACCCAGGGGGCTGGATGCCTACCACTACTACCACCCTTAGCCATGGGGGTGCCAGATGCCCACCACTACTACCACCCTCAGCCATGGGGGTGCCAGATGCCTACCACTACTACCACCCTTAGCCAGGGGGCTGGATGCCTACCACTACTACCACCCTTAGCCATGGGGGTGGCAGATGCCTACCACTACTACCACCCTTAGCCAGGGGGTGCCAGATGCCCACCACCACTACCACCCTTACCCAGGGGGGCTGGATGCCTACCACTACTACCACCCTTAGCCAGGGGGGCTGGATGCCTACCACAACTACCACCCTTACCCAGGGGGGCTGGATACCTACCACTACTCCCACCCTTAGCCATTGGGGTGCCAGATGCCCACCACTACTACCACCCTTAGCCTGTGGGGCTGGATGCCTACCACAACTACCACCCTTACCCAGGGGGCTGGATGCCTACCACTACTACCACCCTTAGCCAGGGGGTGCCAGATGCCCACCACTACTACCACCCTTAGCCAGGGGGCTGGATGCCTCACCACTACTACCACCCTTAGCCAGGGGGCTGGATGCCTACCACTACTACCACCCTTAGCTATGGGGGTGCCAGATGCCTACCACTACTACCACCCTTAGCCAGGGGGGGCTGGATGCCTACCACTACTACCACCCTTAGCCAGGGGGGTGCCAGATGCCTACCACTACTACCACCCTTACCCAGGGGGCTGGATGCCTACCACTACTACCACCCTTAGCCATGGGGGTGCCAGATGCCCACCACTACTACCACCCTCAGCCATGGGGGTGCCAGATGCCTACCACTACTACCACCCTTAGCCAGGGGGCTGGATGCCTACCACTACTACCACCCTTAGCCATGGGGGTGCCAGATGCCTACCACTACTACCACCCTTACCCAGGGGGCTGGATGCCTACCACTACTACCACCCTTAGCCAGGGGGTGCCAGATGCCCACCACTACTACCACCCTTAGCCAGGGGGCTGGAAGCCTACCACTACTACCACCCTTACCCAGGGGGTTGGATGCCTACCACAACTACCACCCTTAGCCAGGGGGGCTGGATGCCTACCACTAATACCACCTCTACCCATGGGGGGCTGGATGCCTGTCACTACTACCACCTCTACCCATGGGGGGCTGGATGCCTACCACCAACACCACCCCCACTCATAGGATGGACAATGCATGACACAACCAGCACACCACAACCTAGGGAATGCAAGAAAAAGACATCCCCCAACACCATGACAAGCGTGTGTAGACTGTGTCAAATGCCTACAACACTGAACATGACTTTGAACATACAATGTGACCCCCTATCACATGTGCCACACATATATGTGTGTGGCCCCCACAATGCAAGCAGGCCATGACCATTGTGGCAATGGGGTCCAAACCCCCATCATCACAGTGACCAAAAGGTAAGTGTGGGGTCCATAGCTGAAGCACATTTTGAACATTGTGGCAATGGGGTCCAAACCCCATCATCACAGTGACCAAAAGGTAAGTGTGGGGTCCATAGCTGAAGCACATTTTGAACATTGTGGCAATGGGGTCCAAACCCCCATCATCACAGTGACCAAAATGTAAGTGTTGACAAAGAAAAAGCTGCAACTGCCAAACTGCATGGATGATTCCTGGTCACAGAACATAAAACACATCAGTGGCAAAGTAGTGCATGTGTCCCATTGCAACATAGATTGGGGGAGGCAAATACTGCAGTGCAAATAAGACATACCTTTGGCCATGTGCAGACAAACAACACCCATGGGGGCTGACACAGTCAACATTCATCAATGACACAATGACAGAAGTGACCATCAGAATGCAGACCCACATATTTGCACCAATGGGCACACAAATGCAGATACCCTGTGGAGACTGTAGATGTGAGGTGAACAGATACCATACCATGGCAGCAATGGGACACACAAACCATGATCATTGTGCTGACCGATGACCTAGGAGTCCCAGGGACAGCAGGGGAAACCCACCAAACAACATACAGCCAATGGCACACCTAAGATATGCCAATGCAGTGGTGCAGATGCACAAACACAAACAGGCAGACCCACACTGCACATCAAACACAACAGGTGAGGGGGGTGCCAGTGTCCCCAGGCAACCACACAACACATGAGGAGGCCTGAATACCAATTACACAGATGTGCATACAGTGCCACACAAAGGTAACTCATGGATCCAAATCCCCTATGTGGGCAATCAGGCATTGTCAGATGAGAGGGAGCACAAATCACACATGTCACACAAGCACGTAGGAACAGCAACTGACACAGCAAGACACAGACACACCACAGCACTACCCCCAGGGCCCCCACAATGTGGTGACCCTGGGCTGCATTACAATCCCACTGTGATGACAAAGCTAAATGTCGTTCACACTGTGAACCACAGTCATGTGTCATGAGCAACAAACTACCATCACACCTACACAAGCACAAATCAATCAGCACGGCCAGTAAGCCAAGGCCAACATGGAGGCAGGGGTCTAGCCGGGCAACAACTCTCATCTGCACACACTCAACACCACACACCTCGACCTCCAACAATGTGCAGCAGTGAAGCACACATGCACTGGTGACAATCCCAGGGTGGTGGGTGGGAACCAAGGTGCAGGAACACATCACACATGGCCACTCAACAAGACTCCTGAATGTCTGACACACTGCACACTACGCTGTACATGGACATGACGGCAATACCACACCAACCAATAGGATCCCAGCCACAGTCACACACCAATGAAGAAGCCAAGGTCACCCACAAAGAACACACATAGACAACAACCAACATTGCAGCCCGGACCCTGAGGAGTGCCAGCAGTCACACACACAACGTGTCACAATCACTGAAAGATAACACAAACTGGAAATCACATGACAGGTGTAAACAACAAGTGCCAAGGGGAAACCTGACTGTGACCCATCTGCGTCTGCACACAAACTCAGCCCTGACAGCAAACACACCTATGGGTGACACCCTGATGACCAGTAATGTGCCATGGACCCACATCACAGAGAACCCAGGGAGAAGACTTTGGGGGAACATAGGTCAACTCAGCAAGCATCACAAACAGGTACAACACTAGAAATCCCAGCATGCACAGCAAAACGGAAGTGAACACACAGACATGCTCATACAACACACACCTTGGGCGCAGGCAATGTCACAGGAGTACACACTGCCATCAGGGGACTCCACTCCTGTGTGAGGAAAGCTGTGCCATATGTTGCCTCAGTAGGGCCCCATCATGTCAGCTGAGCACTTGGTCACACAATCAACAATTAGCACCAAATGAAGGCTCACATCACATCAGCCTGGTCATGGGAGTGCCAACGAAATCATCAGCACAGATCCAACACACTTGTATAGCAATGTTGCACTGACAACACAGATGAGTCCTTCCCCATTGATGCCCAAACCTGCATGTCCAGTGGAGATGGCCACACGGTCAGGGAAGTAGACAAATTGAACAATGGCAGGCACAACAGATGTGCAGGGGTGGAAGCCACAGATGTGAAATTGCTAATGTAAGTAGGAAATCCCATTGCCAAATACTGAACACATGACACCCTCAGATGCTGCTAAGGATGACATGGATATACCACAGGATAGGACACATTCCCCCTGGACCACATGTGTTCCTGCACAGTAACACTTCATCATCATGAGACCAAATATTACCATCACTGCAGCAAGGGCATGGTTAGCATCATCAACAACATGTACATCAGAAGCATAAGCACTAGAGAACAGAAAGTTGCTTTATTCAGCATATGTGTGTCCAAAAACTCAGAGAACAGTAATGCTCCAAAAAAGGCCAATGGCCAGTCCATCAAGTAAGTCAATACAGGGTTACAGTGGCAGATGTCACCCTACGCATGCCTGCACTGCACAAAACCAGGGACAATCCACTAGGAGGGGCAACCGGGGGCAGGCCAGGCACCGCAGGGACAGGATCAGGGCTCACCAGGAGGAGGCAGGGAAGGGGTGGTGGGTGCTGGAGAGCCACTGACAACTGCAGTGGAGGTGTCTGACATGGTGTGTGCTGGCACAACTGGGGGCATGACTCAGATGTTGTGGGTGCCGACACGACTGCAGTGGACCCTGCAGATGGAGTGGACAGGTCCGCCACTGCAGTGCCCAAGTCAGACAGGGTGGTAGTGGACTCCACTGCAGTGCCTACCTCCAGGGGAGGAGAATGGGGAACAGGCAAGGTGGGCTGGACAGAGGGGATGGACACCCTCACCACATCAGTGGCACAGACAAGCGCAGCGGGGGTGTGGTGCCGGGAGAGCAAGTGGCAGGGGGAGAAGGCCGGATCCTCTTGGGGATGGTATATCTGTGGGTGGGGGAACCTGGGGCAGGGTGTGGTGGGGGCACCTGTGGAGTGGGGGCCTGAGGGATGGAGGAAGGAGACCTGGTGCCTGAGCTGCAGGGCGGCGGCGGGGTCTTGCTCTTACGACTCCGGGGGACTTGCGGGTGGGGGCCTCAGTCTGTCTGCGCCTGGGGAGGGTGTCCGGGGCGAGGGGCACTCTGCTCTGTGTGGGTGGGCTTCCTCTTCCCCTGGATGCTGGAGCAGCTGGATCGTAGGGGATGAGGCCGAGGTCACAGAGGAAGAGCCGCTGTGACTTTGGGGTTGCAGGTGAGGCAAGGGAGGGTGCTTTGGAGGGAGAGGCAACTGAGGACTGCGCAGTGCTTGTGGATGCGTGTGTGTGTTCCAGGGCCCCATCCCCTGTGAGTCTGGTTTCAGTCCCCTGACTGTGCGTGCGTGTGCGTTTTGTTTGTGGCGTGTGTGTCTGTGTGCTGGACGTGTGTGTGCTGGTGTGTGCCTGTGCCGGTGTGTGTGTGCTTGGGACGGGTAAGGTGCTGGGGAGTGTGGATGGAGCAGAGGCAGGAGGGGTGAGGGACTGTCTGAGGAGGGACACTGCTGCCGTCAGGGAGGAGTCCATGGACCTATTGCCCCTCTGTAGGTCAGACATGCCCGATGAGATGCCCCCCATGAACGACACCAGCTGAGTCAACAGAGCGGTGTGTGCATGGAGGACACTCAGCATGGCTGTCTGCCCTACATGGAGCTGGCGAAGGAGGTACACAGACTCCTCACTCAGGGCAGCAGGGGACACAGGGGCAGGGGGTGCGGTGCCTGGCCTAAAGGAGACACGCTCCCGAACATGGGAGCCTCCACGGACCTGGGGAATGGGAGCCGATGGGAGGGCAGTGGTGGTGCTGGTGGTGGCGGGGACAGCAACACTAGCTGGGGTGTGGTGGCTGCTGACACCCGCCTCCATAAGGGAGTCATCCTCCGAGCCGCTGTGGTCCTCAGCTGAGGTGGATGCTGCTGAAGACTCCTCAGTGTGGCTCCCCTCGCCCTCCATGCCACTGAGTCCCTCCGACCACTCCTCGGCTGCTGACCCAGTCTGGCTCTCCGGCTCCTCCTGGTCCGTGGAGCTGTCCCCTTCCGTGGCCGTGGATGTATCTGCAAACAATGGGGAAACAGACAAACATCAGTCACCTGCACCAAACACACACACCACTGTGAGCACAGCACATTACAGAGCAAGCCCTGGCATCATTAGTTGAACATTGCTAAAAGTGCCCTAACTGAACAGGAGAAGCCAATTGTCAGTCTGATGCCAACCATGGCACTCACATCCCACATGGCCTTGCACCCATCTGTCTGGTGTCTGTTGTATAGCAACACCCCAGTGTGGACACATGCACCACCTACACAGTAGTTGGACAGTGCAGAGGACACAGTGTAGCATGTGTACATGCACACATCACAACTCTTGCCACTGAGTCAGTACAGGTTTCCGGATGAAAGGGATGCCCAGAGTCAAATAGGAAATGCATGTGATGCATACCAGCGACAGACACCATGATGCACCCATGTCCTGATAGCCATCGCCACAATGGTGTGCATGTAGCACATGTCACTCCCCTGCAGGATCACCAATAAGTAGACACATGCCATGGCGGAGGCATGACTGCTAAGTCATACATCACTGTCTCAGTGATGTATGACTTGGCAGCCAGACAACAACACTCTGCACTGTGTCACAATAGTAGGTCATGGGGAATGCAAGTCCTGGAGCTGCACAAGTGCACATGTACATCCCCCACACAACACATCATCTTAACCCTCATCTGTCCAGGTCATACCGATTGGACATATGGGAGACCTGTGACACTACCCTCTGAACCTGAGCCCCTCACAATCTGCTGTGAATGGGAAACAGCTGCCTGAACTTCACATTTGCATACCCCAGTCTGCACGGGCAGCTGATCAAACACCTATGTGACACACAAGTATCGTCTCCTATGGTCACATCTCCAGTGGCATGCTGAGCCCCTACCGAGAAACACCCCAGCAGTCCTGGCAACAAATCCACAGCACACTGACACAGAGGCAGACACCTGAGGGGTCAAATCACTGCGCACAACATGTCAGCTGATACACGGGAGTGGGAGTACAGGTGTATTGGATGGGCTGGAGTAGGCATGACTGTCCTGCCCCACATGAATGAGGGATGAGCCCTGGACAGTGGATAGCTGGCTATGTATGTGTGACACACGTAATCTGCACACTCCTGGGGCCCAAACATTGTTCCCACCCGCTGCATGGGTGTGTGCCAGATACCCCAGGCACATGTGGTGGCTCAGCTCAGCAAGTGGACCGCATATCAAAGCAACACGCAGATTACATGTCCGAACACAGGCATTGTGTGAACAATGGACCCACCCATGATGCCCACAACAGAGTTAGGGAAACAGATGCTGTCCCCCACCTTGAGTGAAGCAAACTGCAAGGACACAGTCCCAAGTGACACAATTCCCTGAATGTAAGGGCCACACCTGGGTATCAGATGAGGAGTGGGCAGTGCACAATAGAGGGACATGGCTCCTGGACAACATGACTGCTGTACTGTGGCAGTTTAACCAGGCCAGAGGAGGGCACATAGCATGTAATACAGAGTTCACAGTGCAGTCTTTGACTCACCCCCTCCTTGCTGCTGTCTGGCCTTCAGCTGCCCATCCAGGTCTGGAAACACCACTGCCAGGATCTGGAGCATGTGGGGGTCAGGGTCCGTGTTCCGCCCCTCCTGCAAGGAGGCGACAGCTTCAGCTGGACCCGTGCAATCCTCCGGGTCCAGCCCCGAAGGTCCTGCCACCTCTTCTGGCAGTTGCGGATCCGGCGCTTGTAGACCCCCACGGACCGGACAGCCCGGACGATGTCCTTCCAGATTTCCTGCTTCCGATGGGCATTAACCTGTCAGGATGACAAAGTGAAAAGGCCATTACTACACATGCAACATATCCGTGCATGACACAGTTGTATATACATGTCTCAATCACAGGGGCACATGATGTACACAGGCAGTGCAACGCTGCCCATGGACAGTTTGCCAGAAGTCACTACATGGTATCATTGCATGGGAAGTAAAACCTTGTTCAAATGCACTGTCACTGCACCATACCTGTCCAGTGCATGTCACTACACACTATGGGGGTGACAACTACTCAGTGAGCCTGCTAGCCAGTGGCGTGCAGACTTTCAGCCTTGCTAGTCAGACGAAATGCACATTCAGAAAGGCAGTGCACAGAACACTCACCTGCTCCCCTGGTGTCCCATACAGCTTGCTGTACTGTGGAAGTAGGCTGTCCAGCAGGGCCTGGTTCTCCTCAAGGCTGAAGGCTGGGGCTCTCTCCACAGTACGTGCCATTGCAGGGTCCAGAGGGGGCAGAGACAGCAGCAGTGCAGTGGCAGATGTCGTCCTGGAGCATGTAGTGCAGGCAAGTGAGCTCTCAGGGGAACAGCCAGCAATATATATGTGCTGCAGAGGCAGATACTGTCCCATGTGTCCAAAGTGATAGGTCCAAGTCGTTTGCATCTTCTGAATCTGGCCAATCCATGGAATAGCAGCACCAATACACGCCCACAGCATCCTTCAAATCTTCAACTTCATGACATACATGATTTTGCAACATTGTTGTGGGTGACCAACTGAATTTCCAGCAACCGACTCGTTCGAATTTCGAAAACGCGTCCGTTGCCAGGCTAGGCCATTGACAATGGGTGCGCACCGATCGGTCCATTGCTGTTCAACGCGTACAGGGTACAACGCGTACCCGCACACATTGAATGCAATGGGCCGGCCGGGTGCACCGATCGGTGCATTGCTGTTCAACGCGTACAGGGGTACAACGCGTACCCGCACACATTGAATGCAATGGGCCGGCCGGGCACACCGATCGGTCCATTGCGGTACAACTCGTACAGGGGTACAACGCGTACCCGCACACATTGAATGCAATGGGCCGGCCGGGTGCACCGATAGGTCCATTGCTGTTCAACGCGTACAGGGGTACAACGCGTACCCGCACACATTGAATGCAATGGGCCGGCCGGGTGCACAGATCGGTCCATTGCTGTTCAACGCGCATAGGGTACAACGCGTACCCGCACACATTGAATGCAATGGGCCGGCCGGGCACACCGATCGGTCCATTGCGGTACTAACGCGTACAGGGGTACAACGCGTACCCGCACACATTGAATGCAATGGGCCGGCCGGGAGCACCGATCGGTCCATTGCTGTTCAACACGTACAGGGGTACAACGCTGCACCGCACACATTGAATGCAATGGGCCGGCCGGGTGCACCGATCGGTCCATTGCTGTTCAACGCATACAGGGGTACAATGCGTACCCGCACACTTTGAATGCAATGGGCCTGCCGGGTGCACCGATCGGTCCATTGCTGTTCAACGCGTACAGGGGTACAACGCGTACCCGCACACATTGAATGCAATGGGCCGGCTGGGTGCACCGATCGGTCCATTGCTGTTCAACGCTGCATAGGGGTACAACGCGTACCCGCACGCATTGAATGCAATGGGCCGGCCGGGTGCACCGATCGGTCCATTGCTGTTCAACGCGTACAGGGGTACAACGCGTACCCGCACACATTGAATGCAATGGGCCGGCCGGGCACACCGATCGGTCCATTGCGGTACAACACGTACAGTGGTACAACGCGTACCCGCACACATTGAATGCAATGGGCTGGCCGGGTGCACCGATCGGTCCATTGCTGTTCAACGCGTACAGGGGTACAACGCGTACCCGCACACATTGAATGCAATGGGCCGGCCGGGCACACCGATCGGTCCATTGCGGTACAACGCGTACAGGGGTACAACGCGCACCCGCACACATTGGATGCAATGGGCCGGCCGGGCGCACCGATCGGTCCATTGCTGTTCAACGCATCCCTGTACAAGTGACTGGCATATGTCACCATGCCTGTCTCAGATGAACATATGCCAGCCACAGATAGCTCCCAGGGAGTGAGGGGCACACCTACAACACCACAGCCTGTCCAAACTGTATCATAAGGCATGTAAGGCTGCATTTCCTATTGTGTGTATGTTGGTGTACATGTTGTCCTGTGGGTGTCACTTGGGGGCAGCCACCCCCAGGCTGTGCACGTGTTCATGGGGACAGGATCCTGGGTGTTACGTGTACATGACCACTGTGATGTGCAACTGTTCATATCTGAGCATGTGCCATGGTCACATTTCACGGTGGTGATTGTGTATGTCATGTCACATACCCCGTGAGTCCCATGTGGGACGGTATGTTTGAGCCAGGGTGACCCAGTGGCACAATAGTGATGGTCCTCCACAGTCTGTGTGCATGTAGTGTTTACAATGTCTCTGATTTCATGTGCACAATGGGAGACAGTCTCCACATCCACGTTGTGTGTGCATGGACTTTGATGTTGTGCGTGTGTGTGTCACAGACGTCCATGTCTGAACAGCAGAGGCAAGTGGAACCACTACCTGTGGGGGTCATGGTTGTTTTGCTGTGGTGTATACATGATACTCCATGTAATGCCAGTGTCCATGTGGCAATACAGGGTCCCTGGGAATGTACCTGTCGTTGATCTGTGATGCCAGGGGCACATCTGTCCTCACATGTCACTGTGGGGGGTGATTGTGACATGGGAGCAGGAGATGGGAACTGTGACACGGCCTCATGATATCCAATGGGCCAACCTGGGACTTATTGATGCCACTTGTTGAACCGTGATGACAGATGTTGGCCATGTATGTACCATACATGTCCTTACGGAACTGCACACTTCATGTAGTTGTGCCTCATAATGATGTATGATGTGATATTGAGTGTGTTCAATGCCGCATATGTGGGGTGACTGACAATCTTGCTTTCTTCTCCTCTGCACTGCAGGGCTCCTGCTGTCCATAGACCATTCCCAGACCTGGCAACGATGGTGGAACGGGACAGCATCCGACGGTACCGCTTCACCAGGCAGCTGATTGAGGATTTGGCAGTGCAGTTGGCCCCACATTTGCAGCCTGGCCGGCCGTATCCTACAGCGCTGACCCCCAAGGTGAAGGTGATGGCAGCCCTACACTTCTTTGCCACCGGTACCTTTCAACATACTGTGGCGACTGCTGGTGGGATGTCACAGACCATGTTCAGCCGTGTGCTCCGCGATGTTTTGGAGGCAATGTTGCTATACCTGAACCGGTACATCTATTTCCCTAGACTGCAATGACTCACTGACGTGAAGAGTGACTTCTATGCCCTGGGGAGGATGCCGCATGTCATTGGCTCCATTGATGGGACACATGTGGCTTTGGTACCACCACAGGCCCAGGAGCAGGCCTACCGTAACCGCAAGCACTACCACTCAGTCAATGCACTGGTGGTGTGTCTTGCAGATATGACCATCTCACACGTGTGTGCCCGTTTCCCTGGTTCAGCACACGATGCCTTTGTGATGAGGAGTAGTCGCATCCCCAGGATGATGGCACAGATGCAGAACCAGCGTGCCTGGCTTGTCGGTGTGTACTGACTTTGTGCCATTGTGTGTGATCTGATCTGTAGTATTCCGCCCACTTTTCCAAGTCAGCTAATGTGCACTTGTCTGTCCGTAGGTGACTCGGGATACCCCAACATGCCGTGGTTGCTGACACCCCTCAGGAACCCTGTGACACCAGCCCAGATGCGCTACAATGAGGCACATGGTCAGACCAGGAGAGTGATTGAGCGGACATTTGGGGGCCGATTCCGATCTCGGTCAGAGGCGCACCCAATACCATTCGGTCGGGAAAAAAGCCATGCGAATGCCTGTTTCCCGACCGATCCGTACAGCAGACCGAACGAGTAAGTACGATGCGCACAACAGCACAGAATCCGGCCGAGTCGTACTCACCCAATCCAGGTCCTGTTCTCCGACCGAGGCGAATCCGGAAACGCTGAATCGAGTCGCACGGAAGGGAAAATGCTGCTCCGTCCGGCCGAACAAGTACGATGCGCTTTCCGTATGCGCCGAACCCGTCGCTACGCACGGCACGTCAAAGCATCCGGGAGAGGCGCACATAAGCTCCGATTCGCGCCACAACACGATCCACGGCTACGAGGCGAACACGCCAGCGACGAGGACGACGCGAAGCGACGAGGACGACGCGAAGCAACGAGAAGGACGAACGACACGAACCAACCATGAATCCCTTCGTCCCGATCATACCAATATTCTACATTTACTACCGGAACAGGCACGGACGCGTACGGCGCAGAAGGTAAGTCAGACACCAACCACAAAACACATACAACACGTACCACGACACATCACACACACACAGAGGGATGCAGAATTTACTCACACCAGCAACAGCAGCACCATAGGGGCGGGATGCCCATCACCAATGCCACATATGCACACAGGGGCCTGAATGCGCACCACCACCCCTACCCAGGGGGCCGGATGCCAACCACTACTACCACCCTTAGCCAGGGGGTGCCAGATGCCCACCACCACTACCACCCTCACCCAGGGGGCTGGATGCCTACCACTACTACCACCCTTAGCCAGGGGGTGCCAGATGCCCACCACCACTACCACCCTTACCCAGGGGGCTGGATGCCTACCACTACTACCACCCTTAGCCAGGGGGTGCCAGATGCCTACCACTACTACCACCCTTAGCCAGGGGGTGCCAGATGCCTACCACTACTACCACCCTAAGCCAGGGGGCTGGATGCCTACCACTACTACCACCCTAAGCCAGGGGGCTGGATGCCAACCACCACTACCACCCTTAGCCAGGGGGTGCCAGATGCCCACCACCACTACCACCCTTAGCCATGGGGGTGCCAGATGCCTACCACTACTACCACCCTTAGCCAGGGGGCTGGATGCCTACCACTACTACCACCCTTAGCCAGGGGGTGCCAGATGCCTACCACTACTACCACCCTTAGCCAGGGGGTGCCAGATGCCCACCACTACTACCAACCTAAGCCAGGGGGCTGGATGCCTACCACTACTACCACCCTAAGCCAGGGGGCTGGATGCCAACCACCACTACTACCCTTAGCCAGGGGGTGCCAGATGCCTACCACTACTACCACCCTTAGCCTAGGGGGTGCCAGATGCCTACCACTACTACCACCCTAAGCCAGGGGGGGCTGGATGCCTACCACCAACACCACCCCCACTCATAGGATGGACAATGCATGACACAACCAGCACACCACAACCTAGGGAATGCAAGAAAAGACATCCCCCCAACACCATGACAAGCGTGTGTAGACTGTGTCAAATGCCTACAACACTGAACATGACTTTGAACATACAATGTGACCCCCTAGCACATGTGCCACACATATATGTGTGTGGCCCCCACAATGCAAGCAGGCCATGACCATTGTGGCAATGGGGTCCAAACCCCCATCATCACAGTGACCAAAAGGTAAGTGTGGGGTCCATAGCTGAAGCACATTTTGAACAGTGTGGCAATGGGGTCCAAACCCCCATCATCACAGTGACCAAAAGGTAAGTGTGGGGTCCATAGCTGAAGCACATTTTGAACATTGTGGCAATGGGGTCCAAACCCCCATCATCACAGTGACCAAAAGGTAAGTGTGGGGTCCATAGCTGAAGCACATTTTGAACATTGTGGCAATGGGGTCCAAACCCCCATCATCACAGTGACCAAAATGTAAGTGTGGGGTCCATAGCTGAAGCACATTTTGAACAGTGTGGCAATGGGGTCCAAACCCCCATCATCACAGTGACCAAAATGTAAGTGTGGGGTCCATAGCTGAAGCACATTTTGAACATTGTGGCAATGGGGTCCAAACCCCCATCATCACAGTGACCAAAAGGTAAGTGTTGACAAAGAAAGAGCTGCAACTGCCAAACTGCATGGATGATTCCTGGTCACAGAACATAAAACACATCAGTGGCAAAGTAGTGCATGTGTCCCATTGCAACATAAATTGGGGGAGCCAAATACTGCAGTGCAAATAATACATACCTTTGGCCATGTGCAGACAAACAACACCCATGGGGGCTGACACTGTCAACATTCATCAATGATACAATGACAGAAGTGACCATCAGAATGCAGACCCACATATTTGCACCAATGGGCACACAAATGCAGATACCCTGTGGAGACTGTAGATGTGAGGTGAACAGATACCATACCATGGCAGCAATGGGACACACAAACCATGATCATTGTGCTGACCGATGACCTAGGAGTCCCAGGGACAGCAGGGGAAAGCCAACAAACTACATACAGCCAATGGCACACCCAAGATATGCCAATGCAGTGGTGCAGATGCACAAACACAAACAGGCAGACCCACACTGCACATCATACACAACAGGTGAGGGGGGTGCCAGTGTCCCCAGGCAACCACACAACACATGAGGAGACCTGAATACCAATCATACAGATGTGCATACAGTGCCACACAAAGGTAACTCATGGATCCAAATCCCCTATGTGGGCAAGCAGGCATTGTCAGATGAGAGGGAGCACAAATCACACGTCACACAGGCACGTAGGAATAGCAACTGACACAGCAAGACACAGACACACCACAGCACTACCCCCAGGGCCCCCACAATGTGGTGACCCTGGGCTGCATTACAATACCACTGTGATGACAAAGCTAAATGTCGTTCACACTGTGAACCACAGTCATGTGTCCTGAGCAACAAACTACCATCACACCTACACAAGCACAAATCAATCAGCATGGCCAGTAAGCCAAGGCCAACATGGAGGCAGGGGCCTAGCCGGGCAACAACTCTCATCTGCACACACTCAACACCACACCCCTCGACCTCCAACAATGTGCAGCAGTGAAGCACACATGCACTGGTTACATTGCACATGCACCCATGACTATTCCAGGGTGGTGGGTGGGAACCAAGGTGCAGAAACACATCACACATGGCCACTCAACAAGACTCCTGAATTTCTGACACACTGCACACTACGCTGTACATGGACATGACGGCAATACCACACCAACCAATGGGATCCCAGCCACAGTCACACACCAATGAAGAAGCCAAGGTCACCCACAAAGAACACACATAGACAACAACCAACATTGCAGCCCGGACCCTGAGGAGTGCCAGCAGTCACACACACAACGTGTCACAATCACTGAAAGATAACACAAACTGGAAATCACATGACAGGGGCAAACAACAAGTGCCAAGGGGAAACCTAACTGTGACCCATCTGCGTCTGCACACAAACTCAGCCCTGACAGCAAACACACCTATGGGTGACACCCTGATGACCAGTAATGTGCCATGCACCCACATCACAGAGAACCCAGGGAGAATACTTTGGGGGAACATAGGTCAACTCAGCAAGCATCACAAACAGGTACAACACTAGGGATCACAGCATGCACAGCTAAACGGAAGTGAACACACAGACATGCACATACAACACACACCTTGGGCACAGGCAATGTCACAGGAGTACACACTGCCATGAGGGGACTCCACTCCTGTGTGAGGAAAGCTGTGCCATATGTTGCCTCAGTAGGGCCCCATCATGTCAGCTGAGCACTTGGTCACACAATCAACAATTAGCACCAAATGAGGGCTCCCGTCACATCAGCCTGGTCATGGAAGTGCCAACGAAATCATCAGCACAGATCCAACACACTTGTATAGCAATGTTGCACCGACAAAACAGATGAGTCCTTCCCCATTGATGCCCAAACCTGCATGTCCAGTGGAGATGGCCACACGGTCAGGGAAGTAGACGAATTGAACAATGGCAGGCACAACAGATGTGCAGGGGTGGAAGCCACAGATGTGAAATAGCTAATCTAAGTAGGAAATCCCATTGCCAAATACTGAACACATGACACCCTCAGATGCTGCTATGGATGACATGGATACACCACAGGATAGGACACATTCCCCCTGGACCACATGGGTTCCTGCACAGTAACACTTCATTATCATGAGACCAAATATCACCATCACTGCAGCAAGGGCATGGTTAGCATCATCAACAACATGTACATCAGAAGCATAAGCACTAGAGAACAGAAAGTTGCTTTATTCAGCATATGTGTGTAATGTAAACAAAGTCCAGAAAAACACAAAGGCCAATGGCCAGTCCATTGTCAAAGTCCAAACAGGGTGACAGTGGCAGATGTCACCCTACGCATGCCTGCACAAAACCAGGGACAATCCACTAGGAGGGGCAACCGGGGGCAGGCCAGGCACCACAGGGACAGGATCAGGGCTCACCAGGAGGAAGCAGGGAAGGGGTGGTGGGTGCTGGAGAGCCACTGACAACTGCAGTGGAGGTGTCTGACATGGTGTGTGCCAGCACAACTGGGGGCATGACTCAGATGTTGTGGGTGCCGGCACGACTGCAGTGGACCCTGCAGATGGAGTGGACAGGTCCGCCACTGCAGTGCCCAAGTCAGACAGGGTGGTAGTGGACTCCACTGCAGTGCCTACCACCAGGGGAGGAGAATGTGGAACAGGCAAGGTGGGCTGGACAGAGGGGGAGGACACCCTCACCACATCAGTGGCACAGACAAGCGCAGCGGGGGTGTGGTGCCGGGAGAGCAAGTGGCAGGGGAGAAGGCTGGATCCTCTTGGGGATGGTATATCTGTGGTTGGGGGAACCTGGGGCAGGGTGTGGTGGGGGCACCTGTGGAGTGGTGGCCTGAGGGATGGAGGAAGGAGACTTGGTGCCTGAGCTGCAGGGCGGCGGCGGGGTCTTGCTCTTACGACTCCGGGGGGACTTGCGGGTGGGGGCCTCAGTCTGTCTGCGCCTGGGGGAGGGTGTCCGGGGGCGAGGGTCACTCTGCTCCATGTGGGTGGGCTTCCTCTTCCCCCTGAATGCTGTATCAGCTGGATCGGAGGGAAAGAGGCCGAGGTCACTGAGGAAGAGCCGCTGGGTCTTTGGGGTTGCAGGTGAGGCAAGGGAGGGTGTTTTGGAGGGAGAGGCAACTGAGGACTGCGCAGTGCTCGTGGATGCGTGTGTGTGTTCCAGGGCCCCATCCCCTGTGAGTCTGGTTTCAGTCCCCTGACTGTGCGTGCGTGTGCGTTTTGTTTGTGGCGTGTGTGTCTGTGTGCTGGATGTGTGTGTGCTGATGTGTGCCTGTGCCGCTGTGTGTGTGCTTGGGACGGGTAAGGTGCTGGGGAGTGTGGATGGAGCAGAGGCAGGAGGGGTGAGGGACTGTCTGAGGAGGGACACTGCTGCCATCAGGGAGGAGTCCATGGACCTATTGCCCCTCTGTAGGTCAGACATGCCCAATGAGATGCCCTCCATGAATGACACCAGCTGAGTCAACAGAGCGGTGTGCGCATGGAGGACACTCAGCATGGCTGTCTGCCCTACATGGAGCTGGCGAAGGAGGTACACAGACTCCTCACTCAGGGCAGCAGGGGACACAGGGGCAGGGGGTGCGGTGCCTGGCCCAAAGGAGACACGCTCCCGAACATGGGAGCCTCCACGGACCTGGGGAATGGGAGCCGATGGGAGGGCGGTGGTGGTGCTGGTGGTGGCGGGGACAGCAACACTAGCTGGGGTGTGGTGGCTGCTGACACCCGCCTCCATAAGGGAGTCATCCTCCGAGTTGCTCTGGTCCTCAGCTGAGGTGGATGGTGCTGAGGACTCCTCGGTGTGGCTCCCCTCGTCCTCCGTGCCACTGGGTCCCTCCGACCACTCCTCGGCTGTTGACCCAGTCTGGCTCTCCGGCTCCTCCTGGTCCGTGGAGCTGTCCCCTTCCGTGGCCGTGTATGTATCTGCAAACAATGGGGAAACAGACAGACATCAGTCACCTGCACCAAAAGCACACACAACTGTGAGCACAGCACATTACAGAGCAAGCCCTGGCATCATTAGTTGTACACTGCTAAAAGTGCCCTAACTGAACAGGAGAAGCCAATTGTCAGTCTGATGCCAACCATGGCACTCACATCCCACATGGTCTTGCACCCATCTGTCTGGTGTCTGTTGGATAGCAACACCCCAGTGTGGACACATGCACCAACTACACAGTAGTTGGACAGTGCAGAGGACACGGTGTAGCATGTGGACATGCACACATCACAACTCTTGCCACTGAGTCAGTACAGGTTTCCGGATGAAAGGGACGCCCAGAGTCAAATAGGAAATGCATGTGATGCATACCAGCGACAGACACCATGATGCACCCATGTCCTGATAGCCATCGCCACAATGGTGTGCATGTAGCACATGTCACTCCCCTGCAGGATCACCAATAAGTAGACACATGCCATGGCGGAGGCATGACTGCTAAGTCATACATCACTGTCTCAGTGATGTATGACTTGGCAGCCAGATAACAACACTCTGCACTGTGTCACAATAGTAGGTCATGGGGAATGCAAGTCCTGGAGCTGCACAAGTGCACATGTACATCCCCACACAACACATCATCTTAACCCTCATCTGTCCAGGTCATACCGATTGGACATATGGGAGACCTGTGACACTACCCTCTGAACCTGAGCCCCTCACAATCTGCTGTGAATGGGGAACAGCTGCCTGAACTTCACATTTGCATACCCCAGTCTGCACGGGCAGCTGATCAAACACCTATGTGACACACAAGTATCGTCTCCTATGGTCACATCTCCAGTGGCATGCTGAGCCCCTACCGAGAAACACCCCAGCAGTCCTGGCAACAAATCCACAGCACACTGACACAGAGGCAGACACCTGAGGGGTCAAATCACTGCGCACAATGTGTCAGCTGATACACGGGAGTGGGAGTACAGAGTGCATTGCATGGCCTGGAGTAGGCATGACTGTCCTGCCCCACATGAATGAGGGATGAGCCCTGGACAGTGGATAGCTGGCTATGTATGTGTGACACACATAATCTGCACACTCCTGGGGCCCAAACATTGTTCCCACCCGCTGCATGGGTGTGTGCCACATACCCCAGGCACATGTGGTGGCTCAGCTCAGCAAGTGGACCGCATATCAAAGCAACACGCAGATTACATGTCCGAACAAAGGCGTTGTGTGAAAAATGGACCCACCCATGATGCCCACAACAGAGTTAGGGAAACAGATGCTGTCCCCCACCTTTAGTGAAGCAAACTGCAAGGACACAGTCCCAAGTGACACAATTCCCTGAATGTAAGGGCCACACCTGGGTATCAGATGAGGAGTGGGCAGTGCACAATAGAGGGACATGGCTCCTGGACAACATGACTGATGTACTGTGGCTGTTTAACCAGGCCAGAGGAGGGCACATAGCAAGTAATACAGAGTTCACAGTGCAGTCTTTGACTCACCCCCTCCTTGCTGCTGTCTGGCCTTCAGCTGCCCATCCAGGTCTGGAAACACCACCGCCAGGATCTGGAGCATGTGGGGGGTCAGGGTCCGTGTTCCGCCCCTCCTGCGAGAAGGCGACAGCTTCAGCTGGACCCGTGCAATCCTCCGGGTCCAGCCCCGAAGGTCCTGCCACCTCTTCTGGCAGTTGCGGATCCGGCGCTTGTAGACCCCCACGGACCGGACAGCCCGGACGATGTCCTTCCAGATCTCCTGCTTCCGATGGGCATTAACCTGTCAGGATGACAAAGTGAAAAGGCCATTACTACACATGCAACATATCCGTGCATGACACAGTTGTATATACATGTCTCATTCACAGGGGCACATGATGTACACAGGCAGTGCAACGCTGCCCATGGACAGTTTGCCAGACGTCACTACATGGTATCATTGCATGGGAAGTAAAACCTTGTTCAAATGCACTGTCACTGCACCATACCTGTCCAGTGCATGTCACTACACACTATGGGGGTGACAACTACTCAGTGAGCCTGCTAGCCAGTGGCGTGCAGACTCTCAGCCTTGCTAGTCAGACAAAATGCACATTCAGAAAGGCAGTGCACAGAACACTCACCTGCTCCCCTGGTGTCCCATACAGCTTGCTGTACTGTGGAAGTAGGCTGTCCAGCAGGGCCTGGTTCTCCTCAAGGCTGAAGGATGCGGCTCCCTCCACAGTACGTGCCATTGCAGGGTCCAGAGGGGCAGAGACAGCAGCAGTGCAGTGGCAGATGTCGTCCTGGAGCATGTAGTGCAGGCAAGTGAGCTCTCAGGGGAACAGCCAGCAATATATATGTGCTGGAGAGGCAGATACTGTCCCTTGTGTCCAAAGTGATAGGTCCAAGTCGTTTGCATCTTCTGAATCTGGCCAATCCATGGAATAGCAGCACCAATTCACGCCCACAGCATCCTTCAAATCTTCAACTTCATGACATACATGATTTTGCAACATTGTTGTGGGTGACCAACGGAATTTCCAGCAACCGACTCGTTCGAATTTCGAAACGCGTCCGTTGCCAGGCTAAGCCATTGTCAATGGGTGCGCACCGATCGGTCCATTGCTGATCAACGCGTACAGGGGTACAACGCGTACCCGCACACATTGAATGCAATGGGCCGGCCGGGGCACCGATCGGTCCATTGCGGTACAACGCGTACAGGGTTACAACGCGTACCCGCACACATTGAATGCAATGGGCCGGCCGGGGCACCGATCGGTCCATTGCGGTACAACGCATACAGGGGTACAACGCGTACCCGCACATTGAATGCAATGGGCCGGCCGGGGGCACCGATCGGTCCATTGCGGTACAACGCGTACAGGGGTACAACACGTACCCGCACACATTGAATGCAATGGGCCGGCCGGGGGCACTGATCGGTCCATTGCGGTACAACAGCGTACAGAGGTACAACGCGTACCCGCACACATTGAATGCAATGGGCCGGCCGGGGCACCGATCGGTCCATTGCGGTACTACGCGTACAGGGGTACAACGCATACCCGCACACATTGAATGCAATGGGCGGCCGGGGCACCGATCGGTCCATTGCGGTACTAGCAGCGTACAGGGGTACAACGCGTACCTGCACACATTGAATGCAATGGGCGGCCGGGGGCACCGATCGGTCCATTGCGGTACTACGCGTACAGGGGTACAACGCGTGCACCGCACACATTGAATGCAATGGGCCGGCCGGGGCACCGATCGGTCCATTGCGGTACAACAGCGTACAGGAGTACAACGCGTACCGCGCACATTGAATGCAATGGGCCGGCCGGGGCACCGATCGGTCCATTGCTGATCAACAGCGTACAGGGGTACAACGCGTACCTGCACACATTGAATGCAATGGGCGGCCGGGGCACCGATCGGTCCATTGCTGTTCAACGCATCCCTGTACAAGTGACTGGCATATGTCACCATGCCTGTCTCAGATGGACATATGCCAGCCACAGATAGCTCCCAGGGAGTGAGGGGCACACCTACAACACAACAGCCTGTCCAAACTGTATAATAAGGCATGTAAGGCTGCATTTCCTATTGTGTGTATGTTGGTGTACATGTTGTCCTGTGGGTGTCACCTGGGGGCAGCCACCCCCAGGCTGTGCACGTGTTCATGGGGACAGGATCCTGGGTGTTACGTGTACATGTCCACTGTGATGTGCAACTGTTCATATCTGTGCATGTGCCATGGTCACATTTCACGGTGGTGTATGTGTATGTCATGTCACATACCCCGTGAGTCCCATGTGGGACAGTATGTTTGAGCCAGGGTGTCCCAGTGGCACAATAGTGATGGTCCTCCACAGTCTGTGTGCATGTAGTGTTTACAATGTCTCTGATTTCATGTGCACAATGGGAGACAGTCTCCACATCCACGTTGTGTGTGCATGGACTTTGATGTTGTGCGTGTGTGTTTCACAGACGTCCATGTCTGTCCTGCAGTGGCAAGTGGGACCACTACCTGTGGGGGTCATAGTTGTTTTGCTGTGGTGTATACATGATACTCCATTTAATGCCAGTGTCCATGTGGCAATACAGGGTCCCTGGGAATGTACCTGTCGTTGAGCTGTGATGCCAGGGGCACATCTGTCCTCACATGTCACTGTGGGGGGTGATTGTGACACGGCAGCAGGAGATGGGAACTGTGACATGGCCTCATGATATCCAATGGGCCAACCTGGGACTTATTGATGCCACTTGTTGAACCGTGATGACAGATGTTGGCCATGTATGTACCATACATGTCCTTACGGAACTGCACACTTCATGTAGTTGTGCCTCATAATGATGTATGTTGGGATATTGAGTGTGTTCAATGCCGCATATGTGGGGTGACTGACAATCTTGCTTTCTTCTCCTCTGCACTGCAGGGCTCCTGCTGTCCATCGACCATTCCCAGACCTGGCAACGATGGTGGAACGGGACAGCATCCGACGGTACCGCTTCACCAGGCAGCTGATTGAGGATTTGGCAGTGCAGTTGGCCCCACATTTGCAACCTGGCCGGCCGTATCCTACAGCGCTGACCCCCAAGGTGAAGGTGATGACAGCCCTACACTTCTTTGCCACCGGTACCTTCCAACATACTGTGGCGACTGCTGGTGGGATGTCACAGACCATGTTGGGCCGTGTGCTCCGCGATGTTTTGGCGGCAATGTTGCTATTCCTGAACCGGTACATCTATTTCCCTAGACTGCAACGACTCACTGACGTGAAGAGTGACTTCTATGCCCTGGGGAGGATGCCGCATGTCATTGGCTCCATTGATGGGACACATGTGGCTTTGGTACCACCACAGGCCCAGGAGCAGGCCTACAGGAACCGCAAGCACTACCACTCGGTCAATGCACTGGTGGTGTGTCTTGCAGATATGACCATCACACACGTGTGTGCCCGTTTCCCTGGTTCAGCACACGATGCCTTTGTGATGAGGAGTAGTCGCATCCCCAGGATGATGGCACAGATGCAGAACCAGCGTGCCTGGCTTGTCGGTGTGTACTGACTTTGTGCCATTGTGTGTGATCTGATCTGTAGTATTCCGCCCACTTTTCCAAGTCAGCTAATGTGCACTTGTCTGTCCGTAGGTGACTCGGGATACCCCAACATGCCGTGGTTGCTGACACCCCTCAGGAACCCTGTGACACCAGCCCAGATGCGCTACAATGAGGCACATGTTTATATCTGGACAGTGGTCCTTGTAGAAGGTAGATAGAACTAGCGGAATGATTATAGAACTGAATCGATTCTATATGATTACTATCCAGCCGGATAGTCAATTTTAATCAAATTTATTCTCGAATAACAAAGCACGCAACATTATACAGTGGGATACAATCCTGTATCCAAAGACATACAAAGTGAGGCAGTTTGTGAAAATAATAATAACATGTAGAAAACATAAAAAACGAAACATTCAGGCAAAAACAAGAGGCTTGTTAATGGATATTTAGAAAAATGGAACAAGCGTGATAATAGACACAACCGTGACACATAGTATACAATTGGTTTTGTGTGCACGGTATTTTAAAAGGTCGACGACGTTTCGATCCCGTTAACAAGATTATGGGATCATCATCAGGACTGAAATAGATCGATGCCTGAATAACATACAGAACTAAATCAAATTGTAAACATAGAAGGATGAGAAGGAAGGAAGGAAGAAAGGGAAGGAATGAGAGATTATATTGATTAGAAGGAAGAACCTAGTCGCAATTAGTGGATGGCGCAGTGAAGGGTCCAACTGTGTGGACCCTACAACCCGGTGTGAAGGTGTGCGGGGAGTGAGGGTCAGAGAACAGCACCTTTCCGGTAATTGAATTCCTCTGAAATTAAATAGGTGATGGAGGGTCCAGCTGATTTGTATAAGAGCCATGGCATGCAGATACTAGGCTCGGACGGAGCTTATGCAATTAAGGGCAGTTATGGTGAATTGGTGGGCTAGGTATGGTGACCTTGGTGGTGACTACGGTGGACTGAAGTGTAGAGCTGGGATGGCTAAACAGGACGATGATGTGCCAGATGAGATAATTAGAGTAAATACTACGAGGATAGGAAAGGAACCTATGAAAGGGAGTACTGATAGAAGGGGGTGAAAGCGGTGGCCGGTGGTGCTTAAAACGGACTGCTTACCTTGGTTGGGAGCAACCACGGGGATCACTTGGCAGTGGGGCCGGTAATTATATGGCTGGGAGCCGCTCGGTAGCAGTCGGCGGATGCCGGGAAGGTATGCGCCGGTGATAGGCAACAAGGAGAATGCCTGTAAAGGGGAAAACTATGTGAGGGGAGGGCGCGAACTGCAAGAAGCGGGCGGAGCTATGCTGTACCCAGGCGCTTCTTACCTTTGTGGCATGAGATCACGGGCGTGCCATTGAAGGGGAAGCCTGGGGCGGAGGATAGCCGTCTATACTTGGTCGGTGAATTGGCAGCAAGGCAGATGCCTGTAATATAAGAAATTGGCATAAGGGGAGGGCAACCTGGTGTGCAGGATGCGGGAGGGACTATGCTAAGAACATACGCTGTTTACCTTGGTGGCGTGAGATCACGGTGGGGCCGATAGCCACAGGTCCTAGGGCGGTCAATCCGCCGTCTGGGAGAAGCTCGGTGGCTGTGGCCATAACAGAGGAGCAGGGAATTAAATAGCGCGAGAAGTGAAGTAGGAGGGGAAACTAGAACGTGAACCTGTGCGGCCATTTTGGATGTGAAAAACGGGGGACCTGAGGTTACGTTATGACGTCGTGCAAGGGGGAGTGGTGTTACCCTAGGAAATACAGCCGTCCATGCAAAATTGAAGGTTGACCCATAAGTGCCAAGCAGGTTGATGGTTTAGAGTACAACCAGCATGAATGGAGGGAAGACTATGGTTATAGCTGTGGTGGGCATGCAGTCCCGGTGCAATTAGAATCCAAGACAGAAATTCATGGTTATGCTAAAAAAAGGGGGGGGGGAAATTACACAGTTGGTGATTTACAATAAGGAAGTCCAGTCCTCATTTCTGTTTAGTCCATTTTTTATGCTCTGGGTACGCAGAATCCATTTTAGTTCCTCTTTGTTTAACAGAGTACCAATGTCCCCGCCTCTGGGAGGAGGCTTGATCATGCTAATGATAGTCCATTTTATATCGTCCTCATTATGATCTGCGTTCAAGAAATGTTCGACCAATGGTGCATTGGCAGTTTTGCAGCGAATCCTGCTGCGGTGCTGACCAATTCTGAGGCGGGCTTTCTGCGTTGTTTGTCCTATGTAGATTTTTTGACATGGACATTGGATTACATAAATCACATTACATGAATTACAATTAGTAAAGCTTCTGGATGTGATCTTGACATTATTGAATACAAATTCTTTTCCTTCAATAGTGAAATCACAGACGCTACACATCCCACATTTGACGTGCCCTATCAAGGGGTTAAGGCCCCATAGTTCAGTAAGCATCGTTGCGGGTTTGGGGATTGGTAATGCAGCTCTGACCAAATGGTCCCTTATATTACGGCTTTTACGGAAAGCGAATAATGGGCGTTCAATGTTCAAGGTGCCTGCATTTAGGATCGTCCAATGCTTAAGGACAGATTTGCGTATGGCATTTGACACAGGTGAAAAGGTTGTCACACATATCATGCGGTTGGAGTCAGTTTTAGGTTTAGGGGATAGGAGTACATCCCTTGGGCAATACCATGCCCTTTTCAATGCGGTACGTACCAATCGTTTGGGGTAACCACGGGTTTGAAGCTTGGAGGAGAGTACCGCAGCTTCATGGAAGTAATCTTCTTTAAGAAAACAATTCCTTCTGATTCGTAAAAATTGTGAGTATGGAAGTGAATCACGTAATGCCCGGGGTGGTTACTGTTATATTTGAGTAAGGTATTGCGTTCAGTGGGCTTTCTATATAAGCTTGTAATCAATTCACCATTAGAGTGATGGATTTCGAGGTCCAAGAATGAAATGGAAGTCTTGCTATGAGTGAGAGTGAATGTAAGGCCCTGACAGTTATTATTAAGCCAGTGGAGGAACTGATAGAGACTGTTTTCATCGGTACGCCAAATTAGAAAAATGTCGTCAATGTATCGCTTCCATAGGGTGATGCCCGTATGAAATGGATTGAGAGGTGTGAGAATTGTGGACATTTCCAAATGGTCCATAAAAAGTATCGCCAGATTAGGGGCAAAAACGGCCCCCATGGACGTCCCCTTTACCTGTTGGTAAAATTCGTTGTCAAATGTAAAGAAATTCCTTGTGAGACATAGTTCAAGCAGCTGTAGTAAGAACATTGTGGGTACATTGTGGGGCGTGGTCTTAAATTTAGAGTGCGTTCAATGACCAACATTGCTTCAATCTGCGGTATATTAGTGTAGAGCGATTCGACATCTAAAGTACATAGAGTGTCAGAATCCGTATTGAATGGGTGGTGCTCTACTAAGTTGATCATGGCCATGCTGTCTCTAATGTAACAATCTGTATTGCGGACAAAGTCCTTGATAAAGTAGTCAACATACTGGCCTAGTGGCTCTAAAATAGAACCACAGCCAGAGACTATGGGGCGTCCAGGTGGCGTGGTTTCATTTTTATGAATCTTGGGAAGTGTGTAAATCACTGGAGTGCGAGGTGATTTGGTGTTGAGGAATAGAAACTCTTTGGAGCTGAGAAAGCCCTGTGTCTGTGCATCTGTAGTAATCTGTAGGATAAGTTGCTGGAGCTCCTTAGTGGGGTTGGTGGGTAACCTACAATAGTGGTCGGTATTGTTAATTTGTCTAAGAATTTCTTCTTTGTAGAGGTCTCTGTCTTGTAAGACTATTCCACCACCCTTGTCGGCTGATTTTATTACAAGGGATTCGTTGTTTTTTAGATTGTCTATGGCCTTCTTCTCTTCCAGTGAGATGTTATATGGAATAAATCTTTTAGTACTTTCAAGTGATGCTAGATCTTTGAGTACCATTTTCTCGAACGTTACAATTTCACTGGGAATCATATTCGAAGTTGGAGAGAAAGTGGAAGGAGGGCATAGCGGAGTATTTGCAACTCTGATTTGTGATGGATTGAGTGAAAAGTAGGCATGTAGTCGGATGCGTCGAAAGAACCTCAATAATTCTGTTTGGAGTTCCAAAAAATTGGGTCTGATGGTAGGGACAAACGACAGACCTTTACTTAGGAGAGATAATTCAGAGCTAACCAATGTATGCTTTGAGAGGTTAAAGATGGGAATAGTTTGGGAATCACTGGTATTTCCTACCATTGGTAAAATCTCTGGCGGGTCTGTCTTTCGCCTGGAGGGTTGTACCATTGTGGTTGCCGTTTTGTGCGACCCCGTTTGGGGGGTTCGCTCTGGCCTCTGCCTAAAAAAGTTGAGTTAGGGGGTCGATTTGAGGTGCCGGGGTCTCTCCCTGATCTGAACTGTCAGAGGAATCGACTGAAGTGTCGGAAAAACCCACCAAGTTATTACGTCTGTTAAACCTGCCCCACGGTCTGCTGTTCTGGGGGTTGGAGTATGTATGGTTAGTGTAAAAGTCTTTCTGTAAGTAGGGATATGTTCTCTCTAATACATATGATTTTATGTCCTTCTTAACTTTTAGGGATTTTTTGTTTTGTTCAAGTCTGTAGAATTCGTCAGCTGTCTTTTGCACTTGCTCAAGCAATTTTTGCATTCGGGGACTGAGCTAGTCTCCTTTATTTGCTTCTCTATGTCATTTATTTCTTGCTGTAAAATTTTTAATGTCTCAGTTGCTGTATCGATACCAAGTACCATCCAGTGCCTAGAGCAGGTTGAGCCTATGTAACTGAAATTGGTTGTATACTTGGGATTATCAGTGAAAACTCCTGGTATATTACGGACCTGTAAGCCTACGGGTATGATATTGGCCTTGAGATATTCTGTGAGCATACGTATCATTAATTGTAACCTAACAAATTTTTTCTTGCATTTTTCTAGTTGTTCTGTGAGTGGAATGCTAACTGCATTAGCTGTTTCCCCAGAGTCTGTAAAGAGGGAGGGGCCCTCTAAGATCTTTTTAATGTAATCGTCAGTGTATAGTGGAGCGTGGTCTGACATAACAGTTTGCGCTAGGGAGGGTGAGAAATTAAAGAATTGTAGAGGGAAACGGAAAGTACCCACTTAAGGAAGGGGGAGATTAAGGTAAAAAACCCTTGCAATCCGGCGATTGCGCTTGAGACGTTTTAACAAAAACAAGGGAACCCAATTAGGTAGCCAAGGACCTTGGGTATCAATTTATATCTGGACAGTGGTCCTTGTAGAAGGTAGATAGAACTAGCGGAATGATTATAGAACTGAATCGATTCTATATGATTACTATCCAGCCGGATAGTCAATTTTAATCAAATTTATTCTCGAATAACAAAGCACGCAACATTATACAGTGGGATACAATCCTGTATCCAAAGACATACAAAGTGAGGCAGTTTGTGAAAATAATAATAACATGTAGAAAACATAAAAAACGAAACATTCAGGCAAAAACAAGAGGCTTGTTAATGGATATTTAGAAAAATGGAACAAGCGTGATAATAGACACAACCGTGACACATAGTATACAATTGGTTTTGTGTGCACGGTATTTTAAAAGGTCGACGACGTTTCGATCCCGTTAACAACGATTATGGGATCATCATCAGGACTGAAATAGATCGATGCCTGAATAACATACAGAACTAAATCAAATTGTAAACATAGAAGGATGAGAAGGAAGTAAGGAAGAAAGGGAAGGAATGAGAGATTATATTGATTAGAAGGAAGAACCTAGTCGCAATTAGTGGATGGCGCAGTGAAGGGTCCAACTGTGTGGACCCTACAACCCGGTGTGAAGGTGTGCGGGGGAGTGAGGGTCAGAGAACAGCACCTTTCCGGTAATTGAATTCCTCTGAAATTAAATAGGTGATGGAGGGTCCAGCTGATTTGTATAAGAGCCATGGCATGCAGATACTAGGCTCGGACGGAGCTTATGCAATTAAGGGCAGTTATGGTGAATTGGTGGGCTAGGTATGGTGACCTTGGTGGTGACTACGGTGGACTGAAGTGTAGAGCTGGGATGGCTAAACAGGACGATGATGTGCCAGATGAGATAATTAGAGTAAATACTACGAGGATAGGAAAGGAACCTATGAAAGGGAGTACTGATAGAAGGGGGTGAAAGCGGTGGCCGGTGGTGCTTAAAACGGACTGCTTACCTTGGTTGGGAGCAACCACGGGGATCACTTGGCAGTGGGGCCGGTAATTATATGGCTGGGAGCCGCTCGGTAGCAGTCGGCGGATGCCGGGAAGGTATGCGCCGGTGATAGGCAACAAGGAGAATGCATGTAAAGGGGAAAACTATGTGAGGGAGGGCGCGAACTGCAAGAAGCGGGCGGAGCTATGCTGTACCCAGGCGCTTCTTACCTTTGTGGCATGAGATCACGGGCGTGCCATTGAAGGGAAGCCTGGGGCGGAGGATAGCCGTCTATACTTGGTCGGTGAATTGGCAGCAAGGCAGATGCCTGTAATATAAGAAATTGGCATAAGGGAGGGCAACCTGGTGTGCAGGATGCGGGAGGGACTATGCTAAGAGCATACGCTGTTTACCTTGGTGGCGTGAGATCACGGTGGGGCCGATAGCCACAGGTCCTAGGGCGGTCAATCCGCCGTCTGGGAGAAGCTCGGTGGCTGTGGCCATAACAGAGGAGCAGGGAATTAAATAGCGCGAGAAGTGAAGTAGGGAGGGGAAACTAGAACGTGAACCTGTGCGGCCATTTTGGATGTGAAAAACGGGGGACCTGAGGTTACGTTATGACGTCGTGCAAGGGGGAGTGGTGTTACCCTAGGAAATACAGCCGTCCATGCAAAATTGAAGGTTGACCCATAAGTGCCAAGCAGGTTGATGGTTTAGAGTACAACCAGCATGAATGGAGGGAAGACTATGGTTATAGCTGTGGTGGGCATGCAGTCCCGGTGCAATTAGAATCCAAGACAGAAATTCATGGTTATGCTAAAAAAAGGGGGAAATTACACAGTTGGTGATTTACAATAAGGAAGTCCAGTCCTCATTTCTGTTTAGTCCATTTTTTATGCTCTGGGTACGCAGAATCCATTTTAGTTCCTCTTTGTTTAACAGAGTACCAATGTCCCCGCCTCTGGGAGGAGGCTTGATCATGCTAATGATAGTCCATTTTATATCGTCCTCATTATGATCTGCGTTCAAGAAATGTTCGACCAATGGTGCATTGGCAGTTTTGCAGCGAATCCTGCTGCGGTGCTGACCAATTCTGAGGCGGGCTTTCTGCGTTGTTTGTCCTATGTAGATTTTTTGACATGGACATTGGATTACATAAATCACATTACATGAATTACAATTAGTAAAGCTTCTGGATGTGATCTTGACATTATTGAATACAAATTCTTTTCCTTCAATAGTGAAATCACAGACGCTACACATCCCACATTTGACGTGCCCTATCAAGGGGTTAAGGCCCCATAGTTCAGTAAGCGTCGTTGCGGGTTTGGGGATTGGTAATGCAGCTCTGACCAAATGGTCCCTTATATTACGGCTTTTACGGAAAGCGAATAATGGGCGTTCAATGTTCAAGGTGCCTGCATTTAGGATCGTCCAATGCTTAAGGACAGATTTGCGTATGGCATTTGACACAGGTGAAAAGGTTGTCACACATATCATGCGGTTGGAGTCAGTTTTAGGTTTAGGGGATAGGAGTACATCCCTTGGGCAATACCATGCCCTTTTCAATGCGGTACGTACCAATCGTTTGGGGTAACCACGGGTTTGAAGCTTGGAGGAGAGTACCGCAGCTTCATGGAAGTAATCTTCTTTAAGAAAACAATTCCTTCTGATTCGTAAAAATTGTGAGTATGGAAGTGAATCACGTAATGCCCGGGGGTGGTTACTGTTATATTTGAGTAAGGTATTGCGTTCAGTGGGCTTTCTATATAAGCTTGTAATCAATTCACCATTAGAGTGATGGATTTCGAGGTCCAAGAATGAAATGGAAGTCTTGCTATGAGTGAGAGTGAATGTAAGGCCCTGACAGTTATTATTAAGCCAGTGGAGGAACTGATAGAGACTGTTTTCATCGGTACGCCAAATTAGAAAAATGTCGTCAATGTATCGCTTCCATAGGGTGATGCCCGTATGAAATGGATTGAGAGGTGTGAGAATTGTGGACATTTCCAAATGGTCCATAAAAAGTATCGCCAGATTAGGGGCAAAAACGGCCCCCATGGACGTCCCCTTTACCTGTTGGTAAAATTCGTTGTCAAATGTAAAGAAATTCCTTGTGAGACATAGTTCAAGCAGCTGTAGTAAGAACATTGTGGGTACATTGTGGGGGCGTGGTCTTAAATTTAGAGTGCGTTCAATGACCAACATTGCTTCAATCTGCGGTATATTAGTGTAGAGCGATTCGACATCTAAAGTACATAGAGTGTCAGAATCTCCCAGACGGCGGATTGACCGCCCTAGGACCTGTGGCTATCGGCCCCACCGTGATCTCACGCCACCAAGGTAAACAGCGTATGCTCTTAGCATAGTCCCTCCCGCATCCTGCACACCAGGTTGCCCTCCCTTATGCCAATTTCTTATATTACAGGCATCTGCCTTGCTGCCAATTCACCGACCAAGTATAGACGGCTATCCTCCGCCCCAGGCTTCCCCTTCAATGGCACGCCCGTGATCTCATGCCACAAAGGTAAGAAGCGCCTGGGTACAGCATAGCTCCGCCCGCTTCTTGCAGTTCGCGCCCTCCCCTCACATAGTTTTCCCCTTTACAGGCATTCTCCTTGTTGCCTATCACCGGCGCATACCTTCCCGGCATCCGCCGACTGCTACCGAGCGGCTCCCAGCCATATAATTACCGGCCCCACTGCCAAGTGATCCCCGTGGTTGCTCCCAACCAAGGTAAGCAGTCCGTTTTAAGCACCACCGGCCACCGCTTTCACCCCCTTCTATCAGTACTCCCTTTCATAGGTTCCTTTCCTATCCTCGTAGTATTTACTCTAATTATCTCATCTGGCACATCATCGTCCTGTTTAGCCATCCCAGCTCTACACTTCAGTCCACCGTAGTCACCACCAAGGTCACCATACCTAGCCCACCAATTCACCATAACTGCCCTTAATTGCATAAGCTCCGTCCGAGCCTAGTATCTGCATGCCATGGCTCTTATACAAATCAGCTGGACCCTCCATCACCTATTTAATTTCAGAGGAATTCAATTACCGGAAAGGTGCTGTTCTCTGACCCTCACTCCCCCGCACACCTTCACACCGGGTTGTAGGGTCCACACAGTTGGACCCTTCACTGCGCCATCCACTAATTGCGACTAGGTTCTTCCTTCTAATCAATATAATCTCTCATTCCTTCCCTTTCTTCCTTCCTTCCTTCTCATCCTTCTATGTTTACAATTTGATTTAGTTCTGTATGTTATTCAGGCATCGATCTATTTCAGTCCTGATGATGATCCCATAATCGTTGTTAACGGGATCGAAACGTCGTCGACCTTTTAAAATACCGTGCACACAAAACCAATTGTATACTATGTGTCACGGTTGTGTCTATTATCACGCTTGTTCCATTTTTCTAAATATCCATTAACAAGCCTCTTGTTTTTGCCTGAATGTTTCGTTTTTTATGTTTTCTACATGTTATTATTATTTTCACAAACTGCCTCACTTTGTATGTCTTTGGATACAGGATTGTATCCCACTGTATAATGTTGCGTGCTTTGTTATTCGAGAATAAATTTGATTAAAATTGACTATCCGGCTGGATAGTAATCATATAGAATCGATTCAGTTCTATAATCATTCCGCTAGTTCTATCTACCTTCTACAAGGACCACTGTCCAGATATAAATTGATACCCAAGGTCCTTGGCTACCTAATTGGGTTCCCTTGTTTTTGTTAAAACAATGAGGCACATGGTCGGACCAGGAGAGTGATTGAGCGGACATTTGGTCTCCTGAAGAGCCGCTTCCGCTGCCTGGACAAGACCGGAGGGTCCCTCCCATATGCCCCTGCGAAAGTGTGCAAGATTATCATTGTTTGCTGCATGCTCCACAACCTGGCAGTGCGGAAGGAGTTGCCTCTCATCCAGGATGACAATGACCAACATCCGCCACCTGTGGAGGATCCTGGCCTGGACCACGATGCCAGTGATGATGATGATGATGATGAGGGTGATGTCCGCACACAGCTAATCACCAACTTCTTTAGCTGAATGTGAGTATCCTGAGGTGTCATGTCAATGATGTGAGTTGGCATGATATGTGTAGGTGGTGCTCTGGTGCTGTTGGAGTGTGTCCATGGGCTACTTGACTGGATGTGTGTGGCGATGTGTGCTTACAGGTGGTCTGTACTCCCCAACAGTGTTGACATGCTAACTTGGTTCTGGGTGGGTATCTTGTAACATGTATTGTGCATGAGTTTTGCTGTTCTGTCCTGTTCTCCATTGCTTTTGACTGTGTGTCATTTCTGTCCTTCACAGGGTACTTTCAGATTCGTTTGGTCAACTGTGTCCACCGACGACGTGATTGTACTTCCAGGGTGGTAGCTGTTGTGTCCCTACAGGTGATGTGCGCCACACCCATGGACTTCCTTCCTTCTACAGTTGTTGACTGTGTGCCCACTGCCAGGTGGGATTACCTTGCATCTGTAGTGGTTACGACATGTTGCAACTGTGTAATAAACCTGTGCTTCACTTTGTGATGTGCGTTGTCTGTGGTCACACATTTGACTGCCATTTGCTCACTGCACCTGTGGGCTACTTGACTACAACTGGGAATAGGTGTGGTGTCTGTGCATTGCACCGTCTTCCCTGGCAACATCAGTGTAGGCAATGAGTCAGATGGCCTAGGTGTGTATGTGTTGTGTAGCCCTGGTGGTGTGTCTCCCTAATATGTGTCACGTTGCCTTTACTCACATGCCTGTGTTGTACTTGCTGTTGCAGTTCGCATACACAGTGTAATTTAGCAGTTCATCATCCCCATAACAGCACCCACGTTGGAATCACAACAGAGGCAAGTATGGTGTATTAGTGTGTTTATTGTGATACATTTGTGTGAATAGTGCATAGGATGGGTAGTGCTGTACATATATCTTGCAATCAGAAGTTCCTAGGTGAATTGAAAGTCCTGGTAGACAAAATCCCCGGTATCGGGGCCACAGTTGTCTGAGACATTGGTCCAACTTGTACTCCCCATGCAATGTGTGGGAGTTGTGTTGCCGTCAACAGGGTGAACAGTCTGTGCACAAAGGTGAACATCCAGAACAGGTTCAGGCTTCCTGGGAGTTGTGCTTGGCCATCCGCCTCTCACTTGCCCCTCCTCGGATGACCCCTCTTCTTTGGGGGGCCCCTCAAGTACAGGCTGCTGCGGTGCAGGGGACTCTCCGCCAGAGTCATCCTCCCTCCCTGTGGCAGTTGCAGTTTGTTCAGCACCAGATGTTGTTGGCACACAGGGAGGTGTGGACTGGTTGCTGTTCATCTGGCGGAGGCATTGTAAAATGTCCCTGTGCACCGCCGTCATCTCATGCAGTGCGTCCCACTTGGACTCCACGCGGGACATGTGTGAGTCCACGCGGGACATGTGTGCATCCAAGCGGGCATGATGGGCAGCCTGCTGCTGTTTCATGTCTCTGAGGAGCCCCACTACCTGGCTGAGATCTCTGGTGCTGGACTGGTACGCATCAGCTATGCGTACCAGTTGTGGGTCGTCATGCACACCAGCAACATCTGCAAGCAGTGACCTCTGTCTCCCACCCCTCCCACCACCCCTGCCGACATGTGCAGTGCATGCAGTGGCACGCACAGTTGACCCTGGTCCACCTTGGGGGTTGGTGGTGGTGGTGGTGTCCATGGCCCCACGTTGGTCCAGGGTCCCTGTGCTGGTGTTGCTCCTTGTTCTGTCCATGTCGGTGGGGATGGTATTTGTGGTGACAGTCGTTGGAGGGGTGGGTGCGGGGGGTGCAGCTGGTGGTCCTGCTGGTGCTGCAGCTGGTGGTCCTGCTGGTGCTGCAGGTGGTGGTCCTGCTGGTGCTGCATGTAGTCTTGCACCGGATGTGCCAGGTTGGTCTTCTTCAACCGAGGAGGGCAGAGGCTGTATGACACCAGTGAGCTCCGCATCCTCTTGAGCCTGGGACTGAGACTCCTCAGCGTCTGCTGCTGTGTCCCCATCATCACCTGTTTTTGGGAGACACACACAATGTATGTTATGTTTCTGCAGGCATCAATGGTTGACACACCTGACAGTTGTGACTGTGCCTCTGGGTGCGGGCCTGTACATTGCATTGTCCTAAGTCGTCACAGTCAGGGGTTGATATTGGTGTGGCACATTGTCCTGCATTATTTGGGCATTACTATGTATTTGTTGGGGTGTGAACATGGTCTGCATTGGTTGTATTTGGTTCACAGCCGGCCCTCCTTCCCACCCAGCCAGTCAGTTATCCCACCATGGACTGTGCTTGCATTGCAGGGAGTGGAAGTTGTCTCTCAGGATGTCAGTCAGTGGTGTCCTGCTGTTTGTTGGTGCACAGTTGCCAGCAGGGCCTTGTGCTCCCCACAGCAGTAGCCAGTGTCAGCCATCTTGTGAGTCCTTCTCCACTCCCTGTGATGTGAGCATGGTTCAGGAGTGGTGTTGATGGGACAGTTGTGGGGGTGAGCTATGTCTGTGACTGTGACTCCCATCATGCTATTGCCTCCACCCCACTTCCCGGCATTCCCATACTTACTTGCTTTTGTGGGGAGTTCAGTGTGTGTGGGTGTGAGGGCAATGGCAAGATGGCTGACAGTGGTGTCCTGCTGTTGGTTGGTGTGCAGTTCCCAGCATGCCCTTGTGCTCCCCACAGCAGTAGCCAGTGTCAGCCATCTTGTGTGTCCTTCTCCACTCCCTGTGATGTGAGCATGGTTCAGGGTGGTGTTGATGGGCCAGTTGTGAGGCTGAGCAATATCTGTGACTACTCCTCCCATCATGCTATTGCCTCCACCCCCCTTCCCAGCATGCCCATGCTTCCTTCCTTTTGACTCTGCTTCCCTGTGGGGTGGGCTGCCTGTGCTGACAGGATGGCTGGGAGTGTTGTCCTGGCAGTTGTTTGGCTAAAAGTCCCAAGAGTGTCCCTGTGCTTCACACAACATAACCCAGGGTGGTGGTTCTTTGTGGGATCTTGAGTTAGGATGTGAGGCATTGCATTCTCCCAGGTGGGTTCTGTGGAGTTTGTGTTGAGGGGGGGTGTGAGGGGAGGTGCTTGTGACTATGGTCAGTGCTGCAAGTCCTCCTTCCCAGCCAGCCAGCCAGATATCCCACCATGGAACGTGATTCCATTGCAGGGAGTGGAAGTTGTCTCTCAGGATGTCAGTCAGTGGTGTCCTGCTGTTTGTTGGTGCACAGTTGCCAGCAGGGCCTTGTGCTCCCCACAGCAGTAGCCAGTGTCAGCCATCTTGTGAGTCCTTCTCCACTCCCTGTGATGTGAGCATGGTTCAGGGTGGTGTTGATGGGACAGTTGTGGGGGTGAGCTATGTCTGTGACTGTGACTCCCATCATGCTATTGCCTCCACCCCACTTCCCGGCATTCCCATACTTACTTGCTTTTGTGGGGAGTTCAGTGTGTGTGGGTGTGAGGGCAATGGCAAGATGGCTGACAGTGGTGTCCTGCTGTTGGTTGGTGTGCAGTTCCCAGCATGCCCTTGGCTCCCCACAGCAGTAGCCAGTGTCAGCCATCTTGTGTGTCCTTCTCCACTCCCTGTGATGTGAGCATGGTTCAGGGTGGTGTTGATGGGCCAGTTGTGAGGCTGAGCAATATCTGTGACTACCCCTCCCATCATGCTATTGCCTCCACCCCCTTCCCAGCATGCCCATGCTTCCTTCCTTTTGACTCTGCTTCCCTGTGGGGTGGGCTGCCTGTGCTGACAGGATGGCTGGGAGTGTTGTCCTGGCAGTTGTTTGGCTAAAAGTCCCAAGAGTGTCCCTGTGCTTCACACAACATAACCCAGGGTGGTGGTTCTTTGTGGGATCTTGAGTTAGGATGTGAGGCATTGCATTCTCCCAGGTGGGTTCTGTGGAGTTTGTGTTGAGGGGGGTGTGAGGGAGGTGCTTGTGACTATGGTCAGTGCTGCAAGTCCTCCTTCCCACCCAGCCAGATATCCCACCATGGAACGTGCTTGCATTGCAGGGAGTGGAAGTTGTCTTTCAGGATGTCAGTCAGTGGTGTCCTGCTGTTGGTTGTTGCACAGTTGCCAGCAGGGCCTTGTGCTCCCCACAGCAGTAGCCAGTGTCAGCCATCTTGTGAGTCCTTTTCCACTCCCTGTGATGTGCGCATGGTTCATGGTGGTGTTGATGGGACAGTTGTGGGGGTGAGCAATATCTGTGACTACGACTCCCATGATGCTATTGGCTACACTGACTTGCCCAGCATACACAGAATTCCTTTCTTTCAGTGGTCTTCACTGTGTGTTGGTGTTGTAGTGGTGGCTACATGTCTGGATGTGTTTGTTAGTTATATTTGTGCCACTGCCTAGCTGTAGTTGTAGTTGTGTTTGTACATGTGATGACACGGTTAAATGTAACTTTGAGATGGCATGTGTTGTGTTTATCTGACTGACATACACATTTTGGGATGATTCTGTTCTGGTTGCTGTGTAATTGCTAAGAGTGCATGGTTTGACTCTCCCCTTGACAGTGATGTGTGTGTGTATTGTGGCAGAATATTGTGTACATTTGTTGTGTACTCACCAGGCTCTGGGATGTTTTCTAGTCCATAGACGCTCACTGGCGGAAGGATGGCCCGCACCTTCTCCTCCCAGGGCCTGAGGTATACTGGCTTGGCAGGAGGGCCACTGCCGGTGTATTGGCTCAGGAGGTAGTCCTTCTACAGCAGCTCCCGTACCCTCCTGCGCACGTCATACCACCTGTTCTGGATGTCAGTCTTTGTGCGCAGACATGGTGATTGTGCGTTCACCCTGTTGATGATCCTCTCCCACATCTTTGTTTTCTGGGAGATGGGTGTCTGTTGGACCAGTGCGCCAAACAGCTGTGGCTCTACCCTGAGGATCTCGTCTACCAGGACTTCCAATTCACAATCTAGGAACTTGTGATTCTTCTTTGGGGGCATGGTGATGGGTGGTGATGGTGAGTAATGTGTGTGTTGGTGTGCAGGTGAAGGTGTGTGAGTGTGTGTTTTGCTGGGTGTATGTGAGGTAGCTATTTGTTGGTGTGCTGATGGTGTGTGGCTTGTGTGAGGGATGAGCTGTGGGTGTGTGGTTGCTGTCTGTTGAGTGCTGGCAGGTGAATAGCATTTGCAAAGGATCATGGTTGGGATTTGTGTCCTTTATATGGGTGGAGTTGTGGGTGTGTCTTTGTTCTCTGTCCCCACCCCCCAGTATTTATTGGCTTTGTAATTGCTTGTTTGGCCTTTTTGTGTATTTTTCCTTAGTACTTTCTGTGCATGTTGGAAACGTTCTTGTGACCGAGTCGGACCCTGCAGTTGTCTCGTACGGTCTTCTCTGTTTCGTTCACGCTGTGTTTGTGCAATTTTCTATGCTGCGTACGCGTCGGTCGCGGTGTTTTGTGTTACTTCGGCTCGCAGTTTTGTATGCGTGTCGGTCGTACGGCTTGTCCTCCGTACGACTCGGTCGTGGTTTTCGCACCTTGCATCGTACTTTGCGGTTTGGAGTTCGCGGGTACGTTTCGGTCGGATTTGTTCCGGGTGCGTGTCGGTCGGTTCGATTCGCGTGTTTTTCCGGCCGGATTGCTGTTTTCCGTGCGGCTCGGTCGTTCGGCTTGGGTTCCATACGTGTCGGTCGGATTTTGCACGCTTTGCATCGTACTTGGCGGGTCGGGCGCCACAGGTACGTGTCGGTCGGAATTAATTCCGGCTCCGAGTCGGTCGGTGTTTTTTCCGGCCCGAATCGGAATCGACCCCTTAGTGTCTAAATTTCAGGCTTCCCTAAATGGTCAATTAAAATTTTTTGTCAGGATATATCCTATTTTATACTGATAAGATGGAACTAGACATACTCAATGTGGTTATATGGATCCCTTACCTCCAGGCAAAATTCTTCACAATTTGGCTAGAAGATATGATTGTACTGATCCTTTAGTGTGTGGTTTACATTTATAAACCATCTGTTAATCATACAGAAAATTTAGAATATAGTGAATGAAACAATTGATCAGGTCATTCCTACTAATTCTATCATAGTATGGTCTTTAGAAACTTGAAGATAAAAGTTAAACATAATTCATACCTCTCAAAACGAGGAGAATCTGTGCATTTGTGGTACTGGGTCAATAATATAAAAGGAAGTAAAAAACATCATCATGTACAGTTGTTCAATCTGATAGAACCACTCCAGTTAGTGGTGTCTTTAGTTAGAGGACCTAAAACCAAAATTATTGGATTTAAAATACTGGAATCCCATCATATTATTCAAGACACTTCTACTAGACAAAATCTTATTATAGTTTATATAAAGAGAGTATAGATTCAGAAAAATTAATACATAACATGTAATTTGATGTGTTTCCTATCAATGACATATTTAGCCTATTTAGATAAATGGTGGTCCCAGAAAGCACAGAGAGACTCCCACATATATCCTAAATCATTGGTAACATTGTCCCTTACTCAGATGATAAATGGTTTTGCACAGACAAAAGGCTTAGTCGGCCATTAACAAGATGAATCAAGGCATGAAAAGGACCTGTTACCAGGTGTGTTCCCAGAATCTGGCAAGTGGGTCTACCAAATGCTCTTATTAATTTAGGTCTAGATATGAGTTGTATTTGGTGGAAAATGGTTTCCTGGACGGCTTTGGGCAAAACCAAAATTCCATAACGCAACGCCTTTTGCATAGGTTTGATCTAGTCAATGGAGATGGATCAATCTTCAAATACAAATTAGATAGATAATACAAAAAACACACAAACAAGGTGAGGCCTGCAACAAGTGATAACAACATGGCAAAACTCGCATGGGCTGTGGCTATCAATTTGCACAGCTAGCAAATAGCTGGCTACTAATATCCTCATATCAAGAGGAAATTTTTTTATATGAAGAGGTGCAGTCCCATTACAATTCCCAACAATTCTTAGTTAAATTCATGATCCCCAATGCAATGGTACACAACTAGTCAACAAAACGTAAAAAGAATCATCTGACAGACGCCATCTATGACGAGGTTATGACGTACACCGTAACTCAATGGTATGGTGCAAGTTGATGTATGGCACATAAAAGTTACTATAGAAACAATGGCATTTATGAAAAGCCAAAAGTTTATATCGCAGTATTTAAAACCATATTTAAAGCTTAGCTCAGAGTTATACACACAAACCAAGTGTGTGCAACATGTGTTGGAAAAGCCATAAAAATGTCATTAAACAAGCGCCATCTTTAAAGAGGTTATTATGTGCACAACAACTCAGTGGTATGTTATAAATTAAAATACAGGTCTGAGTGCTGTTGTACAGAAAATATAAAGATTATAATTTAAAAAAGCCCAAAAAACAAAACTCTTTTACACCACATGGTTTGAAGCAATATTTTAGATCCTTTTTCTAAATTGTTCTCATACATACATGTGGACACACGGCGTTTAAGTGACCGTTAGACCGGCGCCATCTTTAAAGAGTGTGTTTGTGAACTATAGCTAGTACATTTTGATACTCGAAACGTTTGAAATGCCAAGGCGTCTAATGTTGTAAAAAATCAATAGTTTTTTAGGGATTATAGTCAAAGTTGACATGGCATGGTTAAATGCATCCCCTAAGATCAGCTCTAAGTTGTACCTATTTACAAACTGGTATGGACGCCGGACGACAGAAAGTCAGTTTTTCAGGCACCATCTTGTAAAGGGTAAATTATGAAATCATAGCTAATTTTTCGTAATTAAAAAATGATAAATTTCTAAATCGTTGTATATTATTGAGATTAGAACAGCATGATATGACTCAAACAATGTCCATATATATAGGAACTATCCGGAAAAAAGGAAATCAGTATTGCATCACTGGATGTTATTACTTACAAAGTAGCAAGTTTCTCCACACTAGGATTCTACGATGCTGTCAGAATGAAACCCTAGTGTTCTGAGTGGAGCATTTAAATATCCTGCTCAGTCTCCACACCTGAGAAAGGTAGTCATTAATGTGCAAAGATAGTGACATAACATCGGCGCCAACTTGGAAGGCCCTTTTCTTTGCATATTGATGCCACACATATTGATACTAAAATTATTTGAGGCTTGATATGTAAATCAAATGGTGTTAAAAGGCCTGGATATTTTAATATTAATCTTTGTCACTATAGTCCAATTTTCAGATGCGTCAAATGAACACCCTTGGCATTGTGCACATATACACATGTATCAAGTTGGAAAGCTGTTTGTATGAATAGCCATTCACACAGCGCCTCCATTGACTAGGTCAAACTTATGCAAAAGGCTTTGCGTTATGGGATTTTGGTTTTGACCAAACCCGTCCACAAAACCATTTTCACCCACTTGCCAGATTTTGGGAACACACCGGTTAGCAGGTCCTTTTCATGCCTTGATTCATCTAGTAAATGGGCCGACTAAGCCTTTTGTCTGTCCAAAACCATTTATCATCTGAGTAAGGGATAATGTTACCAATGATTTAGGATATATGTGGGAGTCTCTCTGTGTGCTCTGGGACCACCATTTATCTAAAGAGTATACATTTGTCATTGATAGGAAACACATCGAACTACATGTTATATATTAATTTTTCTGAATCTATACTCTCTTAATATATCGTATAATAGGATTTTGACTAGTAGAAGTTTCTTGAATAATATGATAAGATTCCATTATTGTAAATCCAATAATTTTGGTTTTAGGTCCTCTAACTAAAGGACACCGCCAACTGCAGTAGAGCACTCAGTTTGAATGACTGTACATGAGGATATTTTTTACTTCCTTTTAAATTATTGACCCAGTAACTTTTATCTTCAAGTTTCTAAAGAACATACTATGATAGAAAAAGTAGGAAGGGCCTGATCAATTGTTTCCTTCACTATATTCTACATTTTCTGAATGATTAACCAACGGTTTATAACTCTAAACCACACACTAAAGGATCAATACAACCATATCGTCTAGACAATTTGTGAAGATTATTGCTTGGAGCTAAGGGATCCACATAACCACACTGAGTATGTCTAGCTCCATCTTATCGGTATATAATAGGATATATCCTACAAAAATTTTAAATTGACCATCCAGGGAAGCCTGAAATTTAGACACTAAGGGATGAATAAGCTTGCCTAGTTTATAACAAATTGGTGCATATGTGTCTGATAGATGAGTTCAGCCTATTCAATATTATATATATTGATTATTTTTCCTTTTCTACTTTTATAGGCAACAATAATTTTTACTATTAAGGTTAAAATGAATGTTGTATAGGGGTTGCAATTTTGGAATAAAAAATTCTATATATTTGTATTATTGATGTGTAAATATTGTATTATTGATGTGTAAATATTGTAAATAAAATGAAATATTTATGTGTGTTTTTGTAGCCCTGAAGAAGTCCGAGGGGACACAACGCGTGGGCTACGGTTTTAAATTGAATGTGAAAAAGAAGATAAAAGAAGAAAAGGATTTTAAATTGAACATGTCCAATGGATATTTTGTACTGAAAAACATGTGACTTTTGTGAAGTTTATTTGATGTGTTTTGCTGAACACTTACCTAAATATTAAGTCAATCGATCAATGTTAATTTAGGTGCTGAACCACTGTATGTTGAACTACATGAGGTTAGTTAATTAATTACAAAGCCAAAAATAACTGGACATAGAGGGACCTCAACATGAGGGTATAGAAATTCAAAGGAATTAGCATGAAGCCAAATCTATGCATCCAATTTAAGTGGTGCAACATAAACAAAACTATCAATTCAAGAAGTATAATGCAGAGAATCAGGAACCATGAGTCCAAATTTCCCTGCATCGAGGGTTGATGAGTGAAAAGCATTAACTCTATCCCTTCTCTAACACTAAGATGGCATCCCTAAATAAGCCTTTCAAATGAAAAGAAAAGGTGTCAGTACGTGGACTAACACATCTTACCAAATTATAGAAACAACATTGTTAATCACATTTAGTATATGAGTAGTGTCGATTTCAGAGCACAAGTTTTTCAAATTAACGCTTTCTGCTAGTTACATTCATTACCTACGTTAATTCTCCATACTACTTGTCAGTAACCTAAATATGTCATGCAGTTGCTTTAATACGTTTCACAATTCTAACACCTCATGTTTTCTTAATACAAGATTATATGCGGGTGCACTCTACATGTGATTATGATGCACCCCTACAAATAAAACGAAATTTCTGCTCCATCAGTTCCTACCTCGGATGACATTGAGTGATCACAAAAATCTTCAAACATTCCTGCAGAGTAGACCGATCTAAACAGATGTCGTAGCCAATCTTCTCTGCCTGCACACCTCAGTTTGCTTCAAATTCCCATAATAACTGTCCTGCAGTCTTTCCATCTTTCTCTCTCTTTCCCTTGAGGAGTTCTCCACCTGCTTCGCTTTGTGCCACTTATATGCCCTTATCATCCCTACCAAAACAATGATAGAGATTATGGCAATCATTATCGGTTTCATGATGTATCCAAAGATTCCACTTCCCAAATTCAACTGCGCCAAATCCTTTCTCACACTTATTTCAAACTTATTCAGCTGCCAAGTCCTGTATTTCATGATGTATATCAGTGATATTGCTAATATATCCCCTCAGATCTTTACTCTTATCAGGGATATAAGTACAACACTGTTTGACCGTCAGCATCCGACAGACTCTGCCCTCCTTTGCAAGTAACACTTCTAATGCAAGGTGATTTTGCATCACCATCACTCTTATCGAAACCATCTCTCCATCTATGATTAGCAAAGACTGAGCAGTGTTAACAGATAGCTTATCCACTATGGTAGACAGTCTTCTAATCTTGATGTCATTCAAAACTACTCCCAAACTAGGTATTATCACTCCAAGTATGTCTCCTACAAACTCTCTTGCACTTAATCCATGTTTTCCCCAATCTTTGATTTCTCTTCAGCACTCCCCAAATCATGTACATGATATATTTCCAGAAAAACAACCGCCAAATAACAAGTACCATACCATTTGCTCGGCAACCGAACATATGCTCTTTCCACACACAAAATATTCTCCCAGTACCATGCAAACTGACTCTTGCAAAAACCTCTTCCAGGGTCCATTGACCAAGAAGATATTCTCTCAGACACACTCTTTCCCATGAATAGTGAATTGTAACTGCTCCCAGCTTGACATATACAAAGCTTGCCTCATTGTTGCCAATTCAAAGCTATAGGACCAGAACTTCACTTAGCCTTATGAGATAACTCCTCTTTGGTCCAATCAGAATCCTTGTCCTTGTTGTCAACATTATTAACTAATCCTCTTCGTCTATCTTCCAGCTGATTTATGAACCTCTTTTCTATGTCCGTTAGTATGCATGTTAAGTTGTGTCTATGCGCGTAACCAGTGTAACGCGTTTGGACTAACATCACTTTCTCCTTTATCCTACTATGTTTAGAGTCCACCTCATCACTGCAATACCTAGCATACAGTAAGATTTTGTCGACTGTTTTTGTTTTGCCAACAGATTAGGTGCCGTTGGATCATGAGGCTGATCTCCAGCCTCAGTCCAGTCGCAAATTAGGACACAAATTGTCCCATTTCTTTGGAGTCAAGCATATCTGACCCACTGTACTGTTTGAAGGCTTGTAGCAGCCTCTTGTGATAGGCATGTACAGACTCCTTAGGCTCCTGGGTAGTTTGATCTATCTTGACCCAATCAATGTCCTATGGGGCTATTTTGGACTGCAACCATGTGATCACCTGATCATACTTCTTCATGTTCATCGGCAAAGGACCATGATTTACTGAGTTCCTCTCTGGTTCAGCACTAGGCCACTCAAAAGCTATCTTACAAGCAGATCATAGATCACTAGGAACCACAATTTCGAACAATGTATTTAAATTGATCCACAACACTTTTAAGATCTTAAAAAAGCAATCAGCTTGCTTATATCACTCAGCAGGTTTCTCTCTCAATCTGGGGAAATCAATGGTGAACAGAGCAAGGTCACCCCGACGCCGATGAGCATGCACGTACCCTCCACTAGGCACTTCCCAAAATGGATATGCCTCTATTCCCTGCATCTCCCTTCCTGAAGGAGGTGTCTCTCCTACCACCTTTCTTACGCTCTTCTTCTTTGACCACCTCTCCTCCTACTTATCCAGCATACTCCAAACCCTTATTCCTATCACCAACTCTCGAATGTGCGTCCTCAATGCAGTCACTCTCTTTTCCTCTAACTCTGGGTCACTGTAAGTAAGCCTGTGATTTCCCTGCAATGCCTTTGTTCGGGATAAATCCACCAGTAGCGGTCGGTGGTGGGAGTTCCGCCGTGCGCTGACATGGGGCGGGGGAGGGGCAGGGTGGGGGGTAGTAAACTACGGATTATGGCTGATTACAGGTAAGTAAACATATAAATAAATAAAACAAAGTTCGTTATGCGTGCTGCATTGCCAAATGCGATGCAGCGCGCGTAACGAATTTCGTTTTATTTATTTATATGTTTACTTACCTGTAATCAGCCGTAATCCGTAGTTTACTACCCCCACCCTGCCCCTCCCCCTCCCCCGCCCCACGTCAGCACCCGGCGGAACTCCCACCACCGACCGCTACTGAAATCCACCCCATACCTCTGAGCCAACTCCGACAACTTCTCATGTGCTTGTCTTGCCCTCTGGGTGACATCCTTAGAACAACAAGTCATCTGGCTCATAGGTCTCTATTCTGTCTAAAGGTAGACTCCCACTGACGATTTCCTCTAATTCTGCACTCATCCACACCACATCCACTAGCTTCACTTTCTTTGCAGCCTTAATGGTACCCTGACTCGACTTACTAATCTGGCTCCCTTTATTGTTATTATGATCCCTCAACCATGACTCTAAGTCCGCAACATCTAGAACATGCTGATTCTAAGAGATTTTCTGACTTTTGCTTGCTTCTTGAGTCATGCCACTTGGTCCTCTCACAGGAGTTTTCCACATTCGCAGATCTGAACTGGTGCTTGCAACAGGTATAGTCCTTTTGGAAATGGAGCCAATCCGAACTTCAGAATGGTCGGTAGTAGTCACTAAAGGGGTACTTGATTCCATAGACACTAAAGGATGACAATTCCCATTCGTGCTCCCTGTTGTTTCCAAATTGGTCCCTTCGGCATTTTTGGATTGTCTCTGACCAAGGCTTCCTACTGGGCCTGGGTCATGAACAGGAATGACAGGACCAATGGTAACCAGTACTGTAAGAGCTTCCGGCAATCGCGAAGCAGCATTAGCACTGTTCTGTTCCATACTTCCCAAGACAGACACTCTTGTCCCCTTTGCTTCTGTTGATATTATGCACATGACCCCTGGATCAGTAGCCACTGGGGCTGATGCACTTTTCTCATTTTCAGTACTTTCCGCACTTCGTCCCGATTCACCCAGTTGTGGACTATAGGGTGACAGACGCTTAGCCAACAATTCATCCACCAAGCTGTCTATATTATCACTACTGTCACACCCATTTGTCCTTCTGTTCTTATCCTGTGGTCTTCCATCTCCTACCAGCACAGGGTACAACCTCTCTCCCTCAGTGGTATCCACTCTCCACTTCTCAAGCCTCTCATACCACTGTGCATCATGATACGCCTTCATAGTTTTCTTCATCCTCCCTTGATATTTCTCTCTTTGCTTAGCATGAGCTGCACACATTCGTGCATCTAGCGCTTCAACTGTGTGGGTCTAGGCAAAGGTCACATCACAAACATCGTTCCCCTGAGTTGATTCAATACATCTAATCTGAATGTACCAAAGCATGGATATGACAGTTCACTCTCCTTTTCAGTGATTTTGTGCCAATTTTGGAGCAAAATTATAGTGTGGAGCCCAACCTTTGTCACCATATAGTGTGCTGGAGTAGCCTAGGTTGGCGCCTCTTCGCCCACTCGAATAGCAACCCCTTCATCACCCTTGAAAAGATCATGTAACACCCGAAAGCATCGCATGATTTCAAAAGTGCAATATTTGTTCAATTGATCATGACGGAACAATCCACAGACTTCCCGATGACTACCAACCAATCCCAGCACTGCATTACACCAACCGACCTATCGCAGTGTGGCACAACCTGACGTCACTCTCACCCCTCGCAGCAGCTCACCATCCTGCACAATTTCTCCTTACGCATTCCCTCACACAATCCGTAATTGTCTGCCACTCTAAAAGATCGATAGAATTCAACCACTCAGGAGCATTCACACTTGGAAACCCTCAAACAGCGTGGATCACCCGAATCGGTATAGCCAAGCCCTGAACACAAGGTCCACCAGACGATTCCCATACGTCCCATACACATAAAGTTTCCTGTCTTACGTGGAACTACCGATGACATCCCATGACAACTCCTAAATTCCTCGCTCAGACAATCGCAATCTCCGTGTCTTCTATACCTTTTTAATATCATGGGCTCATAGGCCAATTCGGGACCTGCAACTCAAATCTCAATCCTTGGGCCACTTCAGACCCAATACTATATTCACTCGACTCTCACTCTAACCCCGCAAGATATCACACAATCAAACCATTCCCGCAATCTAACATTCTATATACAGCCTGTTAATACTCACTCCTCCTCCTGCTGTTGATCTCGCCGCACCATCAAACTCCGTTGGTCTCCGCCGGATTCCATCACATTCTGTTCTTGATCATTGGGCTCTAGTTCGGGGCTTTGGGTTTCTAAGTTACACCTATGGTAAATCTCTTCTTGATTCTCCTTTCACTTCATGTGCGAACCATCCTCTGCTACCAACTGATAGGACAGGGCCCATTAGTTCTAAACCTTTTCTAGAGACACAATCCGATGGTTCTTTTTTGCAGCAGGAAAATGTGAAGGGGAGAAAATTGTTAGTCCACAGTCAATTAGTCAATAACTCTCGTTAATACATAATAATCCACGGATAAATATATGAGGTTAGTTAATTTATTACAAAGACAAAAATAACTGGACAAAGATGCATCTCAACACAAGGGTATAAAAATACAAAGGAATTAGCATAAATCCAAATCTACGCATCCAATTTAAGTGGTGCAATATAAACAAAACTATGAATTCAAGAAGTAGAATGCAGAGAATCAGGAAGCATGAGTCCAAATTTCCCTGTATCGTGGGTTGATGAGTGAAAATAATTAAATCTATCACTAAGATGGCATCCCTAAATATGCATTTCAAATAAAAATGAAAGGAGTCAGTATGTGAAGCCTTCCTAAGAAGACTATCCACCATCATATGGGCATAAAGCCACTATTGCAAAGGAAAGAGCTCATTCTGAGATGCTCTCTCTGAAGGCAAGAAAGAAGTGGCCGCTGTCCCTAATTCCAAAAATCTGTTATTCACAGGTAGCTTACCCATAATGCACAGCATGTACATAGTTCACAATGGGCACAGTAATGCAAGTACTTTTCCATGACGTCCTCCATGTACATCTCTTATAACAATTCATCCTTGGTTCCCATGCCTTCTCCCATGTGAATTTGTCTCCGTCTCTATCACCCCCAAGCCATATCACTGTAACTTCTTCTCTCCTTGCCTAGCTACTAAAACTAATACATTACTTTTCCCTAATGGAAGCTTCTCCACCTGCAATGCAAATGTGAGGAAGAACAGATTCCGCAGTGCACATGAAATTCAACTATTTATTCTAAACAAGAGTTTTCAGGGACTTGAATTTGAGGCCGACGACTTTAGCCAACATAAGAATAAATCACTTTAAGCATTACAGATTTACATAACTGTATAGCATTCCGGCTAACACATCTTACCAAATTATAGAAATAACATAAGGTTAACTTCACAGCACAAGTTTTTCATGTTAATGTTTTCTGCCAGTTACATTCATTTGCTAAGTTAATTCTCCATACTATTTGTCAGTAACCTAAAATATGTCAAGTAGTTGTGTTAATACGTTTCACAATTCTAACACCTCACGTTTACCTAATACAAGATTAGATGCGGGTGCGCTCTACATGTGATTATGATGCACCTCTGCAAATGAAATGAAATTTCCACTCCATCACTTTTCTTCAGTCAATCTTACCACAGATTGTTTGTTGCAATATGAAACGTCCTTTAAGCATACAACGAGTTCACCGTTTGGGTTCAAAGTCTCCATCAACTACAAAAGGCAAACCTAGAGCTATTATTATGTTAATTCTTCAGTACACAGATCTGATGGAAATCGTTTAAGCTGCAAAATTACAAAAATGTCTTTAATGGTCAGGAAATACTGTTTTTTTTGTCTCAGGATGTACCCAATGCAACTGTTACTAGGCGGAAACAATTCCTTGAATTAATACCACAACTTCAAGCAATGAATGCCAGATATAGGGTGGTACATCCTTGCCTTTTCAAGGTCACCTAAAGAGACAGGACAACCACTTTTACTGCCCTACAGCTTTAAAACATTTTATATTCAGGCATCAGCCAGAAGATATGGAAATTGGTGCCCATGCAATTGTATAATTGTTCCTTGTCATTGTTGAGCATATTAATGAATTGGTATTTTTTTTTACTCTTCTAACATTCCCATCTTGAGTGTTCAATGTAATCTATTGTTTTTCTTCTTTTTCAGACTCATCTGTATATCTTCTTGATTATACCCATAATATGTTGTGAAGTAACCGGTTGGATATTAGTTGTTGAATGTTCATTAGTGGCACGTTTCATTTATCTGTCCTATGTGTAGGCACGTGACAGTCATTTATTTTATATGTAATTTCTGTTTAATGCTCTTCTATTCATCAATTCTCTCAGAATATTTAAACAATTTTTGTTATTAATTTTGTCATTCTTGCGTTATGTGATTATGAGCCAGGATCGCCTAATTTTCCTGGGGTGTTCCCACTCCCTTGCACCTGATTTGGTGTTTGTCTCATTGTTTGAAATGTTTTTATTTGTATCTTGTTGGATGGTCACCTTTTCTTTTTATTCTTCAATTTCGGGATGTTTTTTCCCATCTCTTTTTGTATTTTTGGCTTTTTTATTTATTCCAAGACTTCTTTTTCTTCCACCTTTCATCCATTTTTTTCCTCTCGCCCACTTTTACAGCATTCCAATTCTTTGACAGTGAGTGTTTCTATTTTCTTTATACTTATGTATAATGAATCTTGCAGTTATCACTTGGAACATTAAGGGTCTAAATAAACCTATTAGGAGACAACGGGTTTTGTGCCACCTGTGTACGTTGAGGGGACAAATAGTTTTACTACAAGAAATCCATAAAGCTGAAAGTGACATATGCAAACTATGAAAGTAGAGGGTCGGAGAAATTTTTTATTTCCTGCTTTGAGTAAAAAGGCTGGAGTTGCTCTTTTATGTTATAACATTTTAACTGTACAGTTGCTTTCAGAAGAAAAAGACTCTGCGAGCAGGTGGTTAATGGTTCATTTTTTTTTGTGGCGTTTATATAGCCCGAACTCGACCCGAAGGTAACAGAGTGCTTTACATGAGCACCAGTTATGTTACAGACAGACACATTCATTTTTGTTAGACACAGGGAGATTAAGTGATTTGCCCAGAATCACAGAATGTTGAGCGTCTTTTCCGAGACTCAAACCCGGTTCCCCAGCTCCGAGGACAACCGCCCTAGCCGTTAGGCCACATTCTCTCCCTAATTCTCTATTAAGGTCAATGAATTGAAATGTGTTTGGTTGATGTATATAATAATCTTGACCCTCGATTTTGGTTTAACTTATCACAAATGCTTATAAATTGCCCTACTCATAATTTCATGTTGGGGTGTCATTATAACTAGATTGTTGATCCTTTCCTTGATAGACATTCTTTTGTTAAATTTGTCCCTAATCCCACACATAAATCATTTCAGAAGGCCATTTCACATTCCGCATTACATCAATCTCCATCAAGGATTATCTTTTCATTAGTAAATGTATGTCTCAGGCCTTACAAAACTCAGAGATTGGATGTATTGTTATTTCAGGCCATGCCATGAAGAAAAAGGTCAATTCTATTCTCACCTCACAAGGATACAAAGTTTATAAAGACACTGAGATTTTAAATTGCTTTGTTCAATATTGAACAGATTTATATTCTCCTAATACAACCCCTTTGGACACTTTATTGAACGAATACTTCTCTTCTTACATAAGCAGATTCCTCTCTTCTTAGATCTTTCTTCTTTAAAACAGGCCTTTGCATTCCAGGAACTATTAGCTGCACCAAAAAACAGGCAAATCACTTGGACAAGCCGGTCTCACAGTAGAATTTTATTTACAGTTCCTTTTCTATATAAACTTATTACCTCTTTTTCCTGTTATAATTCTTCTAAAGGATCTTTTACTGAAGTCATGATATGTCTCATTCTGAAACAAGAGAAGAATCCAAAGTTGTGTCAAAATTAGAGGCCAATCTCACTAACTAATATGGACTGTAAAATGTGGGCTCAAAATTGATAGACCTAATATTCCTACTGTATTCCTCTCCTCAATCCTCAAAATAAGAAAGCGGTATTCGATTATCCTATTTTCTTTGGAAAATAGGTACTAGAAAGGGATTTCTGTTGTCCCCACTACTTTTTATCTTAGCCTTAGATCCTATTATAAATCCAAAAAGTACTTTCCTTCCTACTCAGGTATTTGCCTTAAAAATCAACATATTAAATTTACTGCTTACCCTGATGATATTTTATTATTTACGTCATCTCCATAATCATCCCTCCCTGGACTTCAAGACTGCAGTACAATCATTAGTCATATGGTAGTGAAACGTTAACAGGCCTACTAAAATCACAAACAGCACTACTCACCTTAGCAGGCCTACCAAAATCACAAAGGGCACCACTCAAGGAGACCCTCAATGCTGCAGCAAGACTGACAACAGGAAATAGACGGTTTGACAACACGTGCCAAGATGAATCCTGGATCCTGGAAGCAACCCCCTCAGCCACCAACAGGTAAATGCACACATAAAATGAACCTATTATTTGGCATGAAATCAAAGCCACTAACAGGTCCATAAAATATCACTATCACTGCAGTAGTGAGAATGTAAATATTCTATCAAAATAACTGTGTAAATAATAGGTTCATTTTATGTCTGCATTTACCTGTTGGTGGCTGAGGGGGTTGCTTCCAGGATCCAGGATCCAGGATCAGGCAGTCAGCCATTTTCCTTTCTTCTCCATTTTTGCCAACTTCCCAATGAGCCTGTTCACCATTTTCTGCCTGTGTGAGAGTCCTCTCTTCTTAGATCTTTCTTCTTTGGAACAGGCCTTTGCATTCCAGGAACTATTAACTGCACCAAAAAACAGGCAAATCACTTGGACAAGCGTTTTCACAGTAGAATTTTATTTACAGTTTTCTTTCTATATAAACTTATTACCTCTTTTTCCTCTTCTAATTCTTCTAAAGGATCTTTTACTGAAGTCATGATATGTCTCATTCTGAAACAAGAGAAGAATCCAAAGTTGTGTCAAAATTACAGGCCAATCTCAGTCACAAAGGGCACCACTCAAGGAGACCCTCAATGCTGCAGCAAGACTGACAACAGGAAAGAGATGGTTTGATAACATGTGCCAAGATGAATCCTGGATCCTCAAAATAACTGTGTAAATTATTTACACTGTTATTTTGTTAGAATATTTACATTCTCACTACTGCTGTGATAGTGATATTTTATGGACCTGTTTGTGGCTTTGATTTCATGCCAAATAATAGGTTCATTTTATGCCTGCATTTACCTGTTGGTGGCTGAGGGGGTTGCTTTCAGGATCCAGGATCAGGCAGTCAGCCATTTTCCTTTCTTCTCCATTTTGGCCAACTTCCCAATGAGCCTGTCCACCATTTTCTGCCTGTGTCAGAGAGATAATGTGTATTTTCTGCAACTTTCTAACAGTGTTTGACTACTGTAATTATTGCCTATGGCTATCTTGGAATTTTGTTCATTATATCATACTTGATTTTTGTTAGTTTCCATGTTGCTGAGCTAGCATGATTTTATTATTTTAATTGTTTGTTTAAATTCTTGCTGCTGCTTTATTGGTGGTGTATAGGACTGTTGATGTGCTACAAACAATTTGGGAATATATTTGTACAGTCTTGGCTGCGTATTCATGTTGGCTGTGGGAGGTAGGAGTAAGTGGGTCCAGGGCAGGCAACTATATCTTCTTGGTCAACTATGCCTCTTTCTTCCTTTGTCAAGATTTTCCTACCATTTTTATTAAACTAGTGAGTGTCTGATAGATGGCCATTGTTTGCTCACCATTTTGGGAAGCAAGTTAATGGGTGATTCAATTCCATGAGCTCATCTACCATTTTCTGAAACCGGTTTATTTGTGTCTAACGGTTTATATTAACGTTTGGCAATACATGAGAGTAACCCCTCAGAAACCAAAGAGAAGGATCTTTTCAAAGTGAAAGATCTTTTCCCTGGAATAGAAAAAGAAAATATATTTATCACAAGCCTTATCCATTCACCACTTCACTCTTACATTCTATTCATCCTATTTGCCCACACCAGCAAGCTCTATATAATTTGAAAACATTCTGAACACAACCACTTAAATTCCTAAAAATAAACATTAGATGTTTACTATTGTCATAATAAATCTACTAATTCATTTTGACTTAATTAAGATCCCATAACAACAGACAACATGTACGATGGGAATGAATATTAGAAACATGCTCGCACATTCAGCTTTTTAAAATTGTGCACATCCACTTTTTATCTTACTATTATCTCATTGTGCAAACATGTATTGCTTATTCATATATATGTGTTTAAGGCTAATGGATTTTGTCAGTGTTCAGTTCGTTTAAGCATTTTTAAGGCCAAAATTGAATTGGTGAAAACCACCTTCTTCAGGACATAACAATTTTATATTCTTCCCAGAAAACTATTATTAGAAACATCAATCATGATTGTGATAACAGGATCTACAAACAAACCAAAAAACTATTACTAATGGTACAAGACTCTGATTTATCTTTTTTAAAACATAAAACCTTACTTTACTGTCGATAGCATACAACACTACTATAAACTTTATCAAACTAAGGGGCATATTTACAAGCACCTATTGCCAACACAATGTCACTTTCAGTGACGTTGTGATGGTGATAGGGGCCTCGCCTTATTTACAAGGCAGCGTTAAGCCACTTAACATGGCTTAACGCTGCCTTGTAAATAAGGCCCCCTTTCACGCTATGCTTAGCGTGAAAGGGGAGGGCAATGGGTGTTGCTGTGGACATTCCAAAGCAACACCCATTGATTTTGATGCTGCCTCCTATTTACAAGGGAGGCGTAAATAGGAAATTCAATGAAAAGTGCAGTTCCTAAGGGGAGGTCAAGGAGTGAAACAGATCTCTTATGGATTGCCCTCACACACCCCTAAGGATGTCATGCTTCATCATTTGGGCTGTGCTCCTCATCAGGCCGGCGCTGCAATGCCTGACAGGCTCCTGCGAAGGGGCTCTTTGTCGGAGTTCTTTTAAGAGACAGCCGTATGGTGAGTGAGGGTAAGTGGTCAAGGTAGTGGTATGAGTGTGAGTTTTGTGGGTAAAAATAGGTTAAGTACTGCCCTATAGAAACAATTTTATTCTTGGGGTGTACTGACCTAATTAAAATAAGTGGGCCCTGTCAAGATTTAATGATCTTACAGGGTCTGTTGTCATGTGGTCAACATGTTTCTTGCCTAAAGCCCCTAGCGGGTCAACCGGCAATTCTTCAGGACCAGTGTAAACAGGAGAAATTCTCCTAACTCTAATACTACCACAATGAAGGTGCTGAAGACTGATTGTATCACCAGCGCAGTGTGCCACGCTCCAGGCAAGATGTCCTGGATGCGAAAGACCTGAAAGAGATACACATAATTCAGTTCCAGACCTTGGTCCGGTACGCTATAATCACCACCTTTATTTACCTTGTGTGCAGTGATTGAGTTGCGGGTGAATGTGTATCCCAAGTGGGATCAAGATAATAGTAAAGAATAAAAATTAAAAATTAAAAATTAAAAACAAATCTGACTCCGAGTTCATTCAGTGAAGGTAATGAGCAAACAAAATAAACTAGAAAAATCGTACTTTTGGTTCAATGGTGCCGTAAACACATGTCTATAACATTGAGTCACAGTGATATCACTGTTTGATAGTGCCCTGAGCATGCAACAAGCTTAACGAGCAATGTCTGTAATTAGCATTTTTTGAAACCCTCGTGTGCGTGGCGAATTAGTGGCAAAATAGTGACAGAAATCACAGTGGTTTGTTGTAAACTGATACTGAGCATAGTACATGGATTAGCGTTACAACTCACCCCTGGCTCTTGGGTCACCTGCGGACGGTGCTGGCTTTTGAGCACTTCGTTGCCTGATTCTAGAAAAACAAACAAAAGGAACCGGCGGGCGGCCGCTCACGTTAAGACATAAGTGTGGCTTACCGGTCTCTTGCAGTTGTAATAGTCGTGCTGGAGAGTGACTTACAAGGGTGGATGCGCAACTAGCGGGTATCCTACCTCTCTTTATGAAGTCGACTGCGGCCTTGGTAAATTTTTCGAGGAAAATGGGCCAAAGACCTCCGGGGATCCTCTTAAAGATTTACCAAGCTAAATGCGTGAGCATAGCGACATTTGGGGCGGGTGTATGGGGTTGTTATGACGTATCCTCTATCCAACGAGTGGAAAATACCTTTTTAAGGTATATTTTAGCGGTACCTGTGAGTTCCCCAGTTTTTAACTGCCATAGTGAGCTGGGTATCTCCTACATTACAGATGTGATTAAAATACAACCGGTGCTTCTCTGGCACCGAGTCTGGACCTCCAGTTTCACTGGTTTAAACAGGGAAATTATCAAGGATTCAATGAATTTGGATCATGTAAGTAAGATCACCTGGCTGAAATATGTTAAGAATTTTATATTTGATCTCGGGCATCAAGAATACTATATTTCTCCAGAGTCTATGAATTCTATATCAAGGAAGGATCTCAAAGCACTTTGCATGTCCTATCTCGAGTCGGTAAGAATGTCTGTCGAGATGAATAAGTGTATGGTAGTCCAACATCAATTGACCTTGATTACTTATGATATACAACCATATCTTTTATGTTGTACAGAGGGTTATGAAAGATACCTTTTAACGCGTTTTAGGTTTGGCATTTTTCACCATTTGATCAGTTATCCAAGGATGAATGACTGGTCTAGTAACCTCAGCCCATGCCCTTGTGACAACACTTCTTCTCAAACCACTATTCATGCGATTTTATTTTGTAAACACTACAGTAAGGAAAGATCTAGATGGATTATGCCCTTATTGAAGGAGGGGGGATGTAGACAATGTCGTCCTGCTTTTTTATACTTGCAGCTGCTGGACAGCGTGTATTGTATTGGTGTTATGACTGGTTTTCTAAAGAACATCATGAAAGCAAGGAAAAGGATAAATAGTTAAAATGTATATGTAAATGAATTTGTCCACATTACTAGTTGTTTTTAAATGTTTTAATATGCTCAGCTTTTGCTTTATTTTTCTTTTTTATCAAATGAACTGTGCATATCTGTATTTTATTTGTCTGCTTTTATGATTTTTTTATGACTAAAATCAAATAAAGCTTATTTTGATTTGATTTGAGTTGCGGGTGAATGTGTATCCCAAGTGGGATCAAGATAATAGTGAAGAATAAAAATTAAAAATTAAAAATTAAAAACAAATCTGACTCCAAGTTCATTCAGTGAAAGTAATGAGCAAACAAGATAAACTAGAAAAATCATACTTTTGGTTCAATAGTGCCGTAAACACATGTCTATAACATTGAGTCACAGCGATATCACTGTTTGATAGTGCCCTGAGCATGCAACAAGCTTAACGAGCAATGTCTGTAATTAGCATTTTTTGAAACCCTCGTGTGCGTGGCAAAGTAGTGACAAAATAGTGACAGAAATCACAGTGGTTTGTTGTAAACTGGTACCGAGCATAGTACATGGATTAGCGTTACAAATCACCCCTGGCTCTTGGGTCACATGCGGACGGGGCTGCCTTATGAGCACTTCGTTGCCTGAGTCTAGAAAAACAAACAAAAGGAACCGGCGGTCGGCCGCTCACGTTAAGACATAAGTGTGGCTTACTGGTCTCTTGCAGTTGTAATAGTCGTGCTGGAGAGTGACTTACAAGGGTGGACGCGCAACTAGCGGGTATCCTACCCCTGCTCTGGCTCCCGTAGCCTGGCCCTTCAGCGCGTGGAATCAAGTAGTGAGTCAGCGCACAATGGTAGGAGGACTAGACCGTCGCGGACGGTGGCCATTTTGGGAGTAGTTTTTTCGTGTCAACTTCAATAAAACTTTATTCTAGCCTTGTGTGTTATCGTTCGTCCAGATTCTCAATCATTATATGTGGATGTGATTTTTTTCAGTGATTGCAAATTGCAGTGCTGTTATTAGAGGAAAGAACGGGACTTGCACTCAAGGTCACCAAAAGGGGTCCACTGAAAAGTATTCTATTTTGCCTACATCTATAAATAAATTGTATAGCGTTCATCTTATCAAGTCACTAAACCAGTGGGGCTGTCAGTTTACTTGCGCTCATCGTGTCTGGTCACTAAGTCAGTGAGGATGGTTTTTCTTGATAATGCTGTTGTCTGGTATGGTTCAGAGCTGGTAGGAGCTTAATGTATTTAGCGATGGCAAAAGTGTGTTAGTGGTGGAAAATCTTATTCCTACCCTCCTTGAGGTAAAATGTGGATCCACCCGGTCTTGGGGGGGGGGTTGTTTTTTTAATCTGGAGTTTAGTCAGGGTTAATAGGAGTTATTCAAAACGACCCAAGGGATGTCGTCGTTGAGGCCCCGGGTGTTGCTGGAAATCCTGAAAATCCATTTTTGCTCTTTTCTAAACAGCGCCTCCTTGCTGATCAAGGGGTGTGCTTCGAGGATCGTCCAACTGATGCTGTTGGCAGTGTGGTTCGCCTCTGTGTAGTGGGTGCACATCTTAGTGTTTTGTTTTTTGCACCTAATGTTGCTGCTGTGCTCAGAAATTCAGATTTTGACAGGTTGCATGGTCATGCCCACGTACATGAGGTTGCAAGGACAGGTGATTAAGTATACGCAATTGCGGGTATTGCAATTGGTATGTGTCTTTTGGGACCAGGTCAGTGTGTCAGTCAACATGACCGCTTTACTGGTTTTTGTAAATGTGCACGCTGTACACTGGCCGCAGGGGTAGTGGCCTGTGACTGGTGGTAGGTCCCAGAGTTGGTTTCTCACATGGGGCTCTTTTCTTGGTATGGTTCTAATCAGGAGGTTTTTCAGATTGTCAGGTTTTTTAAGGCAAATCTGGGGGTTCTACTGTGGAGTTGCCTATATTAAGGATTTTCCAGTGCTTATTTATGATCTTCTTGATCATGTTAGATTCAGGAGTAAATGTCGTGACACATGTTATTTGTTTAGTGTCGGTTTTTCTCTTGTCTGTAGGAGCGTTTCCCTGTTTGTGTTACGAGCCCTCTTACATGCAGTCTTAACGATGTTACTTGGGTACTCTCGTCTCGCTAAATGCGTTGTGAGCTCAGAGGCTTGTGTTTTGAAATCTTCAAGTTTGCTACAGTTCCGTCTGAGTCTCAAGTACTGCCCGTAGGGTAGATTGTCACGTAGTGCTTTGGGATGGAAGCTACTAAAGAGTAGCGGACTGTGGCTGTCAGTGGGTTTTTTATAAGTCTTGGTTTCCAACCTTGTTGTGGTGCGACTTATTAAGAGATCCAGAAGGGGTAATTCATGTTCTGAGGTGTTAGCTGTGAAACGTAGGAAGGGATTTAAGCTGTTAACCCAGGCAACGAAGAGGGGTATTAAGTTAAGGTCACCTCTCCAGAAGACCAAGACGTCGTCGATATAGTGATGCCAGAGGACAGCGTGGTCTTTGTACCTGTTGGTAGTAGGCAAAATTTGCTTGACCTCAAAGTCAGACATATAGAGACACGCCAGACTAGGGGCGAAAGTGCTCCCCATGGAAGTCCCTTGGGTTTGATGGTAAATTGATTCCTCAAATTGAAAGTAGTTTTCAGTAAGTGCAACGTGTGCACATTCCATAATGAAGGAGATAGGTGTGGGGCTTGTCCATTCGGTGTCCCGTAGTATTTCTTCTACTACCTCTAGTGTTGCCAGTTGTGGAATGTTGGTGTAGAGGGCCTCCACATCCGGAGTGACTAAAGCATCCAGATGGGGGCCCTCTTGGTTTTGAAGTTCTATGATGTTCAGAACGTCTGTTGTGTCTTGTAGGAATGTAGATGTTTCCTTTACAAGAGGCCTAAGGAAATGGTCACAGAAGCGCGACAGGGGATCCAACACCGAACCGATCCCTGACACAATGGGTCTTCCTGGAGGTGGTAGGGTGCCCTTGTGAATTTTTGGCAGAGTGTAGAAGTACGGGATACGTGGGTTGTCATTCGTGAGGAATTCGGATTCATTTTTGGTTATCCAACCATGGGACAGGGCTTCCATCACCATGGACCTGATTTTGGTAGTTAGTCTGGTGGTCGGGTCGTCTCTCAGGGGGGTGTAGTATCTTCTATCGTTCAGTTGTCGGAGACACTCTGCTCTGTAGTCCGTTGTGGACATGATGACAATAGCACCCCCTTTGTCAGCCTCCTTTAAGGTGATGGATTTGTCGTCTGACAGATTTCTGATGGCATCATTTTCTAGTCTTGAGACGTTGTGGAAAGTTCCCTTGGTTATTAGCATCTTGATGTCTTTAAGAACTGCTTTTCCAAAGGTTAAAACCTCTGGTGGCATCATCGCAGCAGTGGGCATAAAGGTTGATGGTTTTCGTAGTCCAGTGTCCTTAGGTGAGGGTCAGTTTGGCCAGTAAAGAAGCTCCTAAGATGCACCTTTCTGAAGAAGTCGTGGATCTCACAGTGAGTTCTAAAGTCATCAATGGCCGGTGTGGGTACAAACCCTAATCCCTTCTGGAGAATTTTTTCTTCTGTGGGGGTCAGTAACCGGTTGGAGAGGTCCACGATTAGTTTTTCTTGCCCGTTTTGCTCCTGAGATCCTTCTGCAGTTGTTGTGGTTGGTCCTGCCATTGCACCTGCTTGTGCGCGTTGTTGCCTCCTCTTCTTCTTCCTCTTCCCCTGCCCCAGCCTCTGCCTAAAAAAGGTTGCTGATGGTAAGGGGCGAATGGGGGTGGTGGGCCCTGTTGGTACCCTGGAAATTGCCAGAGTGGGGGTCCTTGGAAAGGCGGCATGCTGTAGCCAAACACTTGGTTGGGAGGACCACGTTGGTAGTGTTGTTGTTGTCCATTCCAGCTATCCGTGCTGGAATTGCTGCTGTAGGAAGATGTCCTCCTGCGTGTTGATGAGTTGTCGTCTGAGGAGTTGTCATCTTGTGGTCGTTGGTAATCCTCTCTCAGGTACGGGTAGGTTTTTCTTTGTTAAACCGGCTGATATCCTTTTGAAGTTTTGAGATTTTCTGCTTAATCAGGAAATCTTTGTTATCTGCGATTTCGCTGTTCACTTCTGCTAGTTTAGTTTTGAACGCTGTTATGGTGATGCTTGCTTTTAGTGCTCCTTCTGCAATAGAAATCTTAATGATTAATTCGTCCGCCAGGCGTTTCGCTGTTTTTATTATTAAAATCAGCCAGTCCCTAGTGCACTTCCAGGCAACTAGGGACCACTCTTCCTTGAATTGCTTGTCCTCCAGGAAGATCCTAGGCATGATGGACACAATCAGGCCATTTGGTGCTATATTCGCATTCAAGTATTCAGTCATTATTGTGCCGTGCATTATTATTTTCATTAGTTGGCGTTTCATATTGGTGATCGAATTCCAATCACTGCCCTGGCTAGTGGAAGCAGCAGCTCCATCTGGGTCTAGTAGAGAAGGTGCTCTCAAGATTTCGGTCACTAGGTCATCATCAAACGACAGACCTTGGTTTTGTTCCATGCTGGAATGCGTGATACAGGAGTGCTGTAGAAGAGTCATGATGACCTAGTGACCGAAATCTTGAGAGCACCTTCTCTAATAGACCCGAGAAGGGAACAGCGAAATCGCAGATAACAAAGATTTCCTGATGAAGCAGAAAATCTCAAAACTTCAAAAGGATATCAGCCGGTTTAACAAAGAAAAAACCTACCCGTACCTGAGAGAGGATTACCAACGACCACAAGATGACAACTCCTCAGACGACAACTCATCAACACGCAGGAGGACATCTTCCTACAGCAGCAATTCCAGCACGGATAGCTGGAATGGACAACAACAACACTACCAACGTGGTCCTCCTAACCAAGTGTTTGGCTACAGCATGCCGCCTTTCCAAGGACCCCCACTCTGGCAATTTCCAGGGTACCAACAGGGCCATCCACCCCCATTCGCCCCTTACCATCAGCAACCTTTTTAGGTAGAGGCTGGGGCAGGGGAAGAGGAAGAAGAAGAGGAGGCAACAACGCGCACAAGCAGGTGCAATGGCAGGACCAACAACTGCAAATGGATCTCAGGAGCAAAACGGGCAAGAAAAACTAATCGTGAACCTCTCCAACCGGATACTGACCCCCACAGAAGAAAAAATCCTCCAGAAGGGATTAGGGTTTGTACCCACACCGGCCATTGATGACTTTAGAACTCACTGTGAGATCCACGACTTCTTTAGAAAGGTGCGTCTTAGGAGCTTCTTTACTGACCAAACTGACCTCACACCTAAGGACACTGGACTACGAAAACCATCAACCTTTACGCCCACTGCTGCAATCTTGCCACCAGAGGTTTTAACCTTTGAAAAAGCAGTTCTTAAAGACATCAAGATGCTAATAACCAAGGGAACTTTCCACAACGTCTCAAGACTAGAAAATGATGCCATCAGAAATCTGTCAGACGACAAATCCATCACCTTAAAGGAGGCTGACAAAGGGGGTGCTATTGTCATCATGTCCACAACGGACTACAGAGCAGAGTGTCTCCGACAACTGAATGATAGAAGATACTACACCCCCCTGAGAGATGACCCGACCGCCAGACTAACTACCAAAATCAGGTCCATGGTGATGGAAGCCCTGTCCCATGGTTGGATAACCAAAAATGAATCCGAATTCCTCACGAATGACAACCCACGTATCCCGTACTTCTACACTCTGCCAAAAATTCACAAGGGCACCCTACCACCTCCAGGAAGACCCATTGTGTCAGGGATCGGTTCGGTGTTGGAACCCCTGTCGCGCTTCTGCGACCATTTCCTTAGGCCTCTTGTAAAGGAAACACCTACATTCCTACAAGACACAAGAGACGTTCTGAACATCATAGAACTCCAAAACCAAGAGGGCCCCCATCTGGATGCTTTAGTCACTCTGGATGTGGAGGCCCTCTACACCAACATTCCACAACTGGCAACACTAGAGGTAGTAGAAGAAATACTACGGGACACCGAATGGACAAGCCCCACACCTATCTCCTTCATTATGGAATGTGCACACGTTGCACTTACTGAAAACTACTTTCAATTTGAGGAATAAATTTACCATCAAACCCAAGGGACTTCCATGGGGAGCACTTTCGCCCCTAGTCTGGCGTGTCTCTATATGTCTGACTTTGAGGCCAAGCACATTTTGCCTACTACCAACAGGTACAAAGACCAAGTTGTCCTCTGGCGTCGCTATATCAACGACGTCTTGGTCTTCTGGAGAGGTGACCTTAACTTAATACCCCTCTTCGTTGCCTGGGTTAACAGCTTAAATCCCTTCCTACGTTTCACAGCTAACACCTCAGAACATGAATTACCCCTTCTGGATCTCTTAATAAGTCGCACCACAACAAGGTTGGAAACCAAGACTTATAAAAAACCCACTGACAGCCACAGTCCGCCTCTCTTTAGTAGCTTCCATCCCACAGCACTACGTGACAATCTACCCTACGGGCAGTACTTGAGACTCAGACGGAACTGTAGCAAACTTGAAGATTTCAAAACACAAGCCTCTGAGCTCACAACGCATTTAGCGAGACGAGAATACCCAAGTAACATCGTTAAGACTGCATGTAAGAGGGCTCGTAACACAAACAGGGAAACGCTCCTACAGACAAGAGAAAAAACCTACACTAAACAAATAACATGTGTCACGACATTTACTCCTGAATCTAACATGATCAAGAAGATCATAAATAAGCACTGGAAAATCCTTAATATAGGCAACTCCACAGTAGAACCCCCCAGATTTGCCTTAAAAAAAACTGACAATCTGAAAAACCTCCTGATTAGAACCATACCAAGAAAAGAGCCCCCTGTGAGAAACCAACTCTGGGACCTACCACCAGTCACAGGCCACTGCCCCTGCGGCCAGTGTACAGCATGCACATTTACAAAAACCAATAAAGCGGTCATGTTGACTGACACACTGACCTGGTCCCAAAAGACACATACCAATTGCAATACCCGCAATTGCGTATACTTAATCACCTGTCCTTGCAACCTCATGTACGTGGGCATGACCATGCGACCCGTCAAAATCCGAATTTCTGAGCACCGCAGCAACATTAGGTGCAAAAAACAAAACACTAAGATGTGCACCCACTACACAGAGGTGTACCACACTGCCAACGGCATCAGTTGGACGATCCTCGAAGCACACCCCTTGATCAGCAAGGAGGCGCTGTTTAGAAAAGAGCAAAAATGGATTTTCAGGATTTCCAGCAACACCCGGGGCCTCAACGACGATATCCCTTGGGTCGTTTTGAATAACTCCTATTAACCCTGACTAAACTCCAGATTCAAAAAGCAACCCCCCCTAAGACCGGGTGGGTCCACATTTTACCACAAGGAGGGTAGGAATAAGATTTTCCACCACTAACACACTTTTGCCATCGCTAAATACATTAAGCTCCTACCAGCTCTGAACCATACCAGACAACAGCAGTAATCAGCCATTATCAAGAAACACCATCCTCACTGACTCAGTGACCAGACACGATGAGCGCAAGTAAACTGACAGCCCCACTGGTTTAGTGACTTGATAAGATGAACGCTATACAATTTATTTATAGACGTAGGCAAAATAGAATACTTTTCAGTGGACCCCTTTTGGTGACCTTGAGTGCAAGTCCCGTTCTTTCCTCTAATAACAGCACTGCAATTTGCAATCACTGAAAAAAATCACATCCACATATAATGATTGAGGAACTGGACGAACGATAACACACAAGGCTAGAATAAAGTTTTATTGAAGTTGACACTAAAAAACTACTCCCAAAATGGCCGCCGTCCGCAACGGTCTAGTCCTCCTACCATTGTGTGCTGAGTCACTACTTTACACCACGCACTGAAGGGCTAGGCTACAGGAGCCAGAGCAGGGGTAGGATACCCGCTAGTTGCGCGTCCACCCTTGTAAGTCACTCTCCAGCACGACTATTACAACTGCAAGAGACCGGTAAGCCACACTTATGTCTTAACGTGAGCGGCCGCCCGCCGGTTCCTTTTGTTTGTTTTTCTAGAATCAGGCAACAAAGTGCTCATAAGGCAGCCCCGTTCACAGGTGACCCAAGAGCCAGGGGTGAGTTGTAACGCTAATCCATGTACTATGCTCGGTACCAGTTTACAACAAACCACTGTGATTTCTGTCACTAGTTTGCCACTACTTTGCCACGCACACGAGGGTTTCAAAAAATGCTAATTACAGACATTGCTCGTTAAGCTTGTTGCATGCTCAGGGCACTATCAAACAGTTATATCGCTGTGACTCAATGTTATAGACATGTGTTTACGGCACCATTGAACCAAAAGTACGATTTTTCTAGTTTATCTTGTTTGCTCATTACCTTCACTGAATGAACTCGGAGTCAGATTTGTTTTTAATTTTTAATTTTTAATTTTTATTCTTCACTATTATCTTGATCCCACTTGGGATACACATTCACCCGCAACTCAAATCAAATCAAAATATGCTTTATTCGATTTTAGTCATAAAAAAAATCATAAAAGCAGACAAATAAAATACAGATATGCACAGTAATTCCACAGTTCATTTGATAAAAAGAGAAAATAAAGCAAAAGCTGAGCATATTAAAACATTTAAAAACAACTAGTAATGCGGACTAATTCATTTACATATACATTTTAACTACTTATCCTTTTCTTTGCTTTCATGATGTTCTTTAGAAAACCAGTCATAACACCAACACAATACACGCTGTCCAGCAGCTGCAAGTATAAAAAAGCAGGACGACATTGTCTCCATCCCCCCTCCTTCAATAAGGGCATAATCCATCTAGATCTTTCCTTACTGTAGTGTTTACAAAATAAAATCGCATGAATAGTGGTTTGAGAAGAAGCGTTGTCACAAGGGCATGGGCTGAGGTTACTAGACCAGTCATTCATCCTTGGATAACTGATCAAATGGTGAAAAATGCCAAACCTAAAACGCGTTAAAAGGTATCTATCATAACCCCCAGTACAACATAAAAGATATGGTTGTATATCATAAGTAATCAAGGTCAATTGATGTTGGACTACCATACACTTATTCATCTCGACAGTCATTCTTACCGACTCGAGATAGGACATGCAAAGTGCTTTGAGATCCTTCCTTGATATAGAATTCATAGACTCTGGAGAAATATAGTATTCTTGATGCCCGAGATCAAATATAAAATTCTTAACATATTTCAGCCAGGTGATCTTACTTACATGATCCAAATTCATTGAATCCTTGATAATTTCCCTGTTTAAACCAGTGAAACTGGAGGTCCAGACTCGGTGCCAGAGAAGCACTGGTTGTATTTTAATCACATCTGTAATGTAGGAGATACCCAGCTCACTATGGCAGTTAAAAACTGGGGAACTCACAGGTACAGCTAAAATATACCTTAAAAAGGCATTTTCTACTCGTTGGATAGAGGATACATCATAAAAACCCCATACACCCGCCCCAAATGTCGCTATGCTCACGCATTTAGCTTGGTAAATCTTTAAGAGGATCCCCGGAGGTCTTTTGCCCATTTTCCTCGAAACATTTACCAAGGCCGCAGTCGACTTCATAAAGAGAGGTAGGATACCCGCTAGTTGCGCGTCCACCCTTGTAAGTCACTCTCCAGCACGACTATTACAACTGCAAGAGACCGGTAAGCCACACTTATGTCTTAACGTGAGCGGCCGCCCGCCGGTTCCTTTTGTTTGTTTTTCTAGAATCAGGCAACGAAGTGCTCATAAGGCAGCCCCGTCCGCAGGTGACCCAAGAGCCAGGGGTGAGTTGTAACGCTAATCCATGTACTATGCTCGGTACCAGTTTACAACAAACCACTGTGATTTCTGTCACTAGTTTGCCACTACTTCGCCATGCACACGAGGGTTTAAAAAAATGCTAATTACAGACATTGCTCGTTAAGCTTGTTGCATGCTCAGGGCACTATCAAACAGTGATATCGCTGTGACTCAATGTTATAGACAAGTGTTTACGGCACCATTGAACCAAAAGTGTCGATTTTTCTAGTTTATTTTGTTTGCTCATTACCTTCACTGAATGAACTCGGAGTCAGATTTGTTTTTAATTTTTAATTTTTAATTTTTATTCTTCACTATTATCTTGATCCCACTTGGGATACACATTCACCCGCAACTCAATCACCGCACACAAGGTAAATAAAGGTGGTGATTATAGCTTACCGGACCAAGGTCTGGAACTGAATTATGTGTATCTCTTTCAGGTCTTTCGCATCCAGGACATCTTGCCTGGAGCGTGGCACACTGCGCTGGTGATACAATCAGTCTTCAGCACCTGCGTTGTGGTAGTATTAGAGTTAGGAGAATTTCTCCTGTTTACACTGGTCCTGAAGAATTGCCGGTTGACCCGCTAGGGGCTTTAGGCAAGAAACATGTTGACCACATGACAACAGACCCTAGAAGATCATTAAATCTAGACAGGGCCCACTTATTTTAATTAGGTCAGTACACCCCAAGAATAAAATTGTTTCTATAGGGCAGTACTTAACCTATTTTAACCCACAAAACTCACACTCATACCACTACCTTACCACTTACCCTCACTCACCATACGGCTGTCTCTTAAAAGAACTCCTACAAAGAGCCCCTTCGCGGGAGCCCGTCAGGCATTACAGCGCCGGCCTGATGAGGAGCACAGCCCAAATGATGAAGCATGACATCCTTCGGGGTGTGTGAGGGCAATCCATAAGAGACCTGTTTCACTCCTTGACCCTCCCCTTAGGAACTGCACTTTTCGTTGAATTACACATCAATTAGGAGCGTAGTGCAGGACCTTAATAAAAGCTCCCGGTTCCTCTTTTGTTTAAAGGCGTAAATAGGAGGCAGCGCCAGAATTAAGACCAGGGAAAAACTGGTCTTACCCTGGTGAAACCTGGAGAAATGTTTCATTCCTCCTAGTTTTTGCTGTTTTCATCTGTTCTACATTGTGCAGCACACATGAAAACAGCAAAAGGCCAATGATTGTTTATGTACAAGAAGGTCCCCCTTCCTGCACATAAACAATCATTTTTTTTAAATGCCGTTTTGTAACTTCTGGGTGCTCTGCATTAAGCAGCACACATAGAAGTTACACAGCGGCATTTAAAGATTGTTTATGTGCCGGAAAGGGGACTTTCCTGTCCATAAACAATATTCCCCTGAACGCAGATGCCTGCGTTGGCGCTAGGCTGCTAAACTTAGCACCATCGCAGGGGGAAATGCAGGGCTGCACCATATTCTTGTAAATATGGTGCAGCCTTGCGTTTCAGAAGTGGCGGAGCATGTCATCAAGCCAAGGAGGCTAACGACACGCTCTGCTACTTCTTTGGAAATATGCCCCTGTATATTCACAGTACTCAGAATAGACTCCCAGTCCATGTGCACCATATTTTCAAAACAAATATCTAGCTGTTTACTTATCATTCACCTATCATTCTTCCATACTTATACCATTTTTACAGACTCATGCATCATATCAATTCCAATAAGGTTTAAAACTGTCCACCTGACAACATTCCACATCCATGTTTTCATTCCAACATATTCATTGATATTAAAACTACCACATATACATTATACACTGCATTTCTCCTACCTTATAGTCCCTCTATAACATTGAGTAGGGAGAAATAACTAAAATATATTTTGTATTCAATGTATCACCCAAATAAAATACCTGTCTTCTTTAGTTAAAGAAGAATGTTTGATAACTGTCACCCCTCCTTAGGTATATATATGAGGCACTTACCTCACGTAATGCAGAAATTCGAAGGGGATTCCAAAACTATATAATTTTTCTAATTGGTTCATTCGTTGAGGCAACCTTTAGTTTCTTTTCTAGACTAAGAAAAAATAATTCACTCAAAAAGATATACAGACACAATTTGTTCATTACATGAGTCGTATACCTGTAATTCTCATAATTCAGTTGAAGTTTTTGAGCATTAATATGCACCAGAATTTCAAAATAGAAAAATGGTAAGCTTGGCCATATGATGTTCTAACCTTAATCATGATAGGCCAGGTTTTCTTCAATAATCATCAAGCTAGCCTTGATTGATTGTGTTGTGTGGGCGCTGGTTTTATCACCAATATACATTCGGCAAGTACATTATCACTACTCTTGGTCACATAATTTGTGACCACCTAATTCTCCTAAATACAGACTATCCTGCTTACATTCAATCAGTCACCTCACATCACAGATTTGCCAGGTGGTGTATATAGGGGACCTTACATTTAACCTTCTTGTGTTGCCCTGTTTTGTTTACCTTCAGTTTGTAGGCACTCAGGTAACATGTTCAACCTGTTAAAAAAAGAGGATATTCTATGTCATTCATGCTCTTTTTTGTACCCTGGACCTCCCTCTGTCTTGATTTATGCTAATCCCTAAATGGGCACTATTTACCTTAGGAGCCTTTCCTTTGATGACTCAGTTGTTGCTGTTCAAATTAAAAGGGGTCAGTATTGAATTTCCTGGTATTTATACTTAATTCACGTCTCCAATTATGGGCTGCATGGTCACCAAAACTGTAAAGGGACTCATGTCCATGAACTGTGTATGTGAACCCAACATAGAAGTCTGACAACCCCTTCCAGCAAGACCGGACTGGCAGTACCGGGCATCGGGTGTTACCCCGGGAGGCTGGATGGGTGGGGGGCCCCTTTTGTTACTGGGGACCAGTTTTGTAGCAGTGCAGCAATGAAGCAGTTTTAAAAGCACTGCAGAGTTCCTTGTATATCCAACAGTTTTCAGACAACAATAAAAGTGCCAAGATATCTCTGGTCATTAATGTACATGCTGGAGAGAGATCAGAGCTTTGCGTATTGACAGTTTTGACTCATCTATGGTAGCGCAGAGGAATAATATCCCTGCGGCAAAGAATGTGCACAATGCCAATCACAGAACAGTATTTTATGTGCAATGGTCAGTGGGTTACTGCTTTTGTCACAGAGATCAGGTTGTTACTGTGCAGTTCATAAATTACAATCGTAATCAAGGTTAGAAAGTTATGTTTGTCCCAGTCTTTCATTACCCTGATTTTACTAAAAATGGTTTATTGGGTATTAATAAATTCTTATTAGTAAAGTCAACCCTAATCACTGTGTTACGTTCTGAATCCTGAGTTTGTGCTTCCCCAGAACAAGCACTCTTAACAAATGCTTATGAGTAGGGATGACATGTGAATTCTACACCTTGTGGTCCCCTTTCTCTTATGTAACATTTTCTATACACTGATTTATACACATATGATTCATTGTCGCTGTATGTGTCTGTGTGATGTAAAATGCTACAGCACGCTACATTGGTATGAGAGGCACTGTAAAACAAAGTAAATACATGTGAGAGAGGGGCTATGGAGAGATGAGAGACACTGTTGGAGGGTGAAAGTGAGGGAATCATTGAGATGCCCCAATAAAGATTGCCATATCCTGGTGCACTGTAAGGTCATCGTGTACTATGCTTTAAAAACTAATGCAATGGAATATTTATTGAAAAATGTGTTGTAGAATGCAACATTTTTGCCATTTCTTCCCACATTTTCTTGGGGGGAGAACCCCCTTGTACTGGTCAACCTTGCTTGCTTGCTATGCACCGTATAGGGGCTGGTCTGACAAAATCGTTAAGAAATAAGCCTGCCAGATGTGGAGGTATATATTTCTTCTTTTCCTCCCTTTTTCTTTGCTTTTTTACCAATTTATTTTTTGTAGCAAATAACTGTAAATACGACATCATTCATGATGACCGCCACTATAGTCCGTTTAGACAGGCATGAAATTATGTCTCCATAAAATATGCACAATGAGATATACACATCCAGTTTTTCTTGCACCTTCCCTTAAGATGTTCAATGAGGTTTAGTGCTATAGATTCCTTAAATCATTATAAAGTATCATGTGCATCATTCCTCGATTACGTCAGTCTTATGACGTACTGTTTTTGAGAGTAATCCTCTCTCCAAAATGGCTAACTGGGATCACTACTCTAAACTCCATAATCGTTAACAAATAAGACTTCCGGCTTGCCCCGGCCGCATCTAATACATTTTGAATGCCATGAGGAATACATGACTTACAAGGCGGCATCTAATTCATTTCAACCACCTTGGGTAAAAATACAACCCCAGATGAGCCATGTAAGTACTTCCTACAAATGAGGACTAACAGTCACAACACTGAATTCAACATCTTCTTTGATTGATTATGTTGTATGTTTTGTCCAACAGTTATGCAGTTAGTGTAAATCGGCATATTTTCACTGGCGATGTAAAAAAAATATATATCTTTATCTTATCAACAATTCGGAATCCATTTAGGGCACATCCATTCTCTATTCACAGTGAAAGTGTTTTTAAGATAAAATAGGGATTGTTCTTGGGAAAAGTGCTCACTTTGGTATAAGTCAATTAATTGTGACAAAAAATTATTTTATACTCTATTGATTCACAATTTTTGAAGTGCTTTGTATTTCTCTGATGGTATAGAATTTTAATATAAGCCACCTAATAAACAATTTGACTTTCTTGACAGATTTAAACAGTGATGTGCATTCACTAATGCTTAAATAACGGCTTTGCCCCTGTGATTTGTGACAAAAGGGACTTCACATTTCCCTTTGACTTCACGATCAGTCATGTAAGTATTCTAAATATATGGGTCAACTACAAGCAATTTCTGATGACCATAAAATGTATCCCTGCTCCTTATTCTTTTTTAATACCATAGATATCTGTGACTCCTTTGGAGCAATCCCTTACAGCCCTACTGCTCATTCTGGGGCTATTAAGTGAGCAACTTTTACTTATGCAGGATTATTAACAAGCATAATTTTCTGATCTTTTTGTGATGGGTGATCTTCAGGCCTGGGCGTAGTTCGCGGAGTTTTGCTTCGCGAAACTCCGCAAAGTTACAAAAAACTCTGCGAAGTTCCGCTAGTGGCGGAGTGTAGTGCGAACTGTAGTTTATGCTGGTATTCCTGCCGCTCGGGTAGAAATTCTACCCGAGCGGCAGCTCGTGCTCGCAAACTTACCGTTCCCGATCGCAAACTTACCGTTTGCGATCGCGAGCGGGGAAAAAACTCTGCTGCACATCGCAAAGCAGAGTCTTCTGCACTCCGCGAGCTCCGCGGAGTGCAAAAAACTCCGCAAATTCCGCGAACGGTGCAAAGTTCACCGCCCAGGCCTAGTGATCTTCTTTGCTTTTTTTTGTACATTTAAAAAATATAAGGATGGTCTTTTAAAATTTGGAGCTGGGTCTCCTATATATACACTATTTAGGCATGTTTATTATTTTTTCTTATCCCTGCAGGTGTCGCCTATATTTCATTTAAATGATGTCCAATTCATTTCTAGTTTGTTTAAAATGTGTTAGTTATATTTTTGAATATTTCATAGCAGGGGTCTTTACCATCTTCTTGAAAAATCTACAGTCCTGAAGATGGTCTCATTGACTTACAGCTACAGAGACCAAAATGTTGACATATTGTCCAATTTCCTTTCAAAAGCTTTTGTCAAATTTGCTATTTGTAACTTTGTTCTACTTTGTAAGACAGTTTCAAATACTGTATATAGGATTTGGATGGCTAACCCATTGACGTGTGGTGTAAAATGTATTCATAACCGTTGTCAATGTGTTTTTGAGATTGATTTTTTGTGAACCCCTTTGTATATACAATCCAAATTTTGGGAAACTAAAATATTAATCTACACACCTGCTTCTGAAAAATTATTTTTCTTTCAGTAATAATTCCTTTCTTTAGATTGATTTTTGAATAATTTTGAATTTAATTATTGAGGTCATAACTTGATGTATTGAATTTGAAAAACACAGATAATTGTATTTGTGCAAATAAATCACTTGTGGGCACTCTTATTTACTATAATACTGCTAAAGTCATGTCAATGGATGTCGACAAATAGGGGCTAATAGAGTGCTTGATGAAAATGCATACTTGCTTTGATATTTTGACCTCGGAAGACAACAAGTAGGAATCTACCAGGAACCTCACCATCCCATTGTTCCACTTGCTGCTGGCCCATTTGCTTAAGGTGGAAGGTCCATTTACCAATGTTAATAACTAAGCAGCTGGTTTTGTTAAAGGTTTGCTCTTTTATCTGGATACAAATGCCAGGCTGCAGTAAAAGATCAAGTCCTCCAAGGAGTACACCTATGCCACTAAACTGGATCCACGGTGCAAACATTGAGTGCTTACTTTCATTTCATATTCAGCACTGGATGAAGTACCAAGCTTTTTATGATACTGCAATTTTTGTGTGGAAATATTTCTTTGTCTGTCTTTTGCTGCTTAATATGTACTGTATATGTCTATGATCTTTTCTTAAATTGAATAATAATGTTTTTATTGAATTGAACTGAACTGAATCACCAAAAGATGGGCGCAAAGATAAAGAATTTCAACTTCAATGGCAAAGCAGACCCAAAGTTCTGTCTGCACAAAACTGTAGATAACACAGTAGTGACTCAGCAGCATGTTAACAATCATAATTAGTCGCTAGGCAACATGTAGGTCAGAAACCAATTATAACAGACCTTAATGTGAGTATTGATAAAAGATCAACTCAATGTACCGAACAATTATAAAATTATATTGTTTTATTTATGTTACAAAATAATTAAAAGTTGGCTAAAGGTTCAGTAGACAGTGACTCAAACACATATAACAGATGACAGACCAGTGTGTTAATTGCTAAATCCAGAGATTGGATTCAATCTGTTAATGTTCAAACTCTCTATCTTGTTTTATAAATCTTGTCACTGCACAATGTACATAAAAATGTTCATGTAAATACAATAAACTTCACGAAATATTGGAATGATACACACATACATACAAGAATAAGCCACACTACTACAGAAAGAGGAACAAACATGCAAGCAAATACATGCAGCATGCTCCTATATTTGCAATTAGTACTCCATCGCTGTCAGGCCAACAGGTTCCCGCCGACCATATTTAGATGTCACAGTTGTGCTGGAGGTCTCCCAGCAGTGGCTTATTGACAGAGTGAGTCAGTTGTGTTATGCGCTTAACAATGCACCATCACTGTGATCATTGGATGGATGCTAGTAGAACACACCTGATGTACATTGGCCAAATGGAAACCCCTGCATCCCACACTATAACACACACTGCATTTCAGACCAAGATCCTTTACCATTTTACTGCAGCAGTTTGCACCAGACACTTTGGCAGTTTGCAGTGAGGTGAATTTGTTTATTTTCCCTGTTTCTTGTCCCTTCTACTTTTTCACATCAAATTCCTTGTGATTTATTGGTTAATTTCTTCATATTTCTTTGAACAATGTCAGGAACCAAAAATCCCTGTTTCACTAGGGGAGACTTGACAGTCACAGTGGATGAAATGGTAAGAGTAGACCCACAATTGTTTGGAGTCCAAGTCCAAAATACACCCCCTCTCTTAGAAAAGGCTAATGTGGTCCAGATTAGTCGACAGAAAGAATGATGGAGCAAACAACCTGTGCACACAAGAGGAAATCGGGAAGACGTGGAATGACCTGCGGGGAGGGTGCGTTCCCTGGCCACCAAGCGTCACTTGGAGGCCCAGCAGACTGGTGGTGGTTCTCCCAGGCCCCCCTTACAACTCATGCCCTGGGAGGAGAACGTGTTACAAATCCTACATACTGAAGGCGCAACAGGAGTACCTTGTGGATTTGGAGACTGATAAGTGAAAATTTGGAATGTGTCACCAAACCCAAATACCCTTGATACTTTTAATTTAACTGTTGCTAATGTATTTCCCCCATTTTACAAACATAAAAACCTAGATGTATCTGCCTAATTTTGACTCTTGTTTGTTACAATGTGTCTTTGTTGTATATGAGAATACAGGTCCCAATCTACATTACATTTCATGCAAGTGATTGTACACCCAATCACATATTCCATATATGTGTATCCTTTTATAAAGGTCTGTACTTCTTTTGCTGCACATGCTCACCAGGTGTGGTCAACTAAAAATTCAGCTAGGGGTGCTAATGTATCATTGAAATGACTACAACTACCATGATGCCTTGTTTCAGGTTTGTGAAAGAATATACAAAAGTCATTTTTCTCATTCTCTCTTTACTATCATATTTCCACATATGTTAAAGTGTCATGTATACATCAATTTCTATTTGATGTTCTCTTTTCCAATGTGTTTGGCCTACATTTCATATGTTATCCTTTTATTGTCATGGAATAGAAGTGATGTCATATTTTTAAGAAATCAAAGTGAGTTGAGCTAAACATTATAAGGTTTGTAAACTTGTATGCTCAAATCAAGTGGTATTACCTAAATTTTGAATCTGCAATGTTAATATGATGGCCAATGCTAAACATTCTTCTAAGTTGTGTCATTGCCAGACATTTAGGCTGCTAGTCCTCAGAAGGGGGATTTCACATTTCTACTCTCTACTGCGCTGTGTTCAATGTTTGGTATTTTTATGTATACTCACTAATATCTATGTTTCCATTACAAGACATCTTCTTACCAGCCCTTATACATTTTGTTTTGTGTGTAGTTGAAACAGTTTTTGTCATGTATCCCAATACCACTGAAAGGTATATTCAGTACATTTCTGTCCTCTTCCTTTTAGGTTGCTTCTTCTTTAGCTTCTATCTCATCTGATGTATAATCCAGACTTGTAGAAAATTGTGTTTTGTTTTCATTATGGGTCCAACAGCCACACCACGTGAGCCGCCAGCCACAGCTGAGGATACTGCCACTTCACCCCAGGATCAAGCCACTAGGGAAGACTGCCCGCATAAAATTCTGGATGAAGAGGAGCTGACTGGCCCATCTGATCATCCTGGACAGCTGGCTCCAGTGAGGCTTACTCAACCCACAACCTCACCTCCCACCCCAGCTGTGACATTACTGCAGCCCCTGGATGCCTTTACTTTCTGAGGCACAAGCCCCAACACTCAAAACTTGTGCCCCCCAGTCCTTCATGCTGATGAGCAAACACCATCTCCACCAGTTCTGGCAGGGACCTGTGGAGATGGAGCGCACAGGATCAAGGGCACCGGCTAGTGTGGGTAGGGTTGGTGGGAGGGGATTGTGAGCCATCTAAGTGACACCACTGGGATCAATATCACCCAGGACACCATCAATCGACTTTTGGAGCTAGTCAAATTTCCCAAAACATGATGGGCCAGGTCGTTATCGAGCTCTGGGAGCTCAGGCAGCTGCAAAGGGAGCACACTGTTCATCTGGAGAACCTGAACTCCAATGTGGGCTCCCTGACTGGGGTGCTGCATGACATCTTTACTCATGTGAGCAGGGCTTTTTCAGCACCATTGTCTCCTTTCTGTGGCCCAACCCCATCTAGCCCCAGCCCAAGTACATCTGTGGCATCCATAGAAAGGGAGGCCCTGCTACAGCAGAACCAGCTGTACCCAACCTAGTCCCTGCTAATGTGTATCCCACCCACACCCCCCACTGCTGGAAGGGAAGTCCAACCACACAGTCAGCAGGATAGAATCCCAAGACCCCCATCATCAGCACCAAGAGACACCAAACCTAATTTCCTCCAGTGTGTGCCTACCATTTACTCTGTGGACTATATCTGGATACATTTACCTTTTCTGATGCCAGTTGTATTTTGGACATTGAACTTCAAACAGATGTAGCTCTACATTGATAGTGTCATCCACTATGATTTACAAATCTCAATTATTTTTGGGTAAGTTGTCTTCACCCTCTTTCAGTTGATTTGGTCATGTTAAATAAATAGAAATAATCACAAAGTCAAACACTACTGTCGTATTCCTTTCCCTTCATCACATTTCAAAATGTCAACCAATAAACTGTTTGTCACTTCCTCAGAACATTCCATATAGGTAATGGTTCAAACATGTGCCTTGAAAAAAACAAACCACAACTCTACAACTATTACCTTTATTAAATGGCAGTAAAGATTTGTTTGTCATACTGTCCCAAAAATATTTCAACATAAGAACCCATGGAAAGGGAGAAGACAACAGTCTCAATCTTGCAGGCCATTTCCAGACCTTGTCACCATGGCAGAGCGGGTAATCATATCAAAGGAAAATATTCTGTAGGCAAATTATCCTTCATATACGTCATTAGCTGGAGACTGATCTTCTGGCTCCCAATTGGAAGGCCACATCAATAAGATCATTAGTTATGATCAGGGCAGTACTCCATTATATGGTCAGGAGATCATTCCAATACACTGTAGCAGTATCTTGTGGAATGTCACAAACAGCTTTCTGTGGTTTTCCACACGAAATCCTTTCCCCAATGATGACACACACCAACAGCCTCATACACATTACACACAATGAGAATTTAGGCCATGTGAAGGGAGCTCATGATGATTTGGCTCCACTAACACATGTTGTGTGAGCCAATGATGGCACATATATTGCCTTGGTGTCAATACATGGCAGAGAGCAAGTCCACTGTGCAATCAAAGTCTGTGTTGGTGTTTCCCAAAATGAACCCATGTTCCCTTTGTACTACAAATACCATATACCTGCAAAAAACACAACTCTGAAATGTCCAAATGAAGATGACATCTTGAAGGAACCTAAAAGAGATCAAAACACATATATTACCAATCAAATATAACGTAATGGACACATGACAATGTCAACTTTTGTTGGGCACAGTTTCACTAAACAATCAGAGATAAACACTAAATAAACACAGTAGTCAATGTGTCGAAACCTTGCTGAACAAACACCTTTACCCACAATTTTCCTGAACCTGCCTTTCCTAACAAATGACCAACACAAACCTCTATCATCATCACATCAGTAGGGGGTGTAACGGTGAAAGTGCTAACATGTTAAGATATACTTACACTCACAAGAAGAAGTTGTCAATTGCATCTTGACTTTAGTCAACTCCTTCCACTTCATTACTATCATCATCATTTGACATTCCAGGATCGTCACCCATTGGCTCTACTTGGTCTCCATCCTCTGTGAAGTAATGGATGTTCCGTCGTAGGGCCATGTTGTGGAGCATGCAGTAGGGCACAATTATTTGGCAAAACTTATCGGATGAGTAGAGGAGGGCTCCACCAGTTATGTCCGGACAAAGAAATCTGGGCTTTAGGAGCACAAAAGCCCTCTCCACTGGTCGCAGTGGTCTTCCATTGACCTCACTGAAACGGACTTCCCCTTGAGCTATTGGATTCCTCAAATGGATCCCCCTCAAACACCGAAAGACCGTCACTCACGCCCTGGTCACCAGCAGACTCGACTACGGCAACGCACTCTATGACGGAATAAACAAAAACCTCACCCTCAAGCTACAGAACATCCAGAACACCGCCGCAAGACTGGTCCTCAGCCTGCCAAAACACTGCTACATCTCCCAGCACCTGCGCACACTCCACTGGCTCCCAGTCGAGGCGAGAATCACCTTCAAGATGCTCACCCACGCACACAAGACCCTCCACGGCATCGGACCAGCATACCTGAACACCCGACTCAAATTCCACGATACCCCAAAGGACCCTACGATCAGCCCAGCTCTCCTACGCCATGGTCGCCCGCACCAGAAAGACCAGATCGGGAGGCCGCTCCTTCTCCTTCCTCGCGGCCAAAGCATGGAACACCCTTACGCTCCACCTCAGACAGACAACATCGCTCCCCATCTTCGCAAGAAACCTCAAAACCTGGCTCTTCGACAGACCCCCTCCTTGATGGAATGGAACATGCACCCCCCCACCCCTAGCGCCTTGAGAGCCTTACGGGTGAGTAGTCGCACTTTAACAAACCCCTGATTGATTGATTGAGCGGTGCCAACATCCATGGTCGGTTGGGATACGCTGAGTCTCCTAGTAGTAAGACAAAACATGTGCCAAAAATTTAACACATTTACAGATGCTTCAAGTAGATATTGCCCAAAAACTATTATGAAAGTTTATACTGACCAACAAATCAGGCCCTGTCAGGTCCAAGTTGTGACATTTGCTTGGGTATGGCGATGTTCCGTAGTATGAAGTAATCATTGGCAGAGCCGGAGAAACACGCACACATGCTTGGAATTTACAAATCGGTATGGCAGAGAACTTGAACGTTGATTGAATGGAAGTGTTTCCAATTCTGGTAGACCTGTTCTCTGGTGTGTGGTGGTTCTAAAGCAAAATGTGTGCCATCAATTGTTCTAACAATGTGGTAGATGAGCCAAAGCGTAAAAGTCCCCTAAATCCTGCTGCCGTGGAAACTGGATAAAGCTGTTGATGTATCTCATCATAGAAGAAAGAACTTCTTGTAGCACACCACTAAAAGTTGGTTGTGACATTCCACCAGATATGGCCAAAGTGTATTGGAAGGATCCTATGGCCACAAAATAAAGAACTGCCATGATTTTGACAATTGATGTAATAGATGTGGGATTTCTGTTGTGAGGCAGAATATCTGGTTCCAGCTGATGACATAAATCCTGTATAGCTTACCTATTCAATCTGAACTTCTTGATGATATCCCTTTCTTCCATGGCGGCAAGGTCTGGAAATGGATGGCACACCTGAAGCTGTTGTCTCCACATTCTTTCAGGGTTCAAATGTCTGCATTTGAAAAGTTTTACAACATTCTTCAAGATTTCCACTGCAACATATGTGAGAATTTTGCAGTAAAGTCATGTAGTACCACAAATATATTTGGTTTTACTACATAGGTTAGTCACACATTTGTTTTCTGACCATCATGCTTTGCAAAAAACATTTTATGCCCAAAATGGAAATTATGTAAAAAGGTTATATGTAAATTAAATATATGAAATGTATAATTTACAAAACATTTTTAATGATAATTGCTGCTAAAATACAGTCAACTCAGAGCTACACTACACTGCGGTAATATTGCATTTCTCTGCAGTAACACACAACATATAAATATGTAATTATTAAAAAATGCTGAGTGCACATCGAAGTTTGAATCTGTGAACTAAGAAGCCGATATTTTGAGTGGTGGTGATGCACTTAACAGTCACAAACACACTATTTTGGACGTCTAAAATGGCGGATGCCTGACCTTGCCGATCAGACATTTGGAAGCTTACGGGCGTGGTGGAAGTTGACCACGGAATGGGCGTTAAACTCCACAATGGACCTAGCTATAAGCTAACATTGGTGAAAGCAACATACGAAGGTCAATGACTGGGTCCGTCTACGCTGAAAGCTGCATACATCACGTACATGTACGTGTGGTTTGAAAACAGCTAACTTGCCTCCTAACACTGAAGCCAATAAGACCTCCTCCACTTTTTCTTCTGTTACTGACAGCTGGGAGCAACAATGGCAGGCTTACAAAGTGTGAGGGCCCCTTCCTTCTCAGCAGAGGAGCTGGACTTGCTTGCACAGCTCTCACTGTTCAGGCAGCTCTATGGCTCACCAGAGGAACAGGTACATGTTACAAATGTATATGTGAATCTGTCTAAACTTGTTTTCACCAATCACAAAGGTCACAATGTCCCTATGAGTTCCTGAGTGAAGTGTAGGGATAGAAATGAAGTGCAATATATCATTTAACATACATAGGCCAATGATGTTTAGGATTTGTAAGCCCTTGATAATGTGAACATACAACTACATTAGTATGTGTTATGTGTTTAAAGGCCTAGATAATAATTGGTGTGCATGTAGAAGTATATGTATGTATGTATATGTGTAATTTACATGTGATATGTAGAAAAGTCATATAATGGACAATATCGGCATCACAGGTCGGCGGGTCCTCACTATCTGACCCGAGCCCTCAGTACACTTGGCCTGACTCCCTCTTGGGACCTACACATCAGCCAACAGGAATTTAAGAGGTTAGCAAAAATTTGTACGAACAGTCTTTCTTCAATCGAAGATAGGGCCAGCCTCTCTGAAGGGAATCACGGTTTGATGACCCTACACACTAACAAACAATTGAAACCTCAGTGCTATCTAATGAATACTTTCAACGAAAGAACTAAGCTACAGTTTATAAAGCTGAGAATGGGTGTCATCCCCCCATCCTGTCACCTCCCAATGTGGAAAAGAGACTACGCACAGGAAATGTGTCGCTCTGCAGCTAGCACAAGGAGGATATAACACACGTGTTGTGCCTGTGCCCCACTCTCTCAGAAGACAGAAGGGCTTTGCTACGAAGGTGTTGGATTGCAAAAGACATAAGAGCCTGCAGAGGAGAGGTCCTGGCCTGTTTTGATCCTTTGAACATCACTCTGAATTGTGCATTAGTCAGAATAATGGATCGCTTCTCCAAGAAATTAGAGGAGGTGAGATGTGAATGGGACAAACAGACTGGAAATTTGGCCCTTCCTCCTCACTGTTGCTGTCGCCTTCGGCCACTGACCAATAGTCAGCCTTCAACTTTCAAATATTGCATGTCACAATAGGAGTTTATTTGTTCAAATTTTTACTTTCATATAATTTTTCCCTTTCCTTTAGGAAGATGCCAAATCCTCTTTTCCAAACAAGCACCATCTACATAGCACTTTGGACCTAACATCATGTAATAGAGGCTTCTATGATATAATGACTCTCCTTTTTTAATTCCGAATTGTGAAAGCTAGTATTTAACACATTTTTAGATTTTATGACACAATGACGTTTTTTTAACCCTAAGGTTAGTCAGTATTGAATGAATTACTTTTCATCTCTGCACACTGTTGCAAAGGTTTTAAACAAATCATGCAATAAAGTTATTATTATTTGGAATATAATGGACAATATGAAACAGATAATGCAGTCTTTCCAACTGTACATCAAAATTTTTCTGTACAAACTAAGTGCCAATGAGGTTAGCTATGTGTATTGTCCCACTAATCACTCAGCCTACATCAGGACTCCCCACACAATTGTATGAGAGCTATCAGTGGTTACCAGACACCTTCAGAGCAGCACACCGCCCTGAGATAATTTATGAGTTGGTCATAAGTCAATTTCTAAACTTCAATGTTAATGGGAATCTGTGTGCATGTGACAATGAGCACAGCTCAATCAGTATGATGGGCCAGGCTAGGCCAGACTCACAGGGACAAACAGCTGAAGCACTGAGGTATATCTGTCATATACATATACCCTTTCAAGGCCCAAATTTGAGGTGTGCTTACAATTATGCCCCAGAATGCCTTTACACGGACGACAGTTGAAAGGGAAAGTTACCTAACATTTTGAACTAACACTTCAGTTCATTTCACTCCAGTTTCAAAGTGCTTCATTACCAAACTGCAGGCCCCTTACACACAGTGGAGAAGAGTCACTGCGGCATAAGTATTGTTGTTTACCCTTCAGTAGATCACAATCTTCAGCACTTATCAGAAGTAGGTCACATCACAGATTATGTATGAGCCCCCTGGCCTAGCGAATGTCTGAGGCCAGGATTAGTGAGTGTAGGCTATAACATGGGATGAGGGCAGTGCACAGTTTACTAAAGTGTGTCTTGAAATACATGTTTTGCTCAGCATGTGTAAAGACACATGTTGCCTGGTAACTTATAAGTCAGGCAAGTGACTGATGAACAAAACATTTGTTACATCAACACAGACAACCAAAAAGTCACTAAACCTTTTTTTATTTTTCATTTCTTGGAAACAGGAAGGTGTCGTACCTGGGGATCCACAAGCAGTACAGTGTCCATTGCTGTAAGAGGTGGGAGGACCTACAATGCTGGACCAGAAAGTCAGCTGAAGTCCAGCACTGTCAGGCCTCCCAACGTGGGAAGCGCAAAAAGAAAAGGTCGATAAAAGAATGTCTTCACAACTATGTACTGTACTTGAAGAATTAAGAAGTGACAGAAGTATTATACATGTTACTACTCGAATAAGAAAGCTTACAGATGACTGTTCTGGATCAGTAGTGTTTTCTCAAAATCTTCAGCAGGATGCTCAAGAATTTTTCATGGTAATGCTAGGACTATTAGAGGAAGAAGATGTGAGTATCAATGAATTATTTGGTTTAATTTATAAATGGAACCATAAAGTTAAGAATGTAACGAAACACGTGTCGGCTGTCATGTCTCTATTTCACTGTGCTATTCTGTTCTTCCAGCAACAAGAACTGGACCTTGAAGAAATAACTGTATAAACATGAAATGTTTTTGAAAAAATCTTTTTCTTATATGAATATATGTACAGTATGTATTGACTAAATGTCACACTGATTATTAAATTTGAGAGAACCCCAGTACAAATCCAAATATTGTCATATTCTGTGATTTGAGCGATCAATAGAATACATAGATCTTGTGTTTCAATTTAAAAAAAATAATGTTGTAGTAATATTGTTGAGTGCCAGGGTACATCTGTCTGCATAAATGGAACCATACCTGTGAAGATTGTGAATTTACGTCTAGCACTGAAATCAATTCAGAACGATTCCTCTACTTGACATTATCAGATTGTAAAGCTGTGCCCTTTGAAATTATAACTAAAAACTCCCATCAAGATATGACCTGTCCAAACTGCAGATCAGAACTTAGGTCAATGTTGTTTCAACAAAGGTATGGAAAGTATGTCTTAGTCATGCTACAACAATGCTGAGTGGATGGTACTAAATTAGGAACTGAAATTACAAACTTAGTAGCTGGACAAATTTCCATTTCAAAAAGAACCTTCACAACTATAGCAATCATATTTCATGAAGGAGTTAATATAACCTCTGGACACTACACAATATATTTAGAATGTCAAACAGGATGGACAGAGTGCAATGACATAAAAGTGACATTCAAATCAATAATACCTAAAAGTTACCAAACCCATATCTGCTATTTCTAGAACCAAAGTTCTAAGGAGAATGTAGGATCAGAAAATGTGGTATTGTGTTGACATATATATGGATTATCTTTCTCTGAGTCATTATTCGGCCTATTAGGGGCATTGTCTACAGCAAGAAATAGAATACTCTTTTTAACTGCGGGAAAGGAATTTATAAAACATGTGAGGACTACATTCGGTTACTACAGATAAAAACTAAATAGAGGTAGTATAATACCAGTAGCCTTAAGTTGCATCTAAGACATCTCTTCACCACTAAAAAAATGCCCCCTTTTGTTTCTGTAACAGCAACTTGTATGTAGTACTGTGTTATGTTTTTCATACATGGACCAGAAGCATTTTAGACATCATTTGGCCTAACAAGTATGATGTTTACAAAAGGATATCCAAAAATGAAGACTGCTTCAAAATTGTTGGACATTTTGTACCAGATATAAAAATATCAGAAACAGTTTTAACACATAGTTGCTTTCATTAAGGTAGTAACCTATCAGCAAGACACTATTAAAAAACGTGTAGTGAGTGGAATGCACAGTATGACAATTTTTAATGATGTACTGTGCACAATTGTTTTTTTACAATCCATCGATTTTTTTTTCCTACTGTGTAATGATGATGCTTCATACAGAGCACTGTTGAAAGTGCAGAAGTATGAAAGCTGAAAACAGTAAAAAACAGTAAAACATTTGTCTCTGTTGAACTTAAGTTTTGGAGAAAAAATATTGTGTGTTGTTTTGGTTGCCTGATGTTCAAAATGAAATCCTAATATATTTTTCTCTGTTTATATTTTTTCACAGTGGTTGAAGATCGGGATATATTACGTGTTTCAAATCACTAATCTCGTGATGGATTCAGCAAGTCACTACTCATATACTCATCCCATCTTCCAGGCACTACAGTTCAAGTCATCCATTCACCCAGCCACTACCTAGGCATTCATCAAATCACTCAGGTACTGTACTTGCATTCATCCAAACTCCCAGCTACTACTCTGGCACTCATCCAATCACCCAGGCAGTACCCATGGAGTCATGCCTTCACTCAGGCACTACTCATGCAGTTATGGAATCACCTAGGCACTACACTTGCACTCTTACATTCATCCAGGCACTGCAATTTACTCATCTATTCATCCAGGCACTACACTTGCAGTCATCCAATCACTCAGGCAGAACCCATGGAGTCATCTATTTACTCAGGCACTACCCATGCAGTCAAGCAATCACCCAAGCACTGCACTTGTACTCATTCATTCACCCAGGCACTGCACCTGCACTCATCCATTCACTCTGGCACTACACTTGCACTCATCCATTCACCCAGGAACTACACTTGCACTTATACATTCATCTAGGCACTGCACTTGCACTCATCCAATTATCCAGGCACTGCACTTGCACTCATGCAATCATCCAAACAGCAAACTCACACTCATACAATCACTTAGGCACTACCCATGCAGTCCTGAAATCACCCAGGCACTGCACTTGTACTCATTCATTCACTCATGCAGTACACTTGCAATCATTCATTCACCAAGGCACTACACTTGCACTGATGCATTCACCCAGGCACTGCACTTGTACTCATCCATTCACCCAGGCACTGCACTTGCACTCACCCATTCACCCAGGCACTGCACTTGCATTCACCCATTCACCCAGGCACTACACTTGCACTTATCCATTCACCCAGGTACAACTCATGCACTCATCCATTCATTCAGGCACTACTCATGCAGCTATGCAATCATCCAGGCACTGCACTTGCACTCATACAATCACACAGGCACTACCCATGCACTCAACAATTCACCCAGGCTCTACAGTTGTAGTCATCCAGCCCCCCAGGGCACTAAACTTGCACTCATTAAGTCACCTAGGCAATACTGAGGCACTCATCCAGTCATCCTGACACAACCCATGCACTCATTCAAATACCCAGCCATTACTCATGCACTAATCCAATCAGCCAGGCACTACAGTTGCACTCATGCATTCACCCAGGCACTACACTTGCACTTATCCATTTACCTAGGCACTGCACTTACACTCATCCAATTATCCAGGCACTGCATGTGCACTCATCCAATCTCCCAGACACTACTCAGGCACGTATCCAGTCACCTAGGCAGTAGCCATGGAGTCATTCATATACTCAGGCACTACCCATGTAGTCATGCAATCACCCAGGCACTACACTTGTATTCATTCATTTACCAGGCACTGCACTTGCACTCGTGCATTCACCCATGCACTACATTTGGACTCATCCATTCACCCAGGCACTACACTTGCACTTATCTATTCACCCAGGCACTATCCATTCATTCATTCAATCACCTAGGCACTACTCATGCACTCATTGGATCATCCAGGCATAATACATGCACTCATCAAATCACGCAAGCACTAACCATGTAGTCATTCAATCACCCACGCACTACATATGCACTGATCCAATCACATGTATACTACCCATGCACTCATCCAATCACCCAGGCACTACACAGGAACTGATCCAATCACCCAGGGACTACACATGCATTTATCCAATCACCCAGGCACTCCATATTCAGTTACCCAATCATTCATGCTCTCATTTAATCATTCATGCCCCACTTATGCACTCAGTCCATCATCCATGCACGATTATGTACTCATTCAATAATGCATGCACCACTCATGAAATCATTCAATCATTCATGCACCAATTTTGCACTCATTCAGTCATCCATGCCCCACTCATACACTCATTCAAACAAACATGCACTATTAATTCATCAATGCACTACTCATGCACAAATTCAATCACCATATACATGTTCATGCACTGATTCATTCATCTTCTCTTTTTTTTAACTAAATACATTTTTTGTTAATTTTAAAGTTTTGATTTAATTTATTTTTTTCTTGCTGGAAACAAAAATGGCAATTGAGAGTGCAAAAACTTCAACACGCACTCAAAAATGTAGAAAAACTAGGAAGGACCAAAAATAAAAAAATAAATCAACATTTGTGATTTTTTGCAGCATTGCGAAGGGCTGTTATGGACTGCTCTCCAGCACTCACTACAACTTCACACTCCATGCAGTATGATGCCAATGGTGGAAAACTCTGGAACCAAATCTTGAAGTTGAGATTGGACCTGTGAAGGAACTCTCTGCCCCTGTGTTGTTGTGGCTGCTATTGAAGTTGAGGGTCCCTCAGCCTCGCGTTGCCTTCTTGCTTCTTTTAGACGATTGTAATGGTATGTTTTTAGATGGTAAAGCATGGATGTAGAACTGCAAGAATATTTCTTATTTGTACCCCTTGACAATGTCTTGTCAGATATTGTTCTTTGCACAAATTTGGCGACTGTTTATGATTCTCCTGACAGAATCCTGAAGAAATCCCAGGCAATGCTTAATTTCTTCTGGGGAAGCCCTCATCTCCAGAATCACCAGAATCCACCTGCTGTTCCACCTGATCTCCCTCTTCTGGTTGAGTTGCCATTTTTGCAAACATATGCAAAAAAACACTCCAACAAATGCTAGTGAGCTACTCACAATAAACTCCTCTTAAAGAATGTTGAAGAAAGATTAATGGGTTTGTTCTTCCTATTAGTTGAAAAGTGTATCATCCAATCATATTCCTTTATTTCACAGTCACATGATCTTCGCGACGATCAGCGTCTTCACGACGACTGGAAATTGTACAGAATAATATTTTATTTGAAAATAAGTGCTCAAACATAAGTGTTAATCTACTGATATTAAACCCTGAATGTGGATCATACAATGTAGTATATATACATATGTGTTATACACTTTACCAAAAACATGCGTACATCGTGGTTACCGACAACATCGTGACTTCTGGCATCACCACGATCAAGGAAATCACCAAGTAAAAGTCTTTTAATTGAAAAAATTATTCCAAAAGTTAGGTTTAAAGAGTATATCAATAAACAACTTGGGTCAAATATTAATTAAAATATGTGTAAATATGTGTCCCGAGTTTTAAAAAACACGCGCACTTCATGACTACCGACGACTACCGACGACGAGGCAAATATATTAAACACCACATTGAAGAGGTTTTTTCACAAAACCATCACACAAACTCAAATGTAAACTCTACATTACTAAATAACTAGTGTCTGCTATTAAGTAAAATCTTTCTATATATATTTTTAAGACTTCCTCAAAAACATGCTCCTTGCACAGCGTCACCATGGGTATCGCAATGTCAACGGGAATATAACAAATTTACAGAAAAAAACTACATTTATTAATCAACTGATGAAAATACAAGGTTATAAAAATACAAGTTATAGAGCCATTTTAGACAGAAAATACAATTTAAAAACCATAAAAATGTAATAAAAAATCACAGGTTACATGGACGTTAAATTTGAGAAATAGAATTTGAAAAACCTTAGAAATTCACTAAAAAAATCAAAGGTCACAGGGACATTATAGTTAAGAAATCGAGTATTCACTGAGAAAATCAAAGGTTACAGGGACGTTATAGTTAGAAATCAGCTTTTAAAAATCCTTAGAAATTCACTGAAAAAAACATAGGCTACAGGGATGTTATAGTTAGGAAATGGAATAAAAAAAAACTTAGAAATTCATTGAAAAAACCAAAGGTTACAGAGACGTTATAGTTAGGCTCAGGTTTCACTCATACAAAACGAGCAAAATTCAGCAGTTATAGTTAGCTGAGCTAACTATAAACTCGCACCCCGCAATGCGCTGCATATGACCTCACATATTAAATCACTCATGACAAGGTCAGTGACATCACTGATGACATGACTGATGACATCACTGATGACATCTCAAATATCATCACTGATGACATCACTGATATAGCTATACAGATTTATATATTACCTACTGGAAGTCATCAGTAGGTACCTATAGTTAGGACCTAGATTCCATAGGAAGATCATATTTTAATTTGCCATTAACTTTGGTGTCGTTTTACGAATCTTCGCAAATTTTTAAAACTAGTTTGATGCTCACTTCAGCTGTTGTCTTGAATATTTCGGTGTGATTTGTCAAGTGGGGGCAGAAAAAAAGGGGGGCCCAAAACACTTTTTCTCCATGGTAATTTCCATAGGAAATTTTAGACACGGCTACAGCCCGAATTGCAGAACGGAATTACACCAAATTTGGCAGAAAGGTAGCTCTTGGTCCAGAAAGCGCCCTTTTTTGTTAAGTAGTGTAAATCCATTCAGTAGTTGAGGAGAAATTTAAAGAAATTCCCAGTTGTATATCTAGGGACACGTAGGGTCTGCGAACCCTCCTGATCTCATGCCTGAGATCTGATTGGCTACCAACACTTCAAACCAGGAAGTGTTGGCAGCCATCTTGTGACTCAGTAGAAAAAAGATTTAAAACAACAAAAAGGGGGCAGGGTAGAGAACTCCTGTTAGTCTCAGCGGGTTTACCCCCAGACTTTTTGCTTTTTGGCCTCCTGTTTTTGACCCTGTGTGTGCTGGTTTTAGGACTCTGGGCACTTTACCACTGCTAATCAGTGCTAAAGTGCATATGCTCTCTGTGTAAATTGTGTTATGGATTGGTGTTTCCATGATTGGCCTATTTGATTTATGTGTCAGTCCCTTGTAAAGTGCACTGAGAGTGCCAGGGCCTATAGATCAAATGCTGTTGGTGGGCTGCAGCACTGGATTGTGCCACCCACGCAAACAGCCCGTAAAGTGTAACTCTGGCCTGCCATTGCAGAGCCTGTGTGCAGCCTGGGGCTGCCATGTCGACTTGGCAAGTGCACACACTTGCAAGTCCCTAAACCTTCCCTTTTCTACATGTTAGTCACCCCTAAGGTAGGCCCAAGGTACCCCCGTGGGCAGGGTGCATTGTATGTGAAAGGTAGGACATGCCCTGGTGTGTGTGGCATGTCCTGATAGTGAATTACAGCCTATTTCGTTTTCACTATTGCAAGGCTACCTGTTCCCCATAGGCCAGAATGGGCAGTTTTTGATTATTACAGCTTATAATCCCAACTGACCCAGGGAACATGGTAGAAATTCGAGTTTAGTATGCCTGGACTCAGAATGATAAAATACATCTTTTAGTGAAGTTGGTTTTAACATTCTGTGTTTGAAAATACCACTTTTAGAAAGTGGGTATTTTCTTGTCTAACCATCCAAGCCTGCCTCTGCTAGGTTGTGTATTCCTTGTCTGGAGTGTGAGTGACCGGGGCTGGGGGATGCCAGGAGACAGGGTGAGTCAGCACAGGGCTGAATAGCAAGATCTACATGTAGATGGGTGGGAGGAGTTGCACCTGGGACCTGAATAGGGCTGGGCCTTCCCTCCACAATGCTGGCTCCACCTCCTTTGGTGCGTCTGATGTCCCTGGCCTGCACTGTGAAAGGAAAGAAGGAGACTTGTCAACAAAGTGCTCCAGGACTGACCAGAACTGGTTTGGACTAGGCAAAGGCCTCTCTGCCTTCGGAGAACAAAGAGAAATTGAGGATAAAAAGGGGGACCCAAACCCCAGAATTTTAGATTACTTCTGAACTAAGGAACCTGCCAGGAAGAAGGACTGGGAAAGCTGGAGGAGGAGTACTGCCCCTATGCTGCGTGTTGTGGGGTTGGCCTGCAGTGGTTGCTTCTGTCTTGGGTAGGGAAAGGACTGGACTGTGCTTTTATCATCCTGCTGTTAGAGTTTTCTCCAAGGGCTTGAAGTAGAGCTTGCCTCCTGTTGGAAGTCTCAGGGATAGAAAAGACTTCAGGGAACTCTTTGGGATCAAGAAGACTGCCAAGAAGAAGAGCTGGAGAAGCTGTGAGGAGGAACTACCACTTTGCTGTGTGCTTTGCTGTGTTGGCCTGCAGTGGCTGCTTCTGTCTTGGGCAGTAAAAGGACTGGAACTGAACTTTCAGCAATCTACTTTGTGAGTGTCTCCAAGGGCTTGAGGTAGAGCTTGCCCCCTGTTCAAGAAGTCTCAGGAACAGCAAAGACTTCAAGCCTGACGCCGTCTACGACGCCGCTGCCGACTCCGTGTCCTGAAGGCAACGCAGAGGGCACCGCCGCAATGCCGCACCGCGACCCTGGTCTCACCGACGACGCCTGCTGATGCCGCCACCGAGCCGCTGCTCGCACCGCGACCTGTGGGCACCGCACTCCACACCGCCTCGCGACGACGCCGTGGTATCCCCGACGACGCCGCTCCACGCCGGAGTCGACGCCGCTGCTTGCACCGTGGTTCAGGGGCACCGCTCGTAAGTTACATGATGCACCGAACTCATCCCGCACCGCAGCCTTGGCCCACCGACGCCGGTGCCATCGACTCCAAGTTCGTCAGCCGACGACAGCGCTGCAGCTACGACGACGTCGCTGCTGCACCGTGACCTGCCAGCACCATGACGAGCACCGCCTCCATCTCACACCTGACCCTGGTCTCACTGACGCCACCATCCGACGCCGCCACCGAGCCGCTGCTCGCACCGCGACCTGAGGGCACTGCACGCCGCACCGCTGCACTTCGCACCGCAGCACTCGACGCCGGCCGACACCAGCTCTCCTGACTTCAACAGAGAGGAGATCGATCTGCAACGCGGTGACTTCGAGGGCCCCGACGACGCCGCACCGACCTCCGGAACCGACGCCTGCGGACGCCGTGTGTTCGGAAGCTCACCGCGAGGTCATCGACGCCCTGCATTTCTGAAAGGTACTGTTTGCGGGTCTTCCCGACACCGTAGCTGATCCGCGACGCCGCGGTCAGCCAGAACTGTTTGGATTTGTTTGTTCACGACGCCGTAATAGCCCTGGACGGAGCTATCGACATCAAGGAACTGTTTTTAAGGACACTGTGATAACGGAAGATTTTTAAAGTACTGTACTGTGGATTTTTATCGTATTGGTCTTGTTTTAAGTATATAAAAATATTGGATATTTTTCTAAACTGGTGTGGTGTCAGTTTGTAGTGCTTACATTGTATTACTGTTGGTTTTGTGCAAATGCTTTACACACTGCCTCTAGAATAAGCCTGACTGCTCGTGCCAAGCTACCAAGGGTGTGAGCAGGGGTTATTTTAGGAGTGTAACTCCCTTATCCTGACTAGGAAGAAGGGTCCCTACTTGGACAAAGGTGCAAGCCCTTGCCAACTAGAGACCCCCATTTCTAACATTGGTTGTCAGCGGTGAGGATAGGACTTGTGTTTGCACTTGACTTACAGTGATTGGTGTGCACTACTACCATATCGCAGACCATTACGTACCACATACAGGTTCTTTTTCTTTTGGCCTATTTTTTATCTTGCCAGTTTGAACTTGCTACTTCAACATGCCTGAAACTATAGTATCATCAATTGCATCAGTAGAAATTGCCTTTAAGGAGGATCGATTGGAAGCCTACAATGTCAAGGAGTTAAAATCGATTTGCAAGAACCTGAAAGTCCAGGTCAGAGGCCTCACCAGGAAGGATGAGCTACAAAAGGCGCTGAGGGCCTGGGTAGCAGCCAGAGGTGCCAGTGGGCAATCTGGTGATCTCAATGGAGAGGTGGAGGAGCCTGTTCCTAGGGTGGATGTGCTTTTGGGAGGGGGGGAACCCTCCAGGCCAGGCAGCAGTAGCTTGTCCCCAGAGGAGCTGGAGGACAGGCGGGAAGCAAGGAAGTTTGAATTAGAGAAACTCGCAATGGAAAGTGAGAGGGAAGATAAAAGAATAGCCATGGAGGAAAAGAAGATGATCTTGGATCATGAGCTTAAAATGAGAGAGCTGGAGCTGGATTGGGAAGCCGGTAGGGCTTTGTCCAGCCCAGATGGTGGCAGCAAAAATGTAGTGTCTAGTACTGAGGATGAGGTACACACACACACAGATTTGGGGCCCTGCTTCAAGGAGGGGGTTGACATACGCCAGGGGGTTCAGGATTGTGAGGTTACTCCCATGGTACGCAGTGTCCCTGAGGTGCATTGGGGAACTGGCACAGGGGATCATTTTCCTGGTAGTGGGAGGGACACTCTAATGACTCAAGATGAGAGGTGCAGGGAGAGGGGTTCCCCCATGACAGAAGCCCTGGTAAGTGAGTATGGAGACCAGCCAGAAGAGTATGGGTGGAGAGACAGCAACAGTCAGACACTGTCTCACCAGTCTGGTGAGAATTATGTGGGGTACTTTTCTGAGGCACTGGATGGTTGGGTGAAGGGTAGTTTGGTTAACACCTGTGTGGGGCTGTGTGATTCAATTGTTGGAGAGCATATTTTAAGTCCCTGTTTTCCAGACCTATGCCAACACCCAGTGGAGTGTGAGTTTTCTGACCCCAGGGAGCTTGCACTGGAGGCAGACCTTGTGGGGGATTCCAGAGGGTCTGGAGAAGCATCTGGGGGTGACCCGGAAGGAAGTGGCTTAGGTATTTCCCAACCAAGGGTGGTGGGAAAGGTTCATGGTAGCCCAGCTAGGTCCCGGTGTCATGGGAAGGGTGTAGGGACTCACGTCCTGTCTCCGCGGAGAAGGAGTGGGAAGGGGCTGCGGCCCAAGGTGCCCGAAACCCGGTCCCAGAGCCTGGGTAGTTCCAGGAGGGAACACCAGGTGGGGAGCCTAGGCTGTACTGATAGGCCATCCATTGAGGGGGATCTCCTAGGGTCCAGAGAACCTGGAGCATCTGTAAGCGGAGCTCCAGTGGTTCTGGTGTCTGGCGGTGCCGCTCCTAAGTGGAGGGTGCAGAAGTCCAGAGTGAGGGGTGAGAGGGGGATGTGATCCCCAGTGGGAGAACCAGTGGGTCAGGGGCCAGCCAGAAGGGCTGAGCCCCCTAGGAGTGACCATGGTGACCCCACTTCTGTCCCGGGGGATCTTCACGCACTTTCAGCTGGACAGAGGTCAGGAGATCTGCGCCGGGCAGACTGTCACACAACGCATGAGTCATGTGTTACCCACGGGGCGGCATGCGTGCTCCCAAGGAAGTCCTGGTGCGCCGGGCAGGTGCTCAGCTGCAGGGTTTAGTCCCTGGGTTGGGAAGCCAGGTTCAGGTCCTGCCTGACCTGGAGGGAAGGATGACTGTAAGCAGTGTCCTGACCGGTTTGTCTTCTAGGGGTACCACTCCAGGTGGGAGGGTGCAGAACTCTGGAAGGGGGTGCAGAGGGAGGGAGTCCTCGCCTCTGACCCCGGTTCAACTTGAGGGTTTAGACCCTAGGTTGGGAGATAAGTTGCTGGAGGGAGGTCCTGAACTGGTGGGTGAGTTGGGCAGGACACCTGCCACAGGTGCCCTGACAATTTTGGAAGGACCAGTAGGTCAGGTGTTGCCAGCTCTGAGGTCAGAGCACCACAGGAATGACCCTGGGGAGGCCACTTCTGGCCTGGGGGGTCTTCATGCTCTGTCAGGTGGACAGGAGGCTGGAGACCTGCGCCAGGCGGATTCTGGCACAACTCATGAGGGGTGTGTTTCCCTTGGGGGGGTTGGTGTACTCCCCCGGAAGTCCTGGGTTGCCAGGCACAGGTCCAGCCTAAGGGTACAGGCCCTGGGTTGGAGGACCAGGTTCAGGGTGTCCCCCCTGACCTGGGGGAAGGGGCAACTGCTAACAGTGCCACTACCAGTTTGTCTTCTGGGGGTGCCACTCCAGGTGGGAGGGTACAGTGCCCCAGGGGGGAGGACCGGGTGTGGGAGAGCCTACCCCAGTCCCTTGTTCAGCCTCAGGTTACAGACCCTGGGCTGGTGTACCAGTTGCAGGATAGCACCCCTGAACTGGTGGGTGAATTGTGCAGAACACCTGCCACAGGTGGCCTGACAATTCTGGAGTTGAGGGGACTGCTCCCGGTGGGGGGCTGCAGTGCCCCAGGGAGGAGGACAGGGTGTGGGAGAGGCCACCCCAGTCCTGTGTCCAGCCTCAGGGTACAGACCCTAGGCTGGTGTACCAGTTGCAGGATAGCACCCCTGAACTGGTGGGCGAATTGTGCAAGGCACCTGCCACAGGTGCCCTGACAATTCTGGAAGGGGGTACCGCTCCAGGTAGGAGGGTACGGAGCCCCTGGGAGGAAGACCGGGGGTAGGAAAGCCTACCCCAGTCTCCTGTCCAGCCGCCGGGTACAGACCCTAGGCTGGTGAGTCAGTGCCAGGATGTCATCCCTGGCCTGACAAGAGGGAGAGTGGACAAAGGGTGCCAGGCACCTGGGGCTACCGCCTCCCACTCTCTGACGCCACAGAGGTTAGAGAGCCCTGAGAGGCATAAGGCCTGGGTCTCCCCACTGACAACTGTCGGTAGCCACTGTGGCTTACTGTCCTGGTGGACAGAGTTGCCCCTGGGAGGGGGACAGGAGTCACACCCCGTGGGTGGGCTGGGCCACACCACTGTGTTGGCCATGTGGGCACTGTCAGCCTGTTGCGACACATCTGTGAGCAAAGTAAGTTTAGGCGCTGCACAGATGGGGTTCACAGGTGAAGAGAAGGGTACCCCATGGGTCAGCTTAGTGGGCCCTGAGAGTATGGATAGAGGGATCCAACTGGGTTTGGAAAGGCGTAGAACCAGAACCTTCCCCCCGCTGTTGTGGGCCAGGTCTATGTTCTATCGCCCCAAGCAGGGAAGTCCATCAAGGGATTGATTAGTCTACCCTGGCTTTAGGCTGGGAGAGGGTTGTGTTAGACTTGGCTTTTTCAGCGGGTTTACCCCCAGACGTTTTGCTTTTTGGCCTCCTGTTTTTGACCCTGTGTGTGTTGGTTTTAGGACTCTGGGCACTTTACCACTGCTAATCAGTGCTAAAGTGCATATGCTCTCTGTGTAAATTGTGTTATGGATTGGTGTTTCCATGATTGGCCTATTTGATTTATGTGTCAGTCCCTTGTAAAGTGCACTGAGAGTGCCAGGGCCTATAGATCAAATGCTGTTGGTGGGCTGCAGCACTGGATTGTGCCACCCACGCAAACAGCCCGTAAAGTGTAACTCTGGCATGCCATTGCAGAGACTATGTGCAGCCTGGGGCTGCCATGTCGACTTGGCAAGTGCACACACTTGCAAGTCCCTAAACCTTCCCTTTTCTACATGTTAGTCACCCCTAAGGTAGGCCCAAGGTACCCCTGTGGGCAGGGTGCATTGTATGTGAAAGGTAGGACATGCCCTGGTGTGTCCTGATAGTGAATTACAGCCTATTTCGTTTTCACTATTGCAAGGCTACCTGTTCCCCATAGGCCAGAATGGGCAGTTTTTGATTATTACAGCTTATAATCCTAACTGACCCAGGGAACATGGTAGAAATTCGAGTTTAGTATGCCTGGACTCAGAATGATAAAATACATCTTTTAGTGAAGTTGGTTTTAACATTCTGTGTTTGAAAATACCACTTTTAGAAAGTGGGTATTTTCTTTTCTAACCATCCAAGCCTGCCTCTGCTAGGTTGTGTATTCCTTGTCTGGAGTGTGAGTGACCGGGGCTGGGGGATGCCAGGAGATAGGGTGAGTCAGCATAGGGCTGAATAGCAAGATCTACATGTAGATGGGTGGGAGGAGTTGCACCTGGGACCTGAATAGGGCTGGGCCTTCCCTCCACAATGCTGGCTCCACCTCCTGTGATGCGTCTGATGTCCCTGGCCTGCACTGTGAAAGGAAAGAAGGAGACTTGTCAACAAAGTGCTCCAGGACTGACCAGAACTGGTTTGGACTAGGCAAAGGCCTCTCTGCCTTCAGAGAACAAAGAGAAATTGAGGATAAAAAGGGGGACCCAAACCCAGAATTTTAGATTACTTCTGAACTAAGGAACCTGCCAGGAAGAAGGACCGGGAAAGCTGGAGGAGGAGTACTGCCCCTATGCTGCGTGTTGTGGGGTTGGCCTGCAGTGGTTGCTTCTGTCTTGGGTAGGGAAAGGACTGGACTGTGCTTTCATCATCCTGCTGTTAGAGTTTTCTCCAAGGGCTTGAAGTAGAGCTTGCCTCCTGTTGGAAGTCTCAGGGATAGAAAAGACTTCAGGGAACTCTTTGGGATCAAGAAGACTGCCAAGAAGAAGAGCTGGAGAAGATGTGAGGAGGAACTACCACTTTGCTGTGTGCTTTGCTGTGTTGGCCTGCAGTGGCTGCTTCTGTCTTGGGCAGTGAAAGGACTGGAACTGAACTTTCTGCAATCTACTTTGTGAGTGTCTCCAAGGGCTTGAGGTAGAGCTTGCCCCCTGTTCAAGAAGTCTCAGGAACAGCAAAGTCTTCAAGCCCGACGCCGTCTACGACGCCGCTGCCGACTCCGTGTCCTGAAGGCACCGCAGAGGGCACCGCCGCAACGCCGCACCGCGACCCTAGTCTCACCAACGACGCCTGCTGACGTCGCCACCGAGCCGCTGCTTGCACCGCAACCTGTGGGCACCGCACTCCACACCGCCTCGCGATGACGCCGTGGTATCCCCGACGCCGCTGCTCCACGCCGGACTCGACGCCGCTGCTTGCACCGTGGTTTGGGGGCACCGCTCGTAAGTTACACGATGCACCGCCCTCATCCTGCACCACAGCCTTGGCCCACCAACGCCGGTGCCATCGACTCCAAGTTCGTCAGCCGACGACAGCGCTGCAGCTACGACGACGCCGCTGCTGCACCGTGACTTGCCAGCAATGTGACGAGCACTGCCTCCATCTCACACCGCGACCCTGGTCTCACCGACGCCACCATCCGACGCCGCCACCGAGCCGCTGCTCGCACCGCGACCTGAGGGCACCGCACGCCGCACCGCTGCACTTCGCACCGCAGCACTCGACACCGGCCGACGCCAGCGCTCCTGACTTCAACAGAGAGGAGATCGATCTGCAACGCGTGTGACTTCGAGGGCCTCGACGATGCCACACCGACCTCCGGAACCGACGCCTGCGGACGCCGTGTGTTCGGAAGCTCACCGCGAGGTCATCGACGCTCTGCATTTCTGAAATGTACTGTTTGCGGGTCTTCCCGACACCGTAGCTGACCCGCGACGCCGCGGTCAGCCAGAACTGTTTGGATTTGTTTGTTCACGACACTGTGATAGCCCTGGATGGAGCTATCGACATCAAGGAACTGTTTTTAAGGACACTGTGATAACAGAAGATTTTTAAAGTACTGTACTGTGGATTTTTATCTTATTGGTCTTGTTTTAAGTATATAAAAATATTGGATATTTTTCTAAACTGGTGTGGTGTGAGTTTGTAGTGCTTACATTGTATTACTGTTGGTTTTGTGCAAATGCTTTACACACTGCCTCTAGAATAAGCCTGACTGCTCGTGCCAAGCTACCAAGTGGGTGAGCAGGGGTTATTTTAGGAGTGTAACTCCCTTATCCTGACTAGGAAGAAGGGTCCCTACTTGGACAAAGGTGCAAGCCCTTGCCAACTAGAGACCCCCATTTCTAACAACTCCTGACCCTCTAGTCCACTGGGGGGGTCCCTCTGGCTAAAAAAGCTTTATGTTTTTACATTTTCATTGGGGGTGGTGTTGGATTTGTGACTTGCGCTTCGTTTAATTTAGGCCCCCCGTGGGGCCAGGTCCTGGGGGCAATTGAAAATAATGATGGGGGCCCATGCGGTCCCCTTGCAGCCCCGGGGACAGCCACATCCCGGGGCTAATTCAGACAAATGCGGGGGCCACGTGGTCCCCTGCAGCACCCCTGACCACCACCTCCCCAGGGCTTAAATAATGTTATAGGGGGGCCATGCAGCCACCCTCATGGAGCCCCAGATAGCCCTGGGAACCGCCACCCCCCAGGTCCAGCTCCAGCAATATCTGAGGTGCCCACCCCATGACATTGCAGTTTGCTATGGCTTGGTCCCATAGCAAACAGTGCTCTGATCACATCCCCTTGCCTCCTGAGGGCCTCAGGACCAAAGTGGACTTCCTCCCCCAAGTAGTAGTGCACCAGCAGGCACATTTGCAGAGTGCTGGAGAAAGAGGGTGTTGCCTCTGATGACCTCTCAGTAATCCAGCTGTGTGGGTCTTACTGGAGGACCTCTCATCTTCCACATTCTGTGAAGACGGGTTCCGTCACTCATACGGAAGCCCAGGACGCCGGAATCTTGCAGCCGCTCACGGAGGAGGACGCAGTCCCCCCTTGTTCCTCGCGACTGTCTCTTGCGCCAGCCGAGCCCTGTTGTAAGCCAGCACCGGGACGGTAGCACTTCTATCATCTTTATCAGAGAGGTTTGGCTACTTTTCCGTCGACTAGAGGCGTGATTCCAGAGGAGCGCTCTCCGCCGATAGTTCTTGGCCTATCCGGACCCCCTGACATCCTCGTTTGTATTTGTTTCCTAAGATTCTTTTGAATTTAGGCGCTTTTGCCCTGGACTTTCTTTACCATGTGGCTCCATTGATTTATCCGCGACTGACATGCAGTTCTGCTTCTTGCCTGCATAGGATCTTCTTGGACCCCCACTTTTGGAGCTGCTGTTTGTGAGGAGTACATATTTGGTACCCAGTCCGTATCTATACCCTCCTTCCCCTCCCCACCCTAGTGCTCCCCCCAGATCTTCAAGTTACCAGTGCCATGATGAAGGTGACGGCTACTTGTTAGCCCAGCACCAAAACGCGCGTCGGCACCGTGCAAGACAGAAACCATTGGGCGACATACTCCTGATAGCACCATCTAGATGTACTACTGCCCACTCTCTACCTGTATTTGTTTCTGCCTTTTATACATATTCTTTGTACCTGTATATAATCTGTTTTATTTGACATCTGTGAGAATGTGGAGTGTATGAATGGTAAGATTGGTGGAGGTATATGTTTATGTTTTTGCTTTTTGATGTTTGTTTTATTGTACAGAGCTCTATTGTGTGGGTAGGGAGACTTAGCCTGTTAGCTTAAATATTCTTATTATTGCAGGCTTACTTGTTTTGTATATTTATTGTATATTTTTTTTGTATTTTACCTCTTTTTTTGCTCCGTTGATCACGACTAGAAATTCATAAGATTTATCAATATTATTTCAAAATAAAAACCTTTTGTATTGTATCCTTATTGGGATTATGTTATCATTTCCAAGTCCCCTGTTATTTGATATTTTGTTTATCTATGTATGTTTGTAACTTGATTATGTATCTTGTTCTCCCCTGAACAAAGTGAATTGCTCATTGTATACATTAGAGACGTAATCACGCTCTACTAGCATCCTGTGGCAGGTGACACCTTCCTCCCTTGCCTTTGAGGGTGGACTACTCTTTGGTCTTACTGGAGGTAACAGGAGGGCTAGGTTGCTCCCAAGGACCCTCAAGAGCCAAGGGTACTTCATCCCCCAAATAGTAGTGTGCCAGAAGGCGCTTTTGCAGAGTGGTGGAGAAAGGAGGCATTGCCACTGAAAACCTCTCAGCAAATCCATTTTGTGGGACTTACTGGAGGTAATAAGAGGGGTAGTTGTCCTGAAGGACGTCCTTTGGGCCAACTACCCCTCCTGTTATTTCCAGTGAGCCCCACAGAGTGGGATTGCTAAGAGGTCTGCAGAGGCCATGCCCCCTTTCTACACCACTCTGCAAATGCGACTGCTAGTTAAAAAAACCTTAGAAATTCGCTAAGTGGATGACTGACATCTGCCTCCAGCTCAATGCCAGCAAGTCTGAGGTTTTGCTGGTAGGGAAAGATCCTGAGCTGTGGAATGAACGCTGGTGGGCCGCTAACCTGGGTTGTGCACTCGCCCCCAAACAGGTGGTGAAAAATCTAGGTGTCTGGGTCGACTCGGCTCTTAGCTTCCAGGCCCAAACCAAGAAAGTGGCAGGGCGTGTTTTGGTATACTACGAGGGCTCAAACCGCTGCTGGGTTTTTTCGATCCATCCATCAGGCAGGTCATTGTCCAGGCCTCCGTTCTGTCGAGACTGGATTATGCCAGCTTACTCTACCTGGGGGCCAACAAGTCTGAGATTTCGAGACTGCAGAGGGTCCAGAATGCAGCTGCCTGAACTCTCCTTGGCCTTCCTAGAGCCTGCTCCACCACCAGCACCATTCGTCGGCTACACTGGTTGCCCGTGACCAGACGAGTGGAGTTTAAGTCTCTCTGCATTGCTTTTAAGATCTTGAATTTTTCCTCTCCTGACATCTTGGCCAACCTGCTCTCACCATACACCCCCACCCGCCAACTCCGCTCGATAGGTCACCATCTGGCGGTTGTCTCCCAGGTAAGGAGGGCACGTGCTGGGGGGGCGCTCTTTCCGCATACTGGCAGCTAAACTCTGGAACTCACTTCCTATACACATCCGCAGCATCGATAATTACTTGGCTTTCCGTAAGGCCATTAAGACCCACCTCTTCCCCTCACCATAGGCCTCCTTCTGTCGTTTGCATCCCTTTCTGTCTGCTATAGCGCTAGGACGCCCCTTTGCTGGGGCAGCTGTGCACTCTATAAAACTACATAACATAACATGACCCATACAGCCATTTTCACATTCACTTACATAACCTTACAGTCACTCACATATCCCATCACTCAACTATACAGCCTTTCACATACCCAATTATTCACCCATATACCACTGACACATGCACTCACTCACCAACACACCCATACACATACACATACTCACTCACCCATACAGCCACTGACACACCCACTCACTAACCCATATAGCCACTGACTCACCCCTCCATGCAGGCAGCCAAACAACCCCTCACCCACCCACACAGACACTCTTACACCCATACAGGAACTCAGAGAAATATGAGGCCCTGGTTAGTTAAAAAAGTGCCCTACTTACAGTGAAATTGGGACATTATGATTAGAACTTTACAGGGAAGGATTTGAGGAAGTTCTGGAAGATGGTCCAGAGAGGATGTAGTAAATGCATCCCCCCAGCAAGATGTATGGTGCCAGAAACAGACTGGGTAACCATTTAAAGTAATATTTATAAAGCCAGGGGGATAACTGTGAGGGGAAGCAGGCCTAAATTTGGGGATGAAGCCTTGGAGTCCTTTTCCATTCAATCTATTGCCAAGTTGATACCTTCCCTAAGTTTAACTAAAGCAGGAGGACCTGATAATCTTCCGGCAATTGCGATTAAGTCTAACCTAATGTGGTGGGCAACGTTTGTTTTCCAAAAGTTTTTATAGCTATAACCAAAACCAGTACATTTCCTGTCCAGCGGGAAGGGTGCAATAATTAAAGCAATACATAAAAAAGGCGAGATGAATATGCCATACAACTATCATTTGATAAGTCTGCTGTATGTAGGTGCAAAATTGTATTCCAATGTTATTGTCAGTTCGTTGAAGAATTGGATTGAGGGGCACGGCACTATTCCGATGGAACAGGGGGGTTTTACTCCTGGGCGCTCCACAAAAGATCATTGCTTCTGATTGTGGGCCTTGGGGAAGAAGGTGAAGGAAACAACTGGGAGTTTATTCTGCTGTTTTGTTGATTTTAGCTCAACTTTTAATTTAGTAGACCATAGTATACTCTGGGCTAAATTAGGACAGCAGAGTATGCCCCAATGTTTATTGATGATCCTGCAGGAACTGCACTCTGAAATTTGTGCACAACTGGAGCTAGATTTGGAAGGGGCCCTTTCAGGGAGAATACCTCTAGGCAATGGATTAAGGCAAGGTTATGTCCTGACCCCCTACATTGTTCTCTTTGTTCCGAGCTGACCTTCCAGGGTTGTTGGCAGTGACTGAGTCTGGATCTGACCCAAGTTGGCTTACAGAGAAAGTTAATCAGATTTAATAATTGTTGTGAGGTTAATACATTAAAGGTGAATTTGTAAAAAAAAGAAAAATAATCCCCTTGGAAAAAAAGCAAACCGCATAAGTGTCTGTTAGGTAATAGTAGGGTCGAGGTGGTATCAGCTTATAGGTACCTTGGCATAACATTCACAAAATAGCTGAGCTGGGCCCTACATAATGATGTGGTGGTGATGCAGGCAGCAGCAACAATAGGGGGCCTTGTCCGTTTTAGGAATACTTTTGGTGGCCCCTCCTGGTCCCTCCTTCTGACAGCTTACACTGCAATGATCCCTACTCAATATCTGTACTGGGCTGAGGTATTGTCCATAAGTATAGAGGGAAGTTGGGAAATGTGAGAACAACTGTGTGAGAGGCTGGCTTAGTATATGATGCTCACTTATGGACTGTTCCCATGAGGCACAGGGTCAAGACTGATTTGCATATAGCTGGGTCTGAACTGGGGTGGAGAAGTGAGCTAAAGAACGATGATGGATTTAACCCAGTTCTGTGACTGGGGGTGAGTGTCTGAAATGTTTCAGCGCTCTGTCCATCATCTCCTTGCGCTTGCTTTGTTCGTCCTAAGTTGGCAGGGTATGCCCAGATGTGGGCCCCTTGCTCACTTTGCCACTGGATTCAAGCTAGCCTGGCTGATGAGGGGTGTTACCCTGAAACCGGTCCCAGGATGCTTGTTTCCAGTCCAGGGAAGACTTGGCTTGGCAGTTCGGGTTGGACTGTTCCCATGAGGCACAGGGTCAAGACTGATTTGCATATAGCTGGGTCTGAACTGGTGTGGCGAAGTGAGCTAAAGAACGATGATGGATTAAACCCAGATCTGTGACTGGGGGTGAGTGTCTGAAAAGTTTCAGCACTCCGTCCATCTTCTCCTTGTGTTTGCTTCGTTCGCCCTAAATTGGCAGTATTTGCCCAGACGTGGGTCCCTTGCTCACTTTGCCACTGGATTCAAGCTAGCCTGGCTGATGAGTGGTGTTACTCCGAAACCGGTCCCAGGATGCTTGTTTCTGGTCCAGGGAAGACTTGGCTTGGCAGTTCGGGCTGGACTGTTTCTAAGAGGCACAGGGTCAAGACTGATTTGCATATAGCTGGGTCTGAACTGGGGTGGAGAAGTGAGCTAAAGAACGATGATGGATTCAACTCAGATCTGTGACTTAGAGTGAGTGTCTGAAAAGTTTCAGCGCTCCGTCCATCATCTCCTTGTGTTTGCTTTGTTCGCCCTAATTTGGCAGGGTATGCCCAGACGTGGGTCCCTTGCTCACTTTGCCACTGGATTCAAGCTAGCCTGGCTGCTGAGGGCTGTTAGCCCGAAACCGGTCCCAGGATGCTTGTTTCAGGTCCAGGGAAGACATGGCTTGGCAGTTCGGGCTGGACTGTTCCCATGAGGCACGGGGTCAAGACTGATTTGCATATAGCTGTGTCTGAACTGGGGTGGCGAAGTGAGCTAAAGAACGATGATGGGCTCAACCCAGATCTGTGACTGGGGGTGAGTGTCTGAAAAGTTTCAGCGCTCCGTCCATCATCTCCTTGTGTTTGCTTTGTTCGCCCTAAGTTGGCATGGTATGCCCAGACGTGGGTGCCTTGCTCACTTTGCCACTGGATTCAAGCGCTCCTGGCTGATGAGTGATGTTACCCCAAAACTGGTCCCAGGATGCTTGTTTCCAGTCCAGGGAAGACTTGGCTTGGCAGTTCGGGCTGGACGGTTCCCATGAGGCACAGGGTCAAGACTGATTTGCATATAGCTGGGTCTGAACTGGGTTGGCGAAGTGAGCTAAAGAACGATGATGGATTCAACCCAGATCTGTGACTGGGGGTGAGTGACTGAAAAGTTTCAGCGCTCCGTCCATCATCTCCTTGTGTTTGCTTTGTTCGCTCTAAGTTGTTAGGGTATGCCCAGACGTGGGTCCCTTGCTCACTTTTCCACTGGATTCAAGCTAGCCAGGCTGATAAGGGGTGTTACCCCGAAACCAGTCCCAGGATGCTTGTTTCCGGTCCAGGGGAGACTTGGCTTGGTAGTTCAGGCTGGACTGTTCCTATGAGGCACAGGGTCAAGACTGATTTGCATACACCTGGGTCTGAACTGGGGTGGCGATGTGAGCTGAGGAACAATGATGGATTCAACCCAGATCTGTGACTGGGGGTGAATGTCTGAAAAGTTTCAGCGCTCCGTCCATCATCTCCTTGTGGTCACTTATGCAAGTGTAGCAACCTGCACTAATCATGACGACCCTTATGGTGGTTTTAGTGGTTCAGACAACCTTAGAAAGGCCCTCTAAGTGGTAGCTGTGGAGAGCAGCCTTCAGGCTTAGTCTAGGAGGAGTGTAAAGCAGCTCGGTTTACCAGTATCCAATCCTTAGTATAGGCTAAGTTAAAAAGAACCACACAATGTACTTATAAAAATCGATATTTGTTACAGTCACTAACTAACACTATACAATATCTCCTACCCGAAGATATACTGACAATGCACACAATACTTTGAAATAGGACTATAACAAGCACTATTACACAGTGATCCCCAGGGGGAGACCAAACCATATACAAAATTAGTGGAATGCAAACCTCAACAATAGATGAGACTGTACCCAATAGTTGTGGGGAGTCAGGGACCCAAGACACCACCCCAGGTGAGAGTCTAGGTGTCCCATGATAGATGTAGGCCAAGAGGATACACGACCACGTACTCAATACTACTCAGGGTACGTTGCAGTTGCAGCCTTGAAGAGGAAAAGACCCTTCCCAGTGGACCCTGAAGAGACCCCATGGACGACAGAAGGTTGAGGAACCACCCCACCCGTGGAAACCCTCGGAATCGGGCTACCTACAACCACTGTCGAGCACAATCGAGGACTTCAGGACGAGACCGCTGTTGCAGAAGGGTGAAAGAGTCTGTTGGAACCTGGGCATGGGTTTGTGTTGAAAAGTACCTGAAAGCATAGGGGACAGAGTCTATGCCACACCGGGAGGTTCAGGAGGCACGGAAAATGAAGGCCACTCGAGTTCAATGAAACAGGTTAGATGAAGAGGCTTCAAGTACGGGTACACCGAATTGGTAGCTCTGGCCGAGCCACCGGGATGCTTAAGACAACAAAATCGGTCCGGCCAACCAACCACGTTGTCATGGGTCAGTTATAACGGGGACAGACTAGTCGACAGAACCTTTCAATGCATCCAACTCTGTTGGCACGAGTGGGGCGTGGTAACGGACGAAGTGATGCAGCGACACGGTGCACAGGGTTTTGGGTGCAGGGCATTCTACGAAGTGTGCTGGCCTCAACTCGACGAGAGGACAGCTCAGGCCTCGAGGGAACGCAGATCCACCACCTGTGTTGCAGAGCCTTGTGGAGTCCATTGGAGCCCAGGTTCGGCAAACCAGTTGATCGTGTTGTGGTGCCTGCGGATGCATGGGAGTGACTCCTTCACTACAAGGGAGATTCCTTTGGATGTCTGCGGGGACAGGCGAGCAAGACCACTGACTCATTGTCAGTGAAATTGCTCTCCCACCCTCGCAGCGCCACCATTAAGTGAGGCCTGCCCCTGCACTCTCGAGTGTTGGTGATCGAGGCCCTCCTCCACCCACAGGTTTCCTTGCGCCTCATCCCTGGTGGTTCTGTGGACCTCTGTCTCCTTCCTCTCACTCTGCTCTTTCACTCGTTTTCACTCGTTTTACTACCCTTTTTTATCTTTCACCTTTCTGCACTTTTCTGCATCTCTGCTCTTTTGTGCCTTATTTCTGCTCATTTTCCCTGCCTCTCGCTCTGCTTTTTCACTCGTTTTCACTCGTTTTTCTACCCTCTTTTATCTTTCATCTTTCTGCACTTTTCTGCATTTCTGCTCTTTTGTGCCTTATTTCTGCTTATTTTCCCTTTTTTCTTTATCCCTTATTTCCTCCCTTTACCTTTCCCCGCCGCTGCTGCCCCCGTGGCCCCTCCCCCTCAGCGCGACTGGCCCAATCCAGCTCCCCTCCCCGCTCCCGCCTCCCAGCTGCCCAGCCCTCCCTGACCCCTACTTAATGGCGGCCGCTGCGGGGACAGGCGAGCAAGACCACTGACTCATTGTCAGTGAAATTGCTCTCCCACCCTCGCAGCTCCACCATTAAGTGAGGCCTGCCCCTGCCCCTGCACTCTCGAGTGTTGGTGATCGAGGCCCTCCTCCACCCGCAGGTTTCCCTGCGCCTCATCCCTGGTGGTCCAGTGGATCTCTGTCTCCTTCCTCTCACTCTGCTCTTTCACTCGTTTTCACTCGTTTTTCTACCCTTTTTATCTTTCACCTTTCTGCACTTTTCTGCATCTCTGCTCTTTTGTGCCTTATTTCTGCTCATTTTCCCTTCCTCTCGCTCTGCTCTTTCACTCGTTTTCACTCGTTTTTCTACCCTCTTTTATCTTTCACCTTTCTGAACTTTTCTGCATCTCTGCTCTTTTGTGCCTTATTTCTGCTTATTTTCCCTTTTTTTCTTTATCCCTTATTTCCTCCGTTTACCTTTCCCCGCCGCTGCTGCCCCCACGGCCCCTCCCCCCCCAGCGCGACCGGCCCAATCCAGCTCCCCTCCCCGCTCCTGCCTCCCAGCTGTCCAGCCCTCCCCGACCCCTACTTAATGGCGGCCGCTGCGGGGACAGGCGAGCAAGACCACTGACTCATTGTCAGTGAAATTGCTCTCCCACCCTCGCAGCTCCACCATTAAGTGAGGCCTGCCCCTGCCCCTGCACTCTCGAGTGTTGGTGATCGAGGCCCTCCTCCACCCACAGGTTTCCCTGCGCCTCATCCCTGGTGGTCCAGTGGACCTCTGTCTCCTTCCTTTCACTCGTTTTCACTTGTTTTTCTACCCTTTTTTATCTTTCACCTTTCTGCACTTTTCTGCATCTCTGCTCTTTTGTGCCTTATTTCTGCTAATTTTCCCTTCCTCTCGCTCTGCTCTTTCACTCGTTTTCACTCGTTTTTCTACCCTATTTTATCTTTCACCTTTCTGCACTTTTCTGCATCTCTGCTCTTTTGTGCCTTATTTCTGCTTATTTTCCCTTTTTTCTTTATCCCTTATTTCCTCCCTTTACCTTTCCCCGCCGCTGCTGCCTCCGCGGCCCCTCCCCCCCAGCGCGACCGGCCCAATCCAGCTTCCCTCCCCGCTCCCTCCACCCAGCTGTCCAGCCCTCCCTGACCCCTACTTAATGGCGGCCACTGTGCGGCCACTGCGCGGCCGCTGCGCGTCCGCGGGCGGCGGGCGCGCTGCTTGCACGCTGAAGTCGTGTCAAAGGCAAGCCCGTCTGCCCCCCGTCCACGACCCGACCGCAACCAGCGCCAGGAACCCTGGACCTCCACCCCGCCAACGCTATGACCCAGCAGCACTCCATGCACTCAACCCAGGCCGCAACAACAACTGCAAGCTAGCATCACCAGCCGACACCCACGGACCCTTCAGCTGTCACTGCTGCCGGCACACCTGCAGCACCGCCAAGAGCACGGATCCAGCACAACCCGCCCACAAGAACACAACCGAACCGAAGACCCTGCAATGCATCCTCCTCAACGTCCGATCCCTCCACAAACACGCCACAGAAATCTGGGACCTCCTCGACAGCACCACCCCGGACGTAGCGTTCTTCACTGAAACCTGGACCAACACCACCTCAGGACTGGACATCGCCATCACCATCCCCCAAGGATACAAGATCTCCAGGAAGGACCGCCCCACCCGCCCAGGAGGTGGAATCGCCATCGTCCACAAATCCAGCCTCCGCCTGAGCACACTCCCCGACGAGCCCACAGAACTGATGGAACACCTTCACTTCAAGATACTGGCCAGCCCCACCGCCACCCTCCGAGGAACCCTCATCTACTGACCCCCTGGACCCCGCGGACCCTTCGCCAACTCCATCACGGACATTATCTCCCCGCAGGCCCTCACATCCACCAACTACACCCTGCTGGGAGACCTCAACTTCCACCTCGACAACCAACTGGACCCCAACACCACATCCCTCCTGGACAACCTCCACAACATTGGACTCCGCCAGATCGTGACCGAGCCCACGCACTCAGCAGGACACACCCTCGACCCCCTCTTCACTACAGGAAACTCCATCACCTTCAGCCACACCACCGAACTCCCATGGACCGACCATCGTTGCGTCCACTTCACCTTCAGAACACCCACCATCCACAGACACCAGCACCTGCTTCCACGAAGAAACTGGACCAAAATCACCAACGACCAGCTCACCTCCTCACTCAACAACTCCACCCCAACCATCGCAGAAAACGACGACCCCAACACCGCAGCCCGAACCCTGCATAGATGGATCTTGGACAGCACCAACACCATAGCCCCCCTCAAGAAAAACAACAATACCTGTGCCAAGAAAGCCAGATGGTTTACCACCGAACTTCAAGAGTCCAGACGCACATGCCGCCGCCTCGAAAAGGCCTGGAGGAACACCAAACCCACCAACGCCCACCATCAACTCATCAGAGAAACGAGGAAAAAAGCGATTGAAGACAGAATCTCCACCCACGCGCACAACAGCAAGGAACTCTTCAGCATCATCAAGGAGTTCGCCCAACCCACTAGCGAGTCTACCGACATCCCTCCCTCACAAGACCTCTGCGACAAACTCAGCACCTTTTTCCACCACAAAATCAAGAGCATCTACGACAACTTCGACGAAGACAACCAACACACTGAACCCTCACCAACCACCCCGACACCCGGAAATCAGCGATTGACGACTGGACAGCCCTCACCACCGAAGACACACTGAAGACAATGAAGTCAATCCACTCAGAGGCCCCCATAGACCCCTGCCCCCACCACATCTTCAACAGAGCCGCCGACACCATCGCACCCATGCTCCGCCACACCATCAACTGCTCCCTGGCGACCGCCTCGTTCCCCGATGACTGGAAACACGCAGGGGTGAACCCCCTCCTACAGAAACCCTCAGCGGACCCCACCGACCTCAAAAACTACAGACCCATCTCCCTGCTCCCGTTCCCAGCGAAAGTCATTGAGAAAGCCATCAACAGCCAACTCGCCACATTCATTGAAGAACACAACATCCTCGACTCCTCCCGATCCGGCTTCAGAAAAAACCACAGTACGGAAACCGCCCTCCTCGCCGCAACAGACGACATCCGCACCCTACTGGACAAAGGAGAAGCAGTAGCCCTCATCCTCCTCGACCTATCAGCGGCGTTCGACACAGTCTGCCACTGCACCCTAATACGCAGACTCTATGATGCAGGAATCCAGGACAAGGCCCTCGACTGGATCCGCTCCTTCCTCTCCGGCAGGGTGCAGTGGGTCAGACTCCCCCCTTTCCTCTCGGACCCCACACCTACCACCTGCGGAGTCCCCCAGGGCTCCTCCCTCAGCCCGACGCTCTTCAACGTCTACATGGCTCCACTCGCCCCCATCGTCAGAACCTACGGACTCAACATCGTGTCATACGCAGACGACACCCAGCTCATCCTCTCCCTATCCAACGAGCCCAACACCGCCAGACGCAACTTTCGAGAAGGCATGGAAGCCGTCGCCAAATGGATAAAAAACAGCTACCTACAACTAAACACCAACAAAACAGAAGTACTCATCATGGGCCCAAACCCTGACGCCTGGAGCGACACCTGGTGGCCCCCCGCCCTCGGAAACCCACCAACCCCCATGGACCACGCACGCAACCTGGGAATCATCCTGGACTCCGAGCTCAAAATGGACCACCAGATCAACTCTGTCTCGTCTTCCTGCTTCCACATCCTCCGCCTCCTTCGTAAGACCTTTAAATGGATCCCCCTCGGACACCGAAAGACCGTCACTCACGCCCTGGTCACCAGCAGACTCGACTACGGCAACGCACTCTACACCGGAATAAACAAAAACCTCACCCGCAAGCTACAGAACATCCAGAACACCGCCGCAAGACTGGTCCTCAACCTGCCAAAACACTGCCACATCTCCCAGCACCTGCGCACACTCCACTGGCTCCCCGTCGAGGCAAGAATCACCTTCAAAATGCTCACCCACGCACACAAGACCCTCCACGGCACCAGACCAGCATACCTGAACAGACGACTCAAATTCCACGCACCCCAAAGGACCCTATGATCAGCCTAGCTCTCCTACGCTGTGGTCCCCCGCACCAGAAAGACCAGATCGGGAGGCCGCTCCTTCTCCTTCCTCGCGGCCAAAGCATGGAACGCCCTTCCACTCCACCTCAGACAGACAACATCGCTCCCCATCTTCGCAAGAAACCTCAAAACCTGGCTCTTCGACAGACCCCCTCCTTGATGGAATGGAACCTGCACCCCACCCCTAGCGCCTTGAGACCCTTCCGGGTGAGTAGTCGCACTTTAACAAACCCCTGATTGATTGATTGTCTTTAGATGTCCACAGGACGGAACCTGTATGGAGCACGGACACTGATGGTGCTGCGGGTTTGACGGACGATGAGGTCAGGAGTTGACAGAGTCTTCTCCGTTGCAGTTTCGGTCCCAAAGCAAAGGAGGATGCGATCAGTTCGGCACAGTCAGCACGACTCGGCCAGGATATCCAGACGGTCAAAGGAGAAGTGGAGTTGGATCTCAATCGAATCCCACAACGAATCTAGGGTCCCACCCACAAGTAAGCCCTTAAGTACCCTCAGGAGAGGGTTGGGAAGATTCAGGTGTCCCTCCCAGAGGAGGGGCTGGACAGTGGGGAGGACACTCACATGTCCTTTGTCCAGTTTCGCACCAGAGCGGGAGCCAACTGCTACTTGAGCTGGTTTGAACTGGAGTATGCAAGGAGGGCACCAAATGTGCCCTTCCAGCAGACTATGTGGTGTTGGCAAGCGTCCCCATCCCGGCCTAATACACTAAATCCTGTCTGGGAGGTGGTTACACCTCCCTATGACAGGAAATCTATTGTCCTACCTTCCTCTGCTTGGGTTCGGCCCAGCAGCAGGAGGGCAGAATCGTGTCTGTGGTCGGCAGCAGCCCTAGGTCAGTGTCAGGCTCTGTAAGATCAGTCCCGGGAGCATAAAGGGCCTCCTGGAGGGGCCCTCCTGTGGATGGAATCATACCTTGAACATGGGATACATTGTTGGGGTATTATTCCAACATGTTTGATACCAAACATGCCCAGGTTCGTTCCAGCCAGTTTCGAGATGGTCCTCGCGTAATGACGCATGGCCTCTCTATATCATAATGGCTGATTCACCTACAAAGTCTGGAGAATGGACTCCGGGGTTTGTAGAGGTGGTCTGCTCATGCTGGGCCACCCTCACACACGGAACAGAGCACCCTGCCTTTGGGACTAAAAGGCGTGCTAGAGGGGTGACTTATAGGTCTCAAGTGCAGTGAGTTTGATATATAAGGAAACTTATATCTCTCGTGAGTGGTGCCTGCACCAACTCACACAGGCTGCAATGGCAGACCGGTAGTGGTAGTTTGGAGGGTCCCCTCATGGGTGGCATAACACATGCTGCAGCCTATAGGAGACCCTTAGGGTACCCATGCCCTAGTACCTTATTACCATATACTAGGGACTTACCAGGGTGCCCCAGTAGCCAACTAGGAATGCACCAAGGTACTTACCATAACCAATTTAGGGAGGAAGCACAGTGACTGGGGTCCTGATTAGCAGGATCCCAGTCAGACTAGTCAGAAAACAGTTGAACACCAGCAAAAAGTGGGGATAACCATGAAAGCAGATCCTATTTTCCTACAAAGTGTCTGAAAAAATTGTTAGCTCTTCCACACTGTGCAATGAGCCAAGCAATAAGGCTGGAGGGGGGAATTCCAGTCTTGGAATTTCTACGCCTATAAAGCAACCCTTCGATTTTGGGATAAACTTGGGTCCTCAGAGGGACAGAAGGTATCAGCCTTATGTGCTGCCAAAATAGGAAGGAGTGAGTTAAGTTAGGCGATGCAGGTCAGAAATAAGTTAGTTGCCATTGCGAGGGCCCTAAATATTGAGTAATTTAAGTTAACAGAGGCCTCTTATCTTTCGAAAGCTGAACTAAAAAAAGCCTGTAGAAGAGAGTCCAGATCCGCCGATATGAAGTACGTAGGGAATGGACCCTCTGCAAAGAGTATGGTAGAATCTTGGAAAAACAGGAGGGCATTTCCATATGTATCAGAACTTTCTGATGCCCAGCTAAGCTTAGTTTTAATTTTGGGTAGCTTTGAAAGAATGATATATAAGGGCTGAAAAATGTGCACTTCTTTTAAATGCAGAAGACATCTGTGGTTTGCGGTACCAAAATGTTAATGTTCATCTGTAGATTGATTGTCGTCCTCTTGACAGGATTTGTCATTTTATAATAAAACCGCTTTTTATACTTTATGGAATAAATCATCCTAATGATACACTTCTGAATATGTAATGTTTAGATGTTGCATATGCCTTGGCAACATTTTTAAAAATATGTTTGCATTAGTGATGCATGAGGCTTGGCCATGAGTTTAAGTTCGTTTTTAGATATTTTAAATGTCGGTGTACTTGGGTTACAACCTGTTTCAGAAGCATGGAGGGGGGTAGAGATTTGGGGGGTGTATAAATTAAATGTTATTATTCTGTTTTAAAATGTATGTTGTAAAGACAAGTGTCTAAACAATAATACAATTGAACTTGAACTTTAAAAAAAAAAAACTCTAGCCCTTGATGGTAGGCAAATAACTCTGGGGTAGACGAGATCCTCCTCCAATAAAGTAAGGGGTGCAGTGCCAGTCTGTCGGAGAGGTGTCAAATCCCAAAGCCCACCCTACGTGGAAGCAGAGGAGTGCTTACAGGTACTCCCACCAACTGACGCATAAAGCAATTTTCCAGCATTACCAATGGGGTAGCACTCAGATGCCCCCTCAACTCTGTACCATAGGTGACTGTTTTCAAGGCCTGTAGATTATTGATCTATAGGGCTCGTAGGATGGGATGGTACTGTGAGCTGTGCGACAACTTTAGAATACCTCCCACCATATGCTCTGATTTTAATCGTTGCTGCGTTATGTGAGCTTGCTCCCCAAATGTTGAGTCAGTGTGAAGCCTAAATACACAAATGTGCGCGCATGTTCTAGTGTGGCCCCTGCTAGAATTAGATGAGTCCTGGTCAAATGCCCAGGATTCAGGACCATGTACTTGGTTTTGCTCATGTTAATCTCCAACCCTCGCATTTGGCAGAAACATTCAAACTGGTCCAAAAACATCTGCAGTCCCATAGGGCATTTGGAGAGTAATACAGTAGCATCAGCAAACATTAGTGCAGGAACCCTCATGTTTGCTAATATGTGTGTGTTATTATCACACTGATCCAAGAATTTGACAAGGCCATTGATGTAGAGTGTAAACAGCATGGGGGCCAACACACACCCCGGTCTGACTCCTCTGGTTACGGGCAAGGAATCAGTTAGCTCACCTGTGCTACCATGCCTGACCTGCACATAGTTGTTAGTATGCAGTCTGACTATGATATCTAGCAAATAACCAGGCACCCCCATTGTAGAAAGGACCCGCCAAAGCATTGATATTGGTACCAAATCAAAAGAAGAACACAGATCTAAAAACACAACGTAAAGTCGTCCAATGTAACTGTCTTCCAATACAACATTTATAAACAGAACACTTGATCAATTGTACTTGTGGACTCTCTAAAGCCCATCTGGAGGGGTGTCAGAATCTCATTGACAGCTAGCTAATCCTGTATTCTACCCAGGATTACCTTACTAAAAAGCTTTTGCATACTATCTATAAAACTTATTGGTCGATAGTTCACAGGCAAATCACGTGAGCCCTTTTTAAAGATGAGGATTATTTCGGCCCCTGCCCAAGTGTGTGGAATAGGTGCCCCCTTCAAAATCGCTGTAAATGACATTGCAAAGTAAGCACTCCAGATGTCTTTTTCACTTAAGAATAGGTCACCAGTGATTTTGTTGAGTCCAGGGGCTTTATTGGAGACTATGCCCCTGATTGCCAAATTCAACTCCTCCATTGTAATATCCTTGGGCACCTCTTCTTGAGTATAAATGATGGACCCTGGGGAGACAATCTTAGCGCTCACAACCACCTCACCTTGAACGCTATGTGGCTGACACAACCCAGCAGTCTGTCTATGATATCTTTGTGATCTCCCTTCTACATGTATAAACTGAAAAAGTGTGCCACCTAATCTCTAACTGCAATATTGTTTTCTATGGTGCTGAATCCATCGCTGCTACCTGTTGCTACCAAGTTTCAGAAGGAACGATGATCTTTCAGTATGGCATCATCTAAGAGGGCCTCCCATATTCCCTGCTCCTGTTGCCCAATGCATTTAGGGGCAGATGTATCAAGGTTTTGCATCACTCTTGCACCACGCAAGCGGGCGTTCCATGGGTGGAGTGTGGGTGTTCTCACACATCCACCCATGGATTTTGGCACATTTCCTAATTTACAATTAGCAATAGACCTGGGAATGCATCAAATGCTACATCTCCCCAGATGAGGCATAACACAGAGAAATATCTTAATTCCTCCTTGTTTTATCCTCTTTCTACATGTGCTGCATTGTGCAGCACAGAGAGAAGGAGGAAAATACCTCTGAGGATTGTTTTTGTGCAGGAAGGTGTCCCTTCATGCACAAAAGCAATCCTGCTTACAACGCAGGCACCCTTGCACCACAACGCAAGGGTGCCTGCATTGGCGCTAGTCAGCTATAAGGGTGTCAGCACTAGGAAAAGACAGGAATGTGCCATATAATGTTAAATACAGCACATTCCTGCCCTTTCCCTTTCATGCAGTGCAACACAGCAAGATGGCATGTTGTGTTGTATGCTGTGTTGTGCTGCTTGAAAAAATTATAAATATGGACCTTAGGGCCAGATGTACGACCATTGATGTTTGCGACTCGCAAATTGCAATAAAGTGCGAGTTGCAATTTGCGAGTAGCAAACATCAATGTACAACAGTGTCAGAGACACTGTTTGCGATTCCCAATGGGGTCGCAAATTGCATGCCTCATGCATATTAATGAGGCTGTGGCAATTTGCGACCCCATTGGGAATGACTGGCACTCCCAAGGATGGTGGTCTGCTGGGGTCAGCAGACCTCCATGTCTGGGACTGCTTTTAAATAAAGCAGATTTTTTTTTAAAGCAGCCCGTTTTCCTTAAAGGAAAACGGGATGCATTTAAAAAATAAAAATGTAACTTTTCATTTTCATTTTTTAAGAGCAGGCAGTGGTCCCTAGGACCACTGCCTGCCCTTATAAAATGTTTGCTCATGCATTCCCAAAGGGGAAGGGGTCCCCTGGGGAGCCCTTCCTGTTTGCGAGTGCGAGTGTTTTGCGACCGCAATTGCTGTCGCAAAACATTCTTACATAGCTTTTGGAGTCGCTATTAGAAAGGAAATGCCTCTTCCTAATAGCGAGTCACTAAACCCTATTTTGCGAGCCGCAATTTGTTTGCGACTCGCAAAATAGGGTTGGTACATGGGCCACACGTTTTTTGCGGTCGCAAACGGGCCTAAAACCCCTTTGCGACCACAAAAACCAGTCGTACATCTGGCCCTTAGTACACAGTAAAAGGTGTTTTAACATGTGCAAAACCTCTAATTTAGCAATTCAAAAGGTTTGTGAACACTAAAACCCCCTGTCTGCACATCTGGCCCATAGTTATTTGATAGAATTTGTAGCAATCTTTATTTTCTACACACATGGAAAACATCAAATATGTTCTTCAGTGACGAAATCATTGGTAGCATTGAATATCACAGCACATTTACATCATCGCTGACCCAGCTGAATCTGGAACCAACTGCTCTTTTCCGCATCTGGCAGAAGACATACAATTTGTTTCCAAACACTTTGCCTAGATCATATTGGCAATGACCAAAGGTCGAGCCCTGTGAGCTTCGAGGTCAGATGGAAATAGTATCAGCCTTGTTTAATGGCCTCTCCAAAGTATGAGCAAAGGGCATGCCCACAGGGAGACCTGTCACCAGTGCTGACCATAGACATTTGATGATGCCTAATAGTCAATAAGGGCAGATGTAACCAGCACATGGGTGGCTAAAGCCCTCATACCCAGAGCACATTGTGCTTGGCCAAGGCTGCACACACTGGGCTCTTAGGGCAAATGGATTGATCCTGGGGCATAGCTAAACGCTTAGAGCAGGGGAACACAATTAAGGTGCACAAAAAACGTTAAAATCGGGGCCAATGTTTCCAAATTTACGACATAACAATATTTGTGAAATTCCTTTTTCAAATGAGGCAACCGTAAAACATTGAGAACTACATATATTTCGAAACGCATATTTATCGTAGAGGATATTCTGAGAGGAGGTAATTATTTCAGCAGTCCCAAGAAGAAAGTCTCCATGTAACCAGAGCTTGACTTACAGTACTACTAAGAATTTAGCTCGAGTCAAGAAAGCAATTGCAATTGTGAGCACATCAGCGTTTATATAAAGGGAACAACAAAGGATGTTTTAAAGAGCAGAAAAAGCAGCACAGTACCTTGTGTCATTAGCAGCGGTACAGATGTCAACGTTTTGGAACAGAGAATACAGGGGATGACAGCTAATGTCATACCCTTGAAATATTTTTAGGCTTACTGCATGGAGAATCGATGTAAAAGAATTGACTGTCCCCATCACGCTTGCAAGCAATAAGTAAGGATTCAGAGGAAAGCAGGCTCTCCTCTGGTCTGCACAGTTTAATCCGCTTTTAGGTTGACCTCATTTCAACTGGAGTATGTCCGATGTACGTGTACTGATACAATAATTGAAGTTATATTTTTCAATAGAGCATGCGCAAAACATTGCCCCCAATATTGTCTCAATGGATACCCTGAACGGAAAAGGCTGTTGATAATATATTGCAACCTCTACTCAAAGGATTGTGTGAAATACTGACTCTCTTTTTACTAAATTGAAAACAAAACGTGTTTCTTAATGTCTTTGTGACTACTAGTTTGTTTTCTGTAATTGTTGCTGCTGACTCATTATCGCATGAGATCCTGAGTGTTCCATTCTGGGGCTTCGGTTCATGTTCGGAGTTGGTTCGGGGGCGCTGCACAGTAAGCATGTGAGTTGTTGCGTCTTTGTTTAACTTTTAACTAACTTTGATTTTTCTACCTGAAGGTTCAGTTACTTTACACCATCTCAGGAAGCCCCTGCAAAGCACTTGTGCATGCTTAAGGTCAGCCTAACATCTGTTTGTAGAATGTAGACTGCCTAATTTGTGTTGAGTACATAGAGGGGCATATTCTCAAGGACTTATCGCCGAGTCAACGGCACTTTATCGCAGCCAAAGTGGCGATACATTTATCATTCCATTCACAAGCTGGTGTTAACAGCCCATAACACCAGTTTACCCGTGATAGCAGCCGCAAAAAACATTGCCACAGATGACCCCTCCACTATCGCTAATGAGATGCAGAGTAGGCGTTCCCGTGCAAAAAGCCGCGTCAACACCACACCGCAACATTCACAACGACCAGCCAGATCGGCGATAAGTCCACAAAACATGCGATATGGCGCGTTAGCAGCAGGAAACTAACACCTGCTCGGACCTGGTGTAAAGTCGGACAGCAGCCGGCACCAGAAAAGGGAGCCCAGCACACAGCCACACCTGAAGGACAACAGATGCCATGGAGCTACTCATCATGCAGCTCGGAGCCCAAACAGGGCCACAACACCCACCGCCACCACCCCCCGGACCGTCACCACCCCCGGACCCCCCCCGCACCAACCCCCCGGACCACCACAGAGGCAGCGCAGACACAGACCGCGGACCTTCAGTAAACGCACCAGCCTCACAGACATGACACCAGAGTATGTCATTGCCCACTACAGGCTCAAAAGGACAACCATCCTCCGCATCCTGAACATCATTGCCCACAGGCTGACTGTAGCAACACAGCGGACAACCAACATCCCTCCGCAGACAAAGCTGCTGGCTGTGCTGCACCTGTTGGCCTCTGGGACATTCCAACCAACAACCGCCAGAGTCGGCGGAGTCTCACAGCCAGCCCTATCAAAGTTCCTCACACCTGTCTTGGATGCCATCATCAGCTTGGTACCCCACTACCTATACTTCCCCCACACTGCGCAGGAACAGCTGGAGACCAAGCAAGGATTCTACGCCATAGCTGGATTCCCGAACATGTTGGGGGCAATAGACTGCACACATGTCCTACTTGTGCCCCCTGCCGACACTGCATACAATTACCGCAACAGAAAGCACACGCATTCCATCAATGTGCAGGCAATAGTGGACCACCTGGGACTCTTCACCAATGTCGTCGCCAACTACCCAGGCAGTGTGCATGATTCATACATCTTCCGACAGTCCATCATCAACCGGCGCTTCCAGGATGGCACCTACGGAAATGCAGTGCTCGTTGGTAAGTACCAAATGAACACACCACACACCTCAACTCCACAATCATACAACTCACAACTCTGGGAATGCACACGTCACAACCCACATACAATATGCCAAACAACATGCCCACCCACCAGACATGACAGCACAACTCACCGTGGGAACCTGGCCTAGCCATGTACATGAGCCATCAACAGCATGGCACCTCAGCCACACATTAGCAGAATGTGGGAAGAGGAGGGAACCAGGCATGTGCGAAGGAGGCGATGTGACTGATAAATGGGACTGCACACAATGCCAAATGTAGCGAGGATGTGTTGGACAGACTGCAGTATGCAGACCACACACATATCCATGTCCACATACACTGCTGGTGTGTGGTGTAGTTGACAGTGGACACAACCATGTCACCCCAGCCAGTGGGGGAGATCAAGGAAATGTAGCTTGTTACGTCCCCCCCGTAAGCGTGAGAGGAGTGGGCTGGCCCGGCGTACGCCAGGTCAGCCTATGGGAGTGAATAAAAAGCAAGTAGCCCTGGGCGTGGTCCTCTTCCGGAATGCCCAACGTCCCTGCCAGGGCGGCGCCTCTCACCCCGCCACGAGGCCTACGCCGTGAGTGGTGTTGCCTGAGATCCTGTGCGCCTGCTGCACCACGGACCGCTGGTCCCCGAAGCCGTCATGGCCGCCCCTGCGCATCCAGGCATCACTTCTCACCTGCCGACACCGGCGTGTATCAAAGAGGGCCCACCACTTGCCGGTGCAAGCTCCAAGCCTGAGGACCCCGACCGTGGCAGACTCCTCGGACCATCACGGCCTCCGCGTAACAGGCCCGCGGACCTCCTTTCTCATTGACGTACTCCACTGGCATGCACAGCGGACAAGTAGGTCACTCATTTGGAACTGAGTCTTGATTACACCATGGCAGAGTACATGATTGAAGGCTGAGTTCACGTCACTATACTCCCTCCGATGTGGTGCCACCAAGTCTGTGCATAGGACTCCCACCAAACGTGTCTGTGGGCCCTTGCTGACTCCGAGCTTGTGCCTGCACTTCGGTCCTGCAGGCCTCACACCAATCCAATGCAGTCCGTCACAGGCAGGATACGGCCTCCTCGCTGGCTGCACACCCGCTCAGCTCTGGTGCCACTACCTATGTCAGCCACAAAAGTAATACAAATGCCATTCCAATGTCTTGTGTGAGAGATCCAGGAGGAGATGGCTGGACAGCGGGTGGCCCGCACTGACCGCTGCCTCCGGCCGACACTTCGGCCAACTAGGTCGCACTCTTGGAACTGAGCATTATTTCTTCACAGCAGTGTTCATGTCACAGTACGCAAGGAGAGGAGTAAGAGGAAGACGCGCTTCAGTCCGGAGGAGAAAAGGCTCACCTTTACGGAGACGATGGGACACTACCAACAACTGCACTGGTGCCACTGACTCTGTGCCACGCATGCCTACCACACGTGGCTGTGGGTCCCTGCTGACCGCTGCCTCCGGCACACACTGCGGTGGAGTAGGTCACACGATTAGAACTGAGTCTTGCTCTCTACATGCTATAGAGAGTAAGCATCGATAAGCACACCCTTCAACAATTAAATTCGTCCCAAGTATTGGATAGGTAAAATTGCTCTAGGTCGCAAATACCACACATATATCACTTAATTAATGATTTGCTCAAGAGAATATTCTATTTTGTGTTCTGGGCCACATTAAATACACAGAGTCCACACTGTTCAAATTCATCAATTTGGCGTTTTGTTTTATTCTTGTTGTTGTTACATCCAGCACGAAAGACTGCCACTATGCCAACAAGTGTTTCGTCTCCCCTTAGACTTTATCAAGGCGATTGGCAAAACGTTCGCTGTCCATCCCGTGTTAAAATATGGACCAAAGTTGTCTATCTCTCCCGAATGGATATGTATCAAAAACGAAAATATTTGTCTTCAACAACAACAAGGAGAACGAGAACCATTTGGAGGAGATACTGCGATTTTACTGCGGAGAGGAGCTTATCAGGGTTCCATACCGATATTTTATTTGCTGACTTACACGGAAAGGAGATGGACTAGGATCTCATCCTTCCAAGGACACTAACACCCAGTCGTAGTTCCTGACAGGTGTATTTTCTTTTACTGAAGAAGACTGAGATATCCCTTGAAGACAAATATTTTCGTTTTTAAGTTTTTGATACATATCCATTTGGGAGAGATAGACAACTTTGGTCCATATTTTAACACGGATGGACAGCAAACGTTTTGCCAATCGCCTTGATAAAGTCTAAGGGGAGACGAAACACGTGTTGGCATAGTGGCAGTCTTTCGTGCTGGATGTAACAACAACAAGAATAAAACAAAACGATAAATTGAAGAATTTGAACAGTGTGGACTCTGTGTATTTAATGTGGCCCAGAACACAAAATCAAATATTCTCTTGAGCAAATCATTAATTAAGTGATACATGTGTGGTATTTGTGACCTAGAGCAATTTTACCTATCCGATACTTGGGACGAATTTAATTGTTGAAGGGTGTGCTTATCGATGCTCTACTCTCTATAGCTTGTACACACATTAGGTTTCTTCTGTGTGAATTGCATCTTTTGGTAGTAGGTGCTTTAGAGTGGTAAAAGCACCCCTGAACTAATTTGATAGACATAACTATTATTTATTCACACTATAATACTTTGTATTTTTACACTGTTTGAGTTGTTGATGTGCGGTTCCTTTTCCTCCAAGGGTAAACACTACTACCAATGTTTATATACTTCTTGCTCTCTACATAGCAGAGTCCATGTCATTGTACAGGCCTCATCGCAGACTGCATCCCCTTCCAGCTCTGGCGCCACTGAGTGTGTGCCCTGAAATCCATGGGCAATCTCTGTTTGGACGTCAGTGGCGTCTGAGCCCATGGGCTGGAGGCTGTCTTCATCTACATGTAGCTGATACTGACAAGGTGGAAAAGTGGGGTCTGTAGCATTCAACTGCGCCATCTGCCTGTTCCTGCTTGCTTCTGCTCTCTGCATCATGCCCTGGAAGGACACCTGCCACTGTCCTCCGCAACCCTCCGCGAAAGTCCCCTTGGACATCTACGAGTACACGCTCAGCTCGCGTGGCACTACCTCAGTGCACCGCAAGTCACCGTCCCGTGGCGGTGTGCCTGTGCCGGCCGCTGTGCATCCGGGGCCACAAACTCTGTGCTGCTCAAGTCAGGGACCCATGATGTACGTACCTTGTACTGCTGATTGTCTGCTCACTGTTGTTGTCTTTGCCAGCACCAACCAACCCCTGAGTGGTGGCTTACACTACCCAACACCCATCCAGCACAGGCGTCACTGGAGATGTGAGCCTGGCAATAAAAGGGGCCGGGCGCACGTGCCCGTGGTCAGTCCCACAAACTCACTCAGTGTGTCCGTGTGGTTATTATGTATGCATGGGGGACCAGGGTCATTCCACATAACATTGTGCTGTGTACAGCGTGCGCATCCATGTCACCGCAGGCAGTGGTGTAGACCTGGGACATGAAACGTGTCATACCTCCCTGTGAGCGTAAGCGGGGTGTACTGGCGTTCATCGGTACTGCGCAGGGGTGTGGCTACTCCACACGTGGATCTGGGTGTGGTGCAGTGTAGGCCTTGCCAAGGATGTGGCTGATGCGTGTGTCTCTGTTGTAGTGTCTGCGCCACCCATCACGCAATCGGCAATGTTGCCACGTGGCATACCCCTGGTGTGCGTGCTCGGCCGCAGGGGTACATGGGGGAGGGCATGCCCGCTCGGGGTCAGGGATCACACATGCCAACTGTTGTGTGTGTCGCTATTATCTCTGCATGAGCCAAAGATGTACCCTCAACTGCATGTCGGGTTCAGCCAGGCAGGTGCTCTACATCTGTGTCAGCCCTGTCCTTGCAATGGGCCGACACACACGTGGCCGGCCACATTCTGCGCAGCATCATCACTGTGTCGTAGTCAGGCTTGTTGACATGCGCAGACAGGCATGACAATGGTGTGCCGTAGGGCTGCATGCGACGCAATCGCCCTGCGCACAATAGTGAATGTGCTCATGGGTGAGGTGCAGCAGTGAGGCTACGTACTATACAGTGATGCCGCTCATTAGCAACACGCAGTACATGTCATACGGGAATCACTAACTCACACATTTCACACACCAATGAACCAGTGGGCCTGCCAACACATCATGCAGTACATAGTCTTGACTCATGTCTCTCTGCACTGTCACAGGTGACCAAGGATATGCACTCTGCACTTGGATGATGACACCTCTCCGAGCCACGAACACACAGCCCCAGTGGCAGTACAATTTGGCCCACAGACGCACCAGGGGCATCGTGGAGCGCACATTTGGCGTGTTGAAGTCACGTTTCAGGTGCCTGGACGTCACAGGTGGAAGGCTCCTGTACAGCCCAGGCCTCATGTGCAAGATGATCGTTGCATGTTGTGTGTTGCACAACATATGTGTACGCAGCAGAGCCCCATGGATACGTGTGCCAGATGCACTGGACGATGATGTTGGAGATGAGGCAGGTGGACCACACCCCACTGCAGCCGCAGCAGGAATTGCCCGTAGTTACTACATCATTGGCAATTTCTTCTCTGGTTGACGTCACATTGTGAGGGTCCTTAGCAGTAATGGCACAGTACGTTGACTGACCACAGGCACAGCATGTGCTAATAAATGCATTCTGAAACACATTCCCTGCGTGCATTGTATTGTATTGTATTGTAATTGCATTTGTATAGCGCTTACTACCCCTAACGAGGCGTCGAAGCGTTTTTTCGGCGAGTAGCACGCTACTCCGGGACCCATAAAGGATTAGTGTTGAATTAGTATAGTGAAACATGCAAGTAAATTTTAAGTGGTGGATAGGTTAGTCAGTTATTTGGATTCGGAAGGATAGCAGAAGGATAGAAGAGGAAAGAAGGTTTGTATTTATATATAGCGCTTCTAACCCCTGATGGGGTGTTGAATTGCTTTTTTTGGCGAGCAGCACGCTACTCTGGAACCCATAAAGGATTAGTGGTGAATTAGTATGGTGAAATATGAAAGTAATTTGAGTGGTGGATATTAGTCAGTTATTTGGAGTGAGAAGGATAGTGGAGGGATAGAAGGGAAAGAAAGGTTTGCATTCATATAGCGCCTGTTACCCCTGATGGGTGTTGAAGCGCTTTGTTGGTGAGTAGCACGCTACTCTGGAACCCATAAAGGATTAGTGGTGAATTAGTATAGTGGAATATGGAGTTAGAGAAGTGAACATGCTAGTCTGTTATTTTGATTGAAAAGGATAGTGGAGGGATAGAAGAGTGAAGGATTTCTTTTTTTAGGTCATAGCAGTAGGAGGAGGCTTTTGGATGAGTAAAAAGGGTTTTTGGAGTGGAAGAGTCAGAGGGAAGAGTTTAGAAAGGTTTGTTTTGGGGATCGGTACAGTAAAGGAGGTGTCAGAAGATGCAAGGAGGGGTAGAGTAGGAGAGAGTCAAGAAAGGGTTATTTTGGGGAACATATTAGTGGTATGGCTTTTGGGATAAATGAGAGAGTGGGTGTAGAGGATATAGTGATAGATGTATAGGGTGAGATAGGGTAGTGAATTGGAAAGAGTAGTAGAAAGAAGTTTGAGATGAGTCAGAAAGTTGGCCTAGGAGATATATTGAGGGAAGTATAGGCTGAGAAATAGGGTAGTGCATTGGAAATGCTAAATTAGAAGAAAGTGATAAATATATAGATCCATAAGTACATTGAAAGTATATAGATGCATAAAGGAGGTAAGTGTATATATAGATTAAAGATATTGATAGAGGTAGCGGATGAGAAATAGGGTAGTGAATTGGATATGCTTTTTCAGGAGAAAAGTAACAGACACAATAATTAATGGGAAGATGTGCAGCATGTCACTCATCTGTATAGGCACTTCATTCAGACACGTGTGGGTGCGACATGTTGTGCTGACAACTTAGGAATTTGTTAATGGATGGTGGGTGTGTCACCTCTGTGCAGTGAGGCTGTTTAGGGTGTCACGTATTCGAAATGCCAGTTCTGTGTGTCACAGTTGTTACGGTATCCCACTCTTCGGCGTTTCACATGTGTCCCAGTTCATTCCATTTTGGCTGTCATTTGTGGCCTTCAAGTGACAAGAGGGCTTCTTTTGGGCTCTGATAGTGCCGCCATGATGCAGGGATGCACCCTGTTACTCAAGTCCCGTGACATGGGCGACATGTACGTGGGGGTAGTCACTGCCCCTACATTGGTCCATGCTTTCATTATTGTTTGGTCATGGACATGGCACGTCGGTGTGCAGGGGGTGTTGTTTGTCCCTCTGCAATGTGAAGAGGAGATGCGGTTTCACAGTGTGCTCCATGTTTGTTTCCGCATTGGCGCAGGTTACCTACTGAATGCATGTCAATGTACATTGTGGCTGTTTGTGGGGAACTGCCTGTCTGAATTGGACAATGGTAATTTGTTCTGCATCACAGCTGTGGGGTTGTGCTCGTACGTTGTCATCTCACAGTTTGTTTGATCTGCTTTTATGGTGATTGTTCCCGCCTGACGCGTGTGACTTGCAGGCCTGTAGCTGGTTTTCGCTGCTTTTTGTATCGCGCTTGGCCTCATCGCAGCTTTTTTTGCGTTCATGTTTTGCATTTTTGAGGCGTGGCGTTGATTTTAACGCGGTCAGTTGACGGGTTATCTGGACACTATCGCATGGTAACGCCGTGTTGTGAATACTTGGTTAACACGGCGTAAATTTCCCGCGATGGACTGCGATGTTGATGGTTGCGTTAAGTAACTTTTGCGATGATTATCACACGTTCTTGGGAATATGCCCCAGAGTGGGTAATTGTACCAGATAGCTAGTAGATTACCCAAGAGCGTCTTAGAACTAGAATCTATTTTGTGGTACGACTATCACTTCCCATGTAGATATCTAGTTGGGAATTCACTGTCAGTGTGCATGAAATGCATGCTAACTGGTGGGAGGATATTTTTGTTGCTGGAGTTATTACTTGAAGAATGTAATATAGAAATGGTGAGGTGTGCACTTGTCCCATGCATTGTTGTATACTTCATAGGGTGTCCATAAACGGGCTTTCTAGAATCATGACCATATATAGGCACAATCCAACCTGCCCTTATATAGGCATAAAATCCCAGACCTTATTTAGGCATAAACCATGCATACCAAATACAGGCATGGCTTCCGACATCCGTCCACCCTAGCGTCTCAACGAGTCCATGAAAAAACTGACCCTCAGGCTGCGGGAGTTTCCCTTGCCCAGGACTATTGATTTCTTCAAGGACTCATACATTATGCATGAACCTCTATTCCTTAAGGGATTCATTCATGACGTCTTTCGCTACCCAACTCACGTCAATGCTAACATTTTCAGGTATAAATATACCTTCCCAAACCCCTGTAAATCAGAGGAGACCTCGACTTCAGAGGAGCCCGATTCCCGGCCAGACGCACTGAGAAGACACTGTCATTCCTGCACGCAGAGAGTCCAGCTTCCAGTGATCTAACTTCCCTTGCGGGGTGTTGGAGTTCGAGTCCGGAAAGAGATTCCTACCTCTCTCATTCTTCAGGTATGGAGCAGACTAGAACCTAGAGGGACTCTTGGCATACTAGACTCTAGGCGTAACTTACTCTTAGTATACTCTAGTCAGGAATACAGCACCTACTTCTACTTCTCCCTACACCTAGGAAAGGTTAGGCACACTGGGTAGAACTAGGCTAAGAAACGCATCGTATGAGTACTCGCATTTTTAGGCTGTGTCATTTTATGTAAATGCATATATGCTGAAAAGATAATGCTAACGCAGTATTATTTATTTTTACTGCTCACCTTGTACATCATCTATCTCGCATACTGTCTTGTGATCGTAACAGCACATCTAACTTACAACAGAAACAAGACTGTTCAATAAACCTTTTTATTGAAACGCCCGTCTGTTATTTCTGTGTAACTTTGAGACGTAACTGAATCCTGCACAACCTGAGCTGAGTGAAATAGTTATCTATTGTTTCTACGACTCTGGGACACATCCTGATTCTGTAAGGGAAACACAGTGGTCATGTTTTGCGGCTGCCAGAAACTAATCCCTTCTTGTCGTCAAGAAGTTTCTAGTGGCCTCTGAGCTAGCTGGCACAAGTAATTAAGTTTAATATACTCGATAGGGACATACTGACCTTAGTCCTATGTCAAACCTATAGGATATATTATTCCAATGCGCAGAGCCTATAAGGGAAATAGGAGCTACACTACATGGCGCCCAACGTTTGGTAAGGCAGTAATTCAACGTTAGATACTGAGTAACTCAGCTGTGCATATATTCTTTTCTCTCAGAGACCCCTACCCATATACTCCAAAAGACGTCTGGAGTGGGCAGGGATAGTATCCGCCACGGCTACATAGGGAAGACCCCTATATATTAGCTGTTTGGTTTGTTCAACGTTGAAGGATACAGTGTTCCACAATATTGTGCACCTTATCTTTGTTTCCTTGAAATTTGTTTCCATATTTTCAAGCAGAAAAATGTCAGGCACTGACAATGACGCCGGAAACGGTGTAGCTGCGGCTGATCCAGCCCAAGCAGCATTTTTTAACAATACCGGTTTAAATGAAACCGAGGAGGGTGTCATTGACATCGCTCCAAACTTAAGAAGAGCCATTACTCTCAAACTTATAAAACATGGCCTACCACCGAGAGGAGGTAGAGCAGTTTTCGTGATTGAGGCACATGAATCCTTTCAGACAGAGGTATTCTATTCATGGGTAATTCTTCCTGAATCCAATCCAGTAACACACTTGTTTCACTTCTACAAAGAAGATGAAGCACCAGAGGAATACATTCCTTTCGAGGATATAGAGATTCCATTAACATACCAGGAGCATCAGCTCTGGTTTAAAGGCGCCCTAAAACACAATAAAAATATAACCAGGCTCGGTCCACTAGGTAGACCAGGAGCAACATGGCCGATTTTAGCCGGCTATACACCTCATCCAGACATCGAAATAATGTCAGACGAGGAAATACTTAATCAACTCACAGAGTTAATAAAAATCTACAGACAATTGGTTCAATATGTCATGCGGACTTTCACAGTCCAACCACCATTAACAGTTCCAAATCATACTCCTCCACAGGGGAGTACATTAAAAATTACACCACAGACTCTATACGCAGTCATGGGTAAAATGCCCACTAAGCGTGAGCAAATTCCATTTTGGATAGCTCAAAAAATTACTCAAATCGAAGCAGTATTTCCAAATACTAGCCCACATGAGAAACACAGAATCCTAACCATTAGTTTACCAATGGGGATCACACCACAACTGGAAGACTGCACCACTTGGGGCTCAGTCTTTGCTGCCATCTACACTAAAACACACGGCATTCCGTCAATTGCGGTAATACCTGATGTCCTAAAACAAATTCAAAACGAATACGGGGCAGAGCCTGCTTTAAATTTAGGTATGAAATTACTGAAAAATTTCGACCAGGTCTCAACAATAATATTGTCAAATATTAAAGGGGAGGCAGCAGCAGTGGCGATCCGACAAAAATTAAGGGAATTTGATGTTACAGAACATCAAACAGAGCTACCCAGAATTATAGAGCAATCTTATGCAGAATTAGGCAGAGATAGTTTGGGTGGGAGACCAGTTAAACCAAAACTATCTGAAAGTCCTGAGAAGGACTCAATTAAACAAACTCCTACATCTTCTAAAAAGAAGTGGGAGTCTACTAAACAAAATTCAAATGAGAAAAGATCTCAATCCCGAGGTAGGTCTCCTCAAAAGGAGCCCTCTGAAAGGAGGTACAACCTCAGGAATAGGGATAATTTGAGAAAACCTGATAGGTATCAAGATAATGATACACGTTCCTCTCGTCCCTTTCAGGTCTCATCACAGACTTCGGAAAGAAGAGGACGAACAGAACATAGAGAAGAACGCGTGAAATCGAAAGACGACAAGCACGCAACAAAAATTAAAACTAAACCTCAATTCTCCAAAAAGAAAGTAGCAGGTCTAATAGTAAGACATGCCGAGAATTCTGAGAAGTCAACTCAAGAACGGAGAATGGGCTCAGACAATGCTGGACAGTGCAGCAGAAGTCACAATAGCTCGCCAGAACCTGATGGAACTTCTGGAGATAGTGGACTTGAATGAGTACATTACAGTAGAGACTGTAGACACCAGGGTTAGTACTCCACAAAGGTTATATGAAATAACACTCCGGATGGAGGGAGACAAACCTAGACAGGTTAAAGCACTTTTTTGGGAAAAACTATCAAAGGGTTATGACATACTTCTAGCAGAAAAAGACTGGCCACCACAATTTGTCAAGGAGTGCCCACACGGCGAAGACATGATTATGCCTGCCTTCTCCAATCACATTCCAATTCATTTAAAATATACATATGCCAGAAAATGGGCAGTGGCCCAGGCTCCAGCATTATATAAAAATCATGTAGGATGGGATGAGGACTCCCCTCACCATAAAATAAATCTGAAACATGAACCTACTGCTCAGAGGCAGTATCCTATTAAGCAAGAAGCTAAAAAACAGGTCAGGGAGATTTTAGATCAACTTGAATACCAAGGGGTGATTGAAACATGCACCTCCTCCATGAACAATCCTTTGTTTCCTGTCTCCAAACCAGACAATACATATCGTCTAGTTTTGGACTACAGACATTTAAACACTTGTTCTAAAACTTTTGCAGTGCAAAATGCACACAGCACAGCATTAATGAATAACATTGTGCGTAAAAAATACAAAACAACATTAGACATCTCAAACGGTTTCTTTTGTCAAAATATAGCACCTGAAAGCAGGTACTTAACGGCATTCTCCATAATGGGGACCCAGCGTCACTTTTGTCGACTCCCACAAGGGTTCAAGAACAGCCCAGGTTTATTCTCAGCGAGAGTAACGGAGTTACTACAAATTTATGACAACGAGGCATTGTCCTATGTCGATGACATCTATCTGACAGACGATGACTTGGAAAGACACTTGAACAGGGTGAGCACCATTATATTGGGATTCGCCTCTGAGGGCTATAAGTTCAACTTTAAAAAATCTCGGATTGCCCATCTCAATGTCCTATTTTTGGGATATGAGCTTTCAAGTGAAGGCAAGAGCTTGGCAGCTAACTTTCTAGAGAAATGTGCGCTGCTCCAACCTCCAAAATCGCTAAAAAACTTACAATCAATACTGGGATTCCTAAATTTTGGAAGAACATACATTCTAAACTACGCAGAAAGGGTTAAACCTCTCTACGCATTAATCAAACCTGATTTTTCAAATAAAAACTGGACACAGGAACACACAGAAATTTTGCGTTCACTCCAGGCTAACATGTTAGCAACAAATCACTTACAAACACGCGTAAGTCAAAGAAATTTGGTGATTCGAATAATTTCGGGTCAATGTGGATTCACTTACTTAACCTTTAATGAGGGTGAGAAAGTACCAATTGCATACAAATCACATTTGTATACACAAGCGGAAATGCGCTTCAGTTCAACTGAAAAAATTCTAACAGCAGTTCAAACAGCTGTAGCAAAAGAAAGAGCCTTAGCCCAAGGGAAACGCATAATTGTCGTTACCCCAGTACCAGCTTTGGAAGCGGTCACAAAAGCAAGCATTCCAAATGCTAAAGCTTTACATCCGAGATGGATACAGTGGGTTAATTCTCTTGCTGCAACTGATGTTGAATATGTTTTTGATCCAGATTTAAAAACACAGGCATTTCTCCAATATGAACAAGAATGTCCTCTGCCCACTGAGATTCTGCCTCTCGATCAGTATGAATTCATAATTTACACTGACGGATCCGCACAGCCCGCAACAGGGAGTAAGCAAGCTTACAGTGCAGCGTGTGCTATCGTTAAAGGTCGCATGCGAAATGGCATCTTCAGACCTATGGTCACAAAAACTCAATCACTAGGTGATTGTACAGCTCAGCGAGCTGAACTACAGGCATTCAAACTGGCACTTGAGAGTACGGATCGAGAATTCCTCACACTGATAGTGTGCGATTCCTATTACTGTGTTCAGTCGTATAATGATTATATACGAACCTGGCTTGAAAATGGTTTTAAAGATGCGAAAGGTGGCACAATAAAGCACAAACTGCTTTGGGAACAAGTAGTTCAGTTGAAAAACGAACTACCAAAGGCTCACGTGATTCACACACTGAGTCATCAGCGTGATGGCGTTCACGTTGCAGGGAATTCATTGGCTGACGAAGCCGCGAAGGGGGCTGTTCAGACGGCTTCCGTAGCTGCGATCACTCGTTCAAAAACAAAAATAGACGGTGAGATAATGTTAGCTGTCAATGCTTCGAGCAAAGGCAGCAGTGCAGCGTTACCAAAAAAGTTTCCACTCAAGTACTCTTATGTAATTGATGCGAATAACGTTCCTTTTGCTCGAATCCCTGGAGTGGGGGATAGGGTAATTCCAAACATGGAACGAAGAGCAGCCTTGATTTATGAAACACATTTGGGGGAGGGTCTGTCACATCAAGGGATCTCAAAAACAATTTTGAAATTAAAAGAGATGTACTGGTGGCCTGGAATGAATACACACATTCACATATTCATCAACAACTGCTTAGACTGTAAATTACAGCGAGAAAGCCACCAGACACCATGCAGCGAATGCGGCAGCCCAGTGCAGACACCACTGTTAGACAGCATTAGGCTATCTAATCGCCAGCGTCCTACTGGACAAAGGCATTCCCGCAAATACTGAATCTAGGTTCCTATGGTTATGGCCTCAGCGCTCGGCTGACGCTCGAACTGTTATAAAAGATTTGCGAGTCTTTATCGGCACATACGCAATAGGCACGTTTCATTCTGACCAGGGTCCTGCGTTTAGCTCTAGGGCTTACAAGGAGGCCATGGCCAGTCTGGGCGTTGCATTGCGGTACTCCTCTCCATTCCATCCTGAGGGAAATTCTGTTGTGGAAAGGAAAAACCGGGACATAAAGCAGTCTATAACAGCTAGGGTATTAGGCTCGGGTGATGGGTGGGTCAAACACCTCATTAGCGTTCAGCGCGCTCTCAATAATTTGCCAAGAAGTTCTCTAGGGGGGTCACTCCATATGAGGTCCTATTTGGGACAAGAATGTGGGTTCCAGACTTAGAACACGTAGGCACAGTGGTGGACATGAAACCATTTGATATCAAAGATCGTTTGGCTGTTTTACAGGATCTTAACAAATTACGAACGAAACAAAGCAACGTATCCCTACAGCCAACCACCACTGGGGAAAAATCGGCGGTCCCAGCAAGGCCTGTCTGGATTCCAAAAGTTGGGGATCTAGTCAGAGAAAAAATAGCGGACAAGAAGGAATTTGGACCTTCTTACAGACAACCGGTACCTGTTCTAGCTGTTCAAGGAACAAGGACAGTACTTCTGCCGCCCCTTGCTGGAAGAAAGGAGAAAAGATTTGTGTCAATCGACCTGATCAAACCACAACATGTGGCCAATACTAAGCAGTAGGCCTCGTGGACTCCGACCTAGTAGCAGACGCACTCCTCTCGCTACTATTCAAGAGGTTCAGACTGAAAGACTGATCACGATCGAGAACTCAGCTGTAACAAATGAAGGACTAAGCAACCAAGCTATGGAACTCATCCCTCTTGACAACCAAATAACAGTTCGTCCAAATACACCTGTCTACACCAACGTGACACGTGAAGAACTGGTTCCTGTGATTTCACCGAATCCTGATGCAATTCCAACAATTGACAGAACTGCTTCTGGCTATTTCATTGACTTTGATACATTCTCAGAAGATCCAAGCGAACCTGAAACGACGCCAGCATCATCAAAATTCAAGCAGCAAGTACAAGACTTTATTCACTTTCTGAAAAAGACTTATCTGGTTTCTCCATGGATTGAACTCTGGATTACATCTGGACTTTTTGTTTTCCTGCTCTGGCTAGCTTTGGTAACAACTGTAAGCGTGCTTATAAGTGGCAGATACATCCATGTGAACATTGAAGGAAAAGACGTAAATGTACTTTTGAAACCACATAAATCTTCCCATCGTGAAGCAAGAGACTTGTCATCAGTGAACATCACAGCTGTTCCTATACAGGATGGTATAGTGTGGGACAAAACAGATTATGAAATCTTCGGTCCAAGTGAACAATTGAACATTCCACATTTATTTAAAATTTCACTAAGTGATTTAATTACGTCCAGTACCTATTCAGATGATTGGGACTTAGAGACTGTTCAAGATATAATGTTTGATCTAGAGAAATCTGCTGCATTTTCTAAAAATGAATTTTTAGAGGGTTCATCTGGTTACGAGGAATTATATTGTTATAACCACTATGGTCATCATTATTTGCACAAAACTGCATATCCAAGAAATGTGTTTATGTTTAATCAATGGGAACATTGTCCTACACCACCACAAGGTAGTTCGAAAACTTTTGCTAGTAAATTTCCATATTTTTCAGGTTATAATACATCTGATCCAGAAACGTTTTACTATAAAAATGTAAACAAAACAGGACTGAAAATTATGTTAACAAATACCAAACAGATTTACTCTGAAGCATTTATTGCCCAACTGTCTACACAGGGTTTCGACTTATGGAAAGACACTATTGAGACAAAAACTGTCTGGGGTAGTAAAGATTGGCAAGTACAGGGTATAGAAGCTTTATTTAGAGCCTGTATCATCCCTGAACAAATACTGTTTTTGAATGACACCGTCCAACAGACATCTTGTCTTGGATTAGCCAAGATCAAAGAGATGAAAACACCTTCTGTGCCAACACCTGCCGGTGATAATAATACGAAGGCAGTGGTGACAGTTGACGATATACTACAACTCAACAGAACTCATCCAAATTGGAAAAAATGGTTGATCTGGCCCACAGACACAAACAACTGTCAGGAAAGGTTCTTGAACAAAACTCAGGGCTTTACTATTCATAGGCCAGACCCAAGATATGTCCAAAGACAACATCCGGGGGTAGTTACAACATACAGTGTAGGAAAATTATGCCTCGATTGGCTGCATAAATCTACACTACAGGATGTGAAGCAACACTTAACCTTACTTGCACATGACGCAGATCTTAGGGAATTCTTGCTTGGACCAAGAAAACCGCGTCAAAAACGTTTCATATATGCCGGCATCTATGCTGCTTATAACGAAGCATGGAAAGTGTCACAGATAGAGGCTGCAGAACGAATACGTGAACTTGATCGTATTAATTTAGAGAAAACACTCTCTGTAGTCGACAATGGGTTAACAACTTTGTCCTCCAGGATATATTCATTGGATGGCATTGTATCCTCTGCTATCGACATTCTAGAACAAGATTTGGCTATGTTACAACAAGGTCAATCTCAATTACGTTCTATTGTGTTATTGACATGGACGCTGCAATCTTTGCGAGCGGGCTATGTGCCTTGGCGTTTCATCAACACGTCGTCTCTGTTTGCAGAATACAATCTCACTGATAAACAGATCGAATTGGCACAGAGAGGAGCAAGGTATACAGTGCTGAGCATTGAAAAAATGGAGAAATTACCATTTACAGTGGCAGAAAAACCAGCTACAGAATGGGTTATTCATGGCAAAATAACGTTGCCTGTGACAACTTTTCAGTTTCAGTATTGTCTCGGACAGATGCAAGCAGGCAAATATGAAAGGTTGGGTAAGGAATACATTAAGATATCTTGGAAGTTACCATATACACATAGATGTTGGAGTGGGGATCGTGAAGTGTTTCTTAGCGGTATCAACTGTAAACATGCACTGACCGGTTCACTCATTTGTCAGGACATTTCTTTACACGGGGCTTGTAATGGTTCTGTGGCAAACTTGTCTTGCCATCAGCACGGTTCACCAGCTGCTGTGATTAATCCGACGTTTGGACAACTTTCGAATGGGAGTTACCTCATGTTGAATGATCAGAGCTGCTGTGGAATGTTGCCAGGCATCCCATATCTAGTAACGGTCAACTCCAGGGTCACTTGCTGTATGCAAGTATTGTTTCCCCCAATAGACACAGTCAGGGAGTCGCCTTTATGGCCTTCGCTGAACGTCTCTTTTATAAGATTTGATACTTTAAGCAGAATGAAAGCCATGCTTTTGCAGCAAACAGTGCCTTTGACCTCGGCCAAAGAAACCTATGATCTACAAGTTGCAAGGACTTCGGCTGAGATACAGACTTTAATACGTACAAACTGCCCTATACATTTCGTAGAAATGATATCACGTATCTTTAACATGTCAGATACAACAGGAATTGTTCATGTATTTAAGAGCATTTGCACCGGTCTCTTAGCACCGTTCCAGGCAATACTTGGAATCATTCCGAACTTTGCACATTCGGTGTTTGGTGGCATACCATTAATTCTAGCACTTGTTGCGGGAATTTTATTCAACTGTCTGCTATTGCGCTATGGGCAGCCTCTTCGCCGAAATCACTCCGAGCGAAATGGAGAAAGCGCTCCTTGCAAAAAAGTGCAGTGAGCAAATAGTACAGCTACTAGGCATGACTCGTCTACGGGACCTTAATACCACGTGGTTCCTGTCATTCCGACCAATCTGGCAAGATTGCATCTTACCTGTTCTACGATGCCTGCTATGCGGTGAAGAATGCGTGTTGGACGCTTGTCTAACATATCCATCAGCTGCGCCAAAGGATGTCGATGCTTTGCTGGACCCGATAACGGCCCATGCTCTGTGTTGTCCCCAGAGGCTTCCAATACTGATGTCAGCATTCATTGAGATCTCACAGTCGCCTCCTGCTGCTGCTGAGGTACGAGAAACAACTTCAGGCACACAGGTAACAACGAACGCGAACATTGCTGAGAGCGATGTTTCCCATCTTTGTGCGGTCAATCTTTTACACGAGGTGTTCCAGCTTACACCGACGACAGTGGAAGATGTTTTGTCTATTGAAATAGATGATCTAATGTTTACACCAGACCAGTGAACTGACTCTGATTCGGCATACTGTGTTCCAGTGCAACAGCAGCAATTTGGCCTTCATTTTTCAAAACCTTGGAACATTACCAAAATTTGAACTTTATTCCCATTTTTTCGAACGAAAATGGCACTCCAATCTGCTTAAAGTAGACCTAGCCTTATAATACAGACTTGGCAGTACTTCCAGGGACACTTAGTCATCTTGTGTGTCTAACTCAGTTCATTTAAGTTTCATGACAGGAAATGACTTTTGATTTTGAACAAACTTATCGTTCTATTTACGTCATATGTAAATATTGCTTTTATATTTCGTGTCCAAATGCATTTATTTCATACTTTCTGCTGGAAAATGAAAAGCACTGCTTGATGATGTACAGCAACCTTTGCATTTTTAATATGTCTTTTAAAGCTTTTTTAGGATATGTTTTATTATGCGATACTCCATTTTAATGTTTAGCATTTTAAATGTTTAGCATTTTTAGTATTGTTGTATACACAAAAGAGGAGTGGGTGTTGTATACTTCATAGGGTGTCCATAAACGGGCTTTCTAGAATCATGACCATATATAGGCACAATCCAACCTGCCCTTATATGGGCATAAAATCCCAGACCTTATTTAGGCATAAACCATGCATACCAAATACAGGCACGGCTTCCGACATCCGTCCACCCTAGCGTCTCAACGAGTCCATGAAAAAACTGACCCTCAGGCTGCGGGAGTTTCCCTTGCCCAGGACTATTGATTTCTTCAAGGACTCATACATTATGCATGAACCTCTATTCCTTAAGGGATTCATTCATGACGTCTTTCGCTACCCAACTCACGTAAACGCTAACATTTTCAGGTATAAATATACCTTCCCAAACCCCTGTAAATCAGAGGAGACCTCGACTTCAGAGGAGCCCGATTCCCGGCCAGACGCACTGAGAAGACACTGTCATTCCTGCACGCAGAGAGTCCAGCTTCCAGTGATCTAACTTCCCTTGCGGGGTGTTGGAGTTCGAGTCCGGAAAGAGATTCCTACCTCTCTCATTCTTCAGGTATGGAGCAGACTAGAACCTAGAGGGACTCTTGGCATACTAGACTCTAGGCGTAACTTACTCTTAGTATACTCTAGTCAGGAATACAGCACCTACTTCTACTTCTCCCTACACCTAGGAAAGGTTAGGCACACTGGGTAGAACTAGGCTAAGAAACGCATCGTATGAGTACTCGCATTTTTAGGCTGTGTCATTTTATGTAAATGCATATATGCTGAAAAGAAAATGCTAACGCAGTATTATTTATTTTTACTGCTCACCTTGTACATCATCTATCTCGCATACTGTCTTGTGATCTTAACAGCACATCTAACTTACAACAGAAACAAGACTGTTCAATAAACCTTTTTATTGAAACGCCCGTCTGTTATTTCTGTGTAACTTTGAGACGTAACTGAATCCTGCACAACTGAGCTGAGTGAAATAGTTATCTATTGTTTCTACGACTCTGGGACACATCCTGATTCTGTAAGGGAAACACAGTGGTCATGTTTTGCGGCTGCCAGAAACTAATCCCTTCTTGTCGTCAAGAAGTTTCTAGTGGCCTCTGAGCTAGCTGGCACAAGTAATTAAGTTTAATATTCTCGATATGGACATACCGACTTTAGTCCTATGTCAAACCTATAGGATATATTATTCCAATGCGCAGAGCCTATAAGGGAAATAGGAGCTACACTACAGCATGAGACAGCTAATTCCTTGCAAACATAAACCCATCATAGCATATCGATAAGGACTTGGGTACTTAGAAGCAAAGGGGATAAAGGTATTAGAAAGACTAGCCTCTCTGACCATATATGGCTCTCACTACACTAACAGTACTCTAAACTGTCAATATTTTTTCTAAATAAAGTGCAATCGCTGGGGCAAGAGGTATTAACATCAGTCTTGAAATAGTGGAAATCGTGTTTCAAAACTATGCTTCCATATACGAAGCAACATAAAGAATGCAGAAAAAATCCTGAAGATAACCGGTAATTCAGTAGATCCTAAGAACTATCCAAAATTGAAAAGATGCAATAAAGTTCCAAAATTGGTAGTCTCGTATTAACCTGTAGGTATGAAAGTTCCCTTCTTGTTCGTTTATGAGTCAGTTTTCTTTCCCACACAAACTGTAGTTAAATCAAAGAGATTCTGTACGTTAGTTCCCAAATGTTTCATATAGCTTTTTCCGTCAGTCTTGAGCCTTGGTTCCTCAAATGGTTACAATTACAGCGAGCCAAATCATGTCTGACAGGATTGATTCCACGCTTCCTCAATACTTTATAGAGCAAAAGAGGTATCAAAAATGTTTTCACTATTACGCAATATATATATATATATATATATATATATATATATTCACTGAAAAAACCATAGGTTTTAGGGACAGTTATAGTTACTTGGACATTGCACTCGTACAAAACCCGTGAAATTCCCCCGTTATAGTTAGTTCAGCTAACTATAACTCGCGCCCCTGCAATGCACTGCTGATGACGTCACATATTACATCACTCATTACATGGTCAGTGACATCACTGATGACATCACTGATGACATCTCAAATGACATCACTGATGACATCATCCAGTGACTGTGTGTTTCTGTAAAGTTTAAATATGTTTAATATATATAGGGAAAGGCGTATTGAAGAATGAGTGGGTGTATAAGTGTCTGAATGGATGATTTAGTACGTGAGTGACTGACTCTACAAGTGAGTGATTAAATGTATCTTACTGAATGCATGGGTTAGTGACTAAACTGTGTGAATGTCTGTATCCGTCTGTCTGTTGGTTTGTAAGCGGCTGCATGGCTTTCTGAATAGCTACATGAGTGTCTACATGGGTTATTGATTGATTGTCTGAGTATCTGTATGGGTGCCTGAGTGTTTGTGTGGGTGGGGTGTGTGCGACTCTGTACATAGATGTGTGAGTGGGTGATTCTGTAAAGTTTAAATATGTTTAATATATATAGGGAAAGGCGTATTGAAGAGTGAGTGGGTGTATAAGTGTCTGAATGGATGATTTAGTAGGTGCGTGACTAACTGTATAAGTGAGTGATTAAACGTATCTTACTGAATGCATGGGTTAGTGACTAAACTGGGTGAATGTCTGTATCCATCTGTCTGTTGCTGTGTAAGTGGCTGCATGGGTTTGTGAATAGCTACATGAGTGTCTATATGAGTTATTGATTGGTTGCCTGAGTATCTGTATGGGTGCCTGAGTGTTTGTGTGGGTGGGGTGTGTGCGACTCTGTACATAGATGTGTGAGTGGGTGATTCACTGGGTGCATGATTTGAAGAGTGCGTCTGTGATGGACTGCTTGGGTGGGTGAGTGTGTGTATGGGTGTGTTAGTGAGTGAATGTATATCTCAGTGGTACATGTGCGAGTAACTACATATGTAAAAGGAAGTATATATGTGTGTTAGAGTATTTAAAAGGCTATACGTGAGAGTGTGTGATTGTGAGAGTGGCTGTATGGATGCGTGTGTGCTTGTATCAGTTATTGTATAAGAGCGTAAGAATGTGCTAGTATTTGTATGAGTTATTGAGCTGGTGTGTGTATAACTCTATAGGTGAGTAAATGGGTGTGTGATTAATTTTTGCATGACTGACTAGGTGTGTGAGTACCTCTATGGATGAGTGGTGGTGTGTCAGTGTTTATATAGGTGTATGAGTGCATATGATAGTCCTGTACTGAGTGACTGTAAGTATGAGTGACTGTACGGGTGAGTGAGTGGATGTGTGTGTAGACCTAAGAATCAGTGAGTTGGTATGTAGTTATTGGTATTGGAGTGTCTATGGTTTTGAGAATGGCAGTCTGTAATTTAGAGTGGGTGTATCAAAAGTTATATTAGGGTGTGAGAAGATGCATGAAATTATCACATGGATGATGTCATCAGTGATGTCATTTGAGATGTCATCAGTGATGTCATCAGTGATGTCACTGACCATGTCATGAGTGATGTAATATGTGACGTCATCAGCAGTGCATTGTGAGGCGCGAGTTATAGTTAGCTGAACTAACTATAACGGGGGAATTTCACGGGTTTTGTACGAGTGCAATGTCCAAGTAACTATAACTGTCCCTAAAACCTATGGTTTTTTCAGTGAATTTGTAAGGTTTTTTAAATGCTAATTTCTAACTATAACGTGCCTGAAACCTATGGTTTTTTCAGTGAATTTCAAAGGTTTTTTAAATGCTAATTTCTAACTATAACATGTCTGAAACCTATGGTTTTTTCAGTGAATTTCAAAGGTTTTTTAAATGCTAATTCCTAACTATAACATGTATGAAACCTATGGTTTTTTTCAGTGAATTTCAAAGGTTTTGTAAATGCCAATTTTTAAATGTATAAATTGTTATTTTTATTTTTTCATACTGATTTACTACATTTTTTTAAACTATTTATTTTTAGATATTTTATTTTTAAATTACATTGTAATTACATTATACATTACATTACAAAATATACTTTCTCAGAATGAATTAATTTACTTTAAATACTTTGCAAATAGGCAATAGACTTTTAAGTACAGTAGTTACAGTTGTTGCAATGGGCAACACAATTTCAAACACAATGCAACATTGAGCTCAATGTGAATTTCTTGCTAAATGCAATTAGTTACTTTATGGATTACTTTTCTAACCACAGGACTGAATCCTAGATTCAGTCCTGGGACATCTCCTGTAAACAGTTGAGTAAAAGCGTTTTGGTTACAGTAGTGATTTTTAAGGAATATTATTGTATTTTAAAAGTTGACACTTAGAAACTTTTTCACATAGAATCACCAATGTTATCCTATGGGAGGAAATTCACTTAGCAGGTAAGTAGTGTTATCGTGACTTTTTCTCACTCAGTGGTGGATCCTGGATCCAGCACTGGTGCATCTCCTGTAAAAAGTTGAAAGAATGCGTTTAAGTCATACAGGCGATTTTTAAGGAATATTTGTAGTTTGTGAAAATCGACACTTTGAAACTTTTCTGCTGAAAACCAGACAATGGATTCCTATGGAAGGAAATACAAGTTACTGGTAAGTACGGTTAAAATTACTTTTTAGGGTCAGTGCTGGGCTAAAAGATGCAGCACTGGGTTCTCTCCTGATAACAGGTGAGTAAATCGGAATTCGTATTTCGGCTGATTTTAGAGGAATATTTGTATGTTTCAAAAATCGACACTTAGAAACTTTTTCAGCAAAAAGCAGGCAATGATATCCTATGGAAGGAAATTCAAGTTACTGGTAAGTATGGTTAAAATTACTTTTCAGGATCAGTACTGGGCTGAAAGATGCAGCACTGAGGTCTCTCCTGATAACAGGTGAGTAAATCGGAATTCGTATTTCGGCTGATTTTAGAGGAATATTTGTATGTTTCAAAAATCGACACTTAGAAACTTTTTCAGCAAAAAGCAGGCAATGATATCCTATGGAAGGAAATTCAAGTTACTGGTAAGTACGGTTAAAATTACTTTTCAGGATCAGTACTGGGCTGAAAGATGCAGCACTGAGGTCTCTCCTGATAACAGGTGAGTAAATCGGAATTCGTATTTCGGCTGATTTTAGAGGAATATTTGCACAATGGTGAAGGGAGGGGGCGGGGCCTGAGGTGACATCTGCGCAAATGCGCCCCGTGGCGCGTTTTAAGTTGGGGGATTAAGTCCTCTTTAATCATGAGGGTCCCTGGGGCCAACTAGCCCACCAGGAACCTCCAGTATGCGCCAGGGGCTGCGTTGCAGAGACGTGTACAGAGGCCACACCCCTTTTACACCTCTCTGCAAGGCAGCTCTGTGGCGCTTTTGGAAGTACATGGTGGGATAGTTGGACTCCAGGGACCCTCAGGATTCAAGGGGACTTAATCCCCCATCTTAAAACACGCCACGGGGCCTGTTTGCACACATGTCACCTGAAGCCCCGCCCCTCCCTTCACCACTGTGCAAACGCGCCCCGTGGCGCGTTTTAAGTCGGGGGATTAACTCCCCTTGAATCCTGAGGGTCCCTGGGGGCCAACTAGCCCAACAGGTATATCCAAAAGCGCCACAGAGCTGCGTTGCAGAGAGGTGTAAAAGGGGCGTGGCCTCTGTACACCTCTCTGCAACGCAGCTCCTGGCGCATACTGGAGGTTCCTGGTGGGCTAGTTGGCCCCCAGGGACCCCCAGTATTGAAGGGGAATTACTTCCCATCTGCAAACGCGCCAGGGGCGCGTTTGCAGAGTGGTGAAGGAAGGGGGCAGGGCCTGTGGCCCGATCGTTTTTTTTTCACTTGAAGGGGGCTGTGTGGCCCCCTTCCTTTTTCCTATTTTTGGGCCCTGGGGACCCCATCCCCCAGGGCCTTATCCCCTTTTTTTTTTTTTTTTTAATTAAACGGGAAGGGGGCCGCGTGGCCCCTCCCCTGGCCGAATCCTACCCCGGGGACCCCATCCCCCGGGGCATGGCCACACTTTTACATTAATTTTTAAGGAGGGGGCTGCGTGGCCCCCTCCTCAGGCCTCCTTTTGCCCCGGGGACCCCATCCCCCGGGGCAGGCCTTTTTAAAAAAAAAAAAAATTAAATTATTTCTGGGGAGGGGGGCCACGTGGCCCCCCTCCCGGGCCACTACTTGCCCCGGGGACCCCATCCCCCGGGGCCTGGCCTCTGGTTGGGGACTGTGGGGGGGTCCCCAAACCCCCCACAGTCCCGCCGGCTCCCCGTGTCCTACGGGAGCCGGCATTGCTTTTCCACATGGGGAGCAGCTAACATGCTGCTCCCCGTGTGGAAAAGCAATTGTCTTTGGATATTGGAAGCGAGAGCAGGTTTCCCTGCTCTCTCTTCCAATATCCAAAGCAGTTTGCAATGACAGGACGGGAGCCGCGAGGCTCCCGTCCTGTCATTGCAAACAGCAGTGTCCCGGGGGTAGGCACCCCGGGACACTGCAGGAGCTGGCCCTGGGGGGTGGCGGTCCCCGGGGCCACCACAGGCTCCAGGAGGGGGTCCGTGCGGCCCCCCTCCCATCCAAATGCACAGCCCCGGGGAGGTGGTGGTCCCCAGGGCTCGGGGTCCTTAACGGACCCCCATTTTCAATTCTGTTAGTGCCCCGGGAGGTGGTGGTCCCCGGGGCATGTGGGGGCTGGAGCCCCCACACATGTTAATTTAAAAATAAAGAAGCCCCGGGGAGGTGGTGGTCCTCGGGGCTGCGGGAGGGCTCAGAGCCCTCCCGCTACTTTTTCAAATAAAGCCCCGGGGGTGGCGGTCCTCGGGCTTGGGGGCCCTTAGAGGCCCCCATACATAAAATAAACCCCCCGCAGCATGCCCCCGGGACTTGGCCCACCCGGGGCAAATTAACATCGAAGCGCGGGAGACCGCGCTTCGATTTTTATCGGCAGGATCCGCGCACCCTGAGCGCATCCTGCCGTTTTTTGTTTTTTTTAAATGCTTTTTTTGCCCAGGAGGTCCTTGTGGGACCCCTGAGCAGACCTAGGGGGTCAGGATGTTTCTACCCTGCCCCCTTTGTGCGTTTTGCGCACTTTTTTTTACTGCTTTCCTGTTCCTCGGTTCTACCGAGGAACAAGATGGCTGCCAACACTTCCTGGTTTGGAGTGTTGACAGCCAATTAGCAGACAGCTCGTGATCGGGAGGGTGCGCGGATCCTCCGTGCCCATAGATATATATGTACTTTTACTTTTGATTTTCTCAGCAACTACTGAACGGATTTACACCATTTAACAAAAAGGGTTCTTTCTGAACCAAGAACTACCTCTTTGCCAAATTTGGTGTAATTCCGTTCAGCAGTTCGGGCTGTAGCCGTGTCTAAAGTTTCCTATGGAAAAATGAATGGGGAAAACGCGTTTTGGGACCCCCTTTTTCTCGGCCACCGCTTAACGAATCAACCCGAGACTTTCAGGGTAGGAGCGGACCGGAGCGCCCCACAAAGTTTGAAAATTTCGTGAAGATACGTCAACTGGCAAGAGAGTTATTTCAAATAGAATGTCGCGGATTTCCTATGGAAAATAGGTCCTAACTATAACTATCTACTGGCGACCGCCAGTAGATAATATATATATATATATATATATATATATATATATATATATATATATATATATATATATATATATATATATATATATATATATATATATATATATATATATATATATACAGCTCTTTTCCTCCCAGTTTCAAAGAGCAGTCACCCACCTAGACTGAAACAAAGTATACCCTATGGGGAATTTCTCCGATTAAAGAGAAATAGTACTAGGAAATGTGATTTTCAATCTGCAGCCAGGGAAAGTACTGCTAGATTTGTGGCCCGGGGGTATGATATTAATTCGTTAAAAACAACACTGAAAAAAGTTGAAACAATGACCAGGACAGAGATACGACAGGGAAAAAACAAAGTTGTAAAAAAGGATGACACAAATAAGTTTAGAATGATCACGACCTATTCGGAAAATGCAGGTTCCCTGAGGAATATTCTTCGTAGGAACTGGCATATTCTAAAGATAGATGTGATCATAGGGAGAGATATTCCATCGGCCCCTTTTCTAACATTTAAAAAAGCAAGATCATTAAGGGATATGCTTGTACATAGTCAGGTGCACAGACATAATATCGAGGTTTTTTTTTCGACCTACAGAAATATCGAGTTGTAAATATCGGAGGGACAGAATATCGACATCAAGAATATCGGTGACCAGAATATCGACCTGAAGGTAAGAAATATTGTTTTTGTTAATATCGAAGTTAGTAATATCATTTGCAAAAATATCGTTGTTAATAATATCGATGTTTATATTAGTGTTACGTATTTTAGTATGTATTTTATATGTATGTGCTCCACATTTTTTGTTATGTTTTCTATTTTTTTTAAATATATGTATTACATTTTTAGAAGTTAGTAATTTTTTTAAAGTAAATTTTGCATTTTGGTACCGTAGCGGGTTGTGGGTTTATAGGGGAATAGGGTAGGAAGTAATTTAATTATAGAAAATTAAATAATAATTTTTAGAAATTATTAATTATTTTTAATTAAATTTTGCGTTTAAGTTCCGTAGCGGGTTGTGGGTTTATAGGGGAATAGGGTGGGAAGTAATTTAATTATAATAAAGTAATTATTGTTTATTTTCTGGTATTGATAATTAATTTATTGTTAATTAATTTTTAATTGGTAATTAATTTGTAGTAATTGATTAATTGATAAATATATTAATTGTGTTAATTTAGTTTAGGAGCGGGTTGTGTGTTTATAGGGGAATAGGGTGTGAAGTAATTTATTATAATTAAGTAATTATTAATTTTTATTTATTGGTATTGATAATTAATTTATTGTTAATTAATTAATAATTGGTCATTAATTTGTATTAATTGATTAATTGTTTATTATATTAATTGTGTTAATTTATTTTAGGAGCAGGTTGTGGGTTTATAGGGGAATAGGGTGAGAAGTAATTTAATGTTATTAAAGTAATTATTAATTTTAATTTATTGGTATTCATAATTAATGTATTGTTAATTAATTATTAATTCGTTATTTAATTAAAAAAATTATTTAATTGGTAAGCATGTTAATGTTAACCCTCTGCTATCCAACACTTTCCCTACAGTTATACTCTCTGGAGTGGGAATAGAAATTTTTTCGCCTACAGTATTCAACACTTTCCCTACTGTTGCACTCTCTGGAGTTGGAAAAGTAATTTTTCCCTCTTCGCTATCCAACACTTTCCCTACTGTTGCACTCACTGGAGTGGGAATAGTAATTTTTACCCCTACGCTATCCAACACTTTCCCTACTGTTGCACTCTCTGGAGTTTGAATAGTAATTTTAACCCTTACGCTATCCAACACTTTCCCTACTGTTGCATTCACTGGAGTGGGAATAGTAATTTGTACCCCTTCGCTATCCAACACTTTCCCTACTGTTGCACTCTCTGGAGTTGGAATACTAATTTTAACCCCTACGCTATCCAACACTTTCCCTACTATTGCACTCTCTGGAGTGGGAATAGTAATTTTAACCCTTACGCTATGCAACACGTTTCCTACTGTTGCACTCACTGGAGTGGGAATAGTAATTTTTACCCCTTCTCTAACCAACAGTTTCCCTACTGTTACACTCTCTGGAGTGGGAATAGTAATTTTTACCCCCTACGCTCTCCAACATTTTCCCTACTGTTGCACTCTCTGGAGTGGGAATAGTAATTTTTATCCCTACGCTATCCAACACTTTACCTACTGTTGCACTCACTGGAGTGGGAATAGTTATTTTTACCCCTACGCTATTCAACACTTTCCCTACTGTTGCACTCTCTGGAGTTAGAATAGTAATTTTATTCCCTCCACTATACAATATTTTCTCTACTGTTTTAGTTAATGTAGTATATAATTTATTTTAAAAAAGTTTAAAAATATTGTAATTTTTTAATTTGTTATATATATTTTTTATATTTTTATTTATATTATTGTTGTATGTGTATATATGTATTTATAATTTATCAAATGTTTTTTAACAATTTATAAGTTATTAAAGTAATTATTTATGAATATTATTAAGTAAGTATATATATTATATTTTATATGTATATGTTTAATTTATTTTTACATTATATCTATTAGTTATCATTTTTAAACATTTTAAAATGTTTTTAACTGTTTCTTTTAATTATATGTATTATTTACTTTATTTTACATTATTTTTTTAACATTAAAAAAAACGATATTTTTAACAACGATATTTTTGACAACAATATTTTTTTCTCGATATTTTTGTACTTACCATGATGTAGATAGGATGTCGATATTCTTTACTTCGATATTTTTGTCACGATATTATTGTACCTCGATATTGTGGTAGTCGATATTTTGTCAGTGATTCCATAGTCACTTAGAGAAAACTCCTCAGACAAAGAGGACAATCAAAGAACTGAAAGGGTTCTTTCCCTGTGGAAAGTGGAAAGCGTGTGCCCATAGCAAGAGAGTGTCATCATATGAAATACCAGGAGTCAAGAGAATGAGAAACATAAACACATTTATGACATGCCAGACTGCCTTTTCAGTATACTGCTTGATATGCCCATGTGAATTAATATATATAGGTAGTACGATACATCCAGTGAAAATACGCATATTAGAACATATGCGAGCAATAACTAAGAAGGATGTGTCATATCCAGTAGCCAGGCATTTTGCCACCAAACATCAAAGCAACAGGGATCTGTTACGCTATTTTGGCATTGATCATGTACCTAATAACATCAGGGGAGGGGACAGGATCTTAAGGTTACGCAGACTTGAGTCGCGATATATTGATTTACAAACACGAGCACCCAAAGGGTTGAACAGCGGAGAAGAGTTGGCTGTTCATTTAGGAGATTAAGTCCCGGCCGGGATTAATCTAAAAATAAGTGGGATGAAATATGATGTGCTGACCATCCATGAGGTCAACTATAGCAAACAGTGATTGATTATATTGGCAATTTGTTTCAAAGTCAAGCAATGGAATTTGGAGTATGTGCGCAATGCCGATACACGGCTTAATGAATTTTGAGAAAGAGCATTTTGTACAATGTAAAGGCTGACGAGGCTGTTGGAATATGGCATAGAGTTAATTCATTGAATGACTTGAATTCATATGTAAATAGTGTATTGTATTAGGGCTGTATATGACTATGATTCGCGATTTGTCAAAATGGCGCTTCCTTTGGTAGGAAGTGCACAATGCCGATACACTGCTTAATGAATTTTTTGCCCAATGCGAATGTTGATTAGAATGTTGATATATGGCGTAATGGATATATATAGACAGATAAGGCACTGCTTTATTGCCGTATTGCATACACTTATATTGCCGATACACGGCTTAATGGAATATGCAAATAAGCATTGGGAAGAATGTATATATATTTTTACAATACATTGTTTGATGGTCATAGACTATACAAACGCAATGGGGTCGATTCCGATTCGGGCCGGAAAAAGCACCAACCGACTCGGATCCGGAAATAATACCGACCGACACGTACCCGTGGCGCACGACACGCCAAGTACGATGCAAGGCGCAAAAATCCGACCGACACGTACCTAAACCAAGTCGACCGACCGAGCCGCACGGAAAACAGCAATCCGGCCGGAAAAACACGCGAATCCAACCGACCGACACGCACCCGGAACAAATCCGACCGAAATGTACACGCGAACTCCAAACCGCAAAGTACGATGCAAGGCGCGAAAACCACGAGCGAGTCGGACGGAGGACAAGCCGTATGACCGACACGCATACAAAACCGAGCCGAAGCAACACAAAACACCGCGACCGACGCGTACGCAGCATAGAAAACTGCACAAACACAGCGTGAACGAAACGGAGAACACCGTACGAGACTAATGCAGGGTCCGACTCGGTCACAAGAACGTTTCCAACATACACAAACAGCACAAAGGAAAAATCACCCAAAAAAAGGCCAAACAAGCAATTACCAAGCCAATAAATACTAGGGGGGGTGGGGACAGAGAACAAGGACAGACCCACAACTCCACCTATATAAAGGACACAAATCACAACCATGAGCCTTTGCAAATGCCATTCCACTGCCAGCACCCAAGAGAAAGCAACCACACACCCACAGCTCATCCCTCACACAAGCCACACACCATCAGCACACCAACAAATACCTACCTCACATACACCCAGCAAAACACACACTCACACACCCTCACCTGCACACCAACACACACATCACTCACCATCACCACCCATCACCATGCCCCCCAAGAAGAATCCCAAGTTCCTAGATAGTGAATTGGAAGTCATGGTAGACGAGATCCTCAGGGTGGAGCCACAGCTGTTTGGCACACTGGTCCAACAGACCCCCATGTCGCAGAAAACCAAGATGTGGGAGAGGATCATCAACAGGGTGAACGCACAATCACCATGTCGGCGCACAAAGACCGACATCCAGAACAGGTGGTATGACGTGCGCAGGAGGGTACGGGACATGCTGAAGAAAGACTACATCAACAGCCAATACACCGGCAGTGGCCCTCCTGCCAAGCCAATATACCTCAGGCCCTGGGAGGAGAAGGTGCGGGCCATTCTTCCGCCAGTGAGCGTATATGGACTAGAGGACATCCCAGAGCCTGGTGAGTACACAACAAATGTACACAATATACTGCCACAAAACACACACATCACTGTCAAGGGAGAGTCAAACCATGCACTCATAGCAATTACACAGCAACCAGAACAGAATAATCCCAAAATGTGTATGTCAGTCAGATAAACACAACACATGCCATCAAAAAAGTCACATCCAACTGTGCCAACACATGTACAAACACAACTACAACTACAGCTAGGCAGTGGCACAAATAGAACTAACAAACACATCCAGACATGTAGCCACCACAACAACACCAACACACAGTGAAGACCACTCAAAGGAAGGAATTCTGTGTATGCTGGCCAAGTCAGTGTAGCCAATAGCATCATGGGAGTCGCAGTCACACATATTGCCCCCCCACAACTGTCCCATCAACACCACCATGAACCATGCTCACATCACAGGAAGTGGAGAAGGACTCACAAGATGGCTGACACTGGCTACTGCTGTGGGGAGCACAAGGCCCTGCTGGCAACTGTGCACCAACAAACAGCAGGACACCACTGACTGACATCCTGAGAAACAACTTACACTCCCTGCAATGCAAGCACGTTCCATGGTGGGATATCTGGCTAGCTGGGTGGGAAGGAGGACTTGCAGCACTGTCCATAGTCAGAAGCACCTCCCCTCACACCCCCCAACACAAACTCCACAGAACCCACCTGGTAGAATGCAATGCCCCCATCCTAACACAAGATCCCACAAAGAACCACCACCCTGGGTTATGTTGTGTGAAGCACAGGGACACTCTTGGGACCTCTAGCCAAACAACTGCCAGGACAACACTCCCAGCCATCCTGTCAGCACAGCCAGCCCACCCCACAGGGAAGCAGAGTCAAAAGGAAGGAAGCATGGGCATGCTGGGAAGGGGGAGGAGGCAATAGCATGATGGGAGTCGTAGTCACAGCTCTACATCCCCCACCACATGGCCCAGCAAGCTCACACTCACGCATGCACATCCCACAGAGAGTGGAAAGGCCCATCAAAGATGTCTGACACTGTTGCTGTGTCGTGGGGAGCACAAGGGCATGCTGGGTACTGCACACCAACCAACAGCAGGACACCACTGTCACCCATCTTGCCATTGCTCTCACACCCACACACACTGAACTCCCCACAAAAGCAAGTAAGTATGGGAATGCTGGGAAGTGGGGTGGAGGCAATAGCATGATGGGAGTCGTAGTCACAGACATAGCTCACCCCCACACCTGTCCCATCAACACCACCCTGAACCATGCTCACATCACAGGAAGTGGAGAAGGACTCACAAGATGGCTGACACTGGCTACTGCTGTGGGGAGCACAAGGCCCTGCTGGCAACTGTGCACCAACAAACAGCAGGACACCACTGAATGACATCCTGAGAGACAACTTACACTCCGTGCAATGCAAGCACGTTCCATGGTGGGATATCTGGCTACCTGGGTGGGAAGGAGGACTTGCAGCACTGTCCATAGTCACAAGCACCTCCCCTCACACCCCCCAACACAAACTCCACAGAACCCACCTGGTAGAATGCAATGCCCCCCATCCTAACACAAGATCCCACAAAGAACCACCACCCTGGGTTATGTTGTGTGAAGCACAGGGACACTCTTGGGACCTCTAGCCAAACAACTGCCAGGACAACACTCCCAGCCATCCTGTCAGCACAGCCAGCCCACCCCACAGGGAAGCAGAGTCAAAGGAAGGAAGCATGGGCATGCTGGGAAGGGGGAGGAGGCAATAGCATGATGGGAGTCGTACTCACAGCTCTACATCCCCCACCACATGGCCCAGCAAGCTCACACTCACGCATGCACATCCCACAGAGAGTGGAAAGGCCCATCAAAGATGTCTGACACTGTTGCTGTGTCGTGGGGAGCACAAGGGCATGCTGGGTACTGCACACCAACCAACAGCAGGACACCACTGTCAGCCATCTTGCCATTGCTCTCACACCCACACACACTGAACTCCCCACAAAAGCAAGTAAGTATGGGAATGCTGGGAAGTGGGGTGGAGGCAATAGCATGATGGGAGTCGTAGTCACAGACATAGCTCACCCCCACAACTGTCCCATCAACACCACCCTGAACCATGCTCACATCACAGGAAGTGGAGAAGGACTCACAAGATGGCTGACACTGGCTACTGCTGTGGGGAGCACAAGGCCCTGCTGGCAACTGTGCACCAACAAACAGCAGGACACCACTGAATGACATCCTGAGAGACAACTTACACTCCCTGCAATGCAAGCACGTTCCATGGTGGGATATCTGGCTAGCTGGGTGGGAAGGGGGACTTGCAGCACTGACCATAGTCACAAGCACCTCCCCTCACACCCCCCAACACAAACTCCACAGAACCCACCTGGTAGAATGCAATGCCCCCCATCCTAACACAAGATCCCACAAAGAACCACCACCCTGGGTTATGTTGTGTGAAGCACAGGGACACTCTTGGGACTTTTAACCAAACAACTGCCAGGACAACACTCCCAGCCATCCTGTCAGCACAGCCACCCCACCCCACAGGGAAGCAGAGTCAAAAGGAAGGAAGCATGGGCATGCTGGGAAGGGGGTGGAGGCAATAGCATGATGGGAGTCGTAGTCACTGATATTGGTCACCCCCACAACTGTCCCATCAACACCATCCTGAACCATGCTCACATCACAGGAAGTGGAGAAGGACTCACAAGATGGCTGACACTGGCTACTGCTGTGGGGAGCACAAGGCCCTGCTGGCAACTGTGCACCAACAAACAGCAGGACACCACTGACTGACATCCTGAGAGACAACTTACACTCCCTGCAATGCAAGCACGTTCCATGGTGGGATATCTGGCTAGCTGGGTGGGAAGGGGGACTTGCAGCACTGACCATAGTCACAAGCACCTCCCCTCACACACCCCCAACACAAACTCCACAGAACCCACCTGGTAGAATGCAATGCCCCCATCCTAACACAAGATCCCACAAAGAACCACCACCCTGGGTTATGTTGTGTGAAGCACAGGGACACTCTTGGGACTTTTAGCCAAACAACTGCCAGGACAACACTCCCAGCCATCCTGTCAGCACAGCCACCCCACCCCACAGGGAAGCAGAGTCAAAAGGAAGGAAGCATGGGCATGCTGGGAAGGGGGTGGAGGCAATAGCATGATGGGAGTCGTAGTCACTGATATTGGTCACCCCCACAACTGTCCCATCAACACCACCCTGAACCATGCTCACATCACAGGAAGTGGAGAAGGACTCACAAGATGGCTGACACTGGCTACTGCTGTGGGGAGCACAAGGCCCTGCTGGCAAATGTGCACCAACAAACAGCAGGACACCACTGAGTGACATCCTGAGAGACAACTTACACTCCCTGCAACGCAAGCACGTTCCATGGTGGGATAACTGACTGGCTGGGTGGGTGGGTGGGTGGGAAGGAGGGCCGGCTGTCAACCAAACACAACCAATGCAGACCATGTTCACACCCCAGAAAATACATAGATATGCCCAAATAATGCAGGACAATGTGCCACACCAATATCAACCCCTGACTGTGACGACTTAGGACAATGCAATGTACAGGCCCGCACCCAGAGGCACAGTCACAACTGTCATGTGTGTCAACCATTGATGCCTGCAGAAACATAACATACATTGTTTGTGTCTCCCAAAAACAGGTGATGATGGGGACACAGCAGCAGACGCTGAGGAGTCCCAGTCCCAGGCTCAAGAGGATGCCGAGCTCACTGGCGTCGTACAGCCTCTGTCCTCCTCGGACGATGAAGAACAACCTGCACATCCGGTGCAAGTCAACATGCAGCACCAGCAGGACCACCAGCTGCAACACCAGCAGGACCACCATCTGCACCCCCTGCACCCACCCCTCCAACGACTGTCACCACGAATACCATCCCTGCCGACATGGACAGAACAAGGAGCAACACCAGCACAGGGACCCTGGACCAACTTGGGGCCATGGACACCACCACCACCACCAACCCCCAAGGTGGACCAGGGTTATCTGTGCGTGCCACTGCACACACTGCACATGTCAGCAGGGGTGGTGGGAGGGGTGGGAGACAGAGGTTGCTGCTTGCAGACGTTGCTGGTGTGCATGATGACCCACAACTGGTACGCATAGCTGATGCGTACCAGTCCAGCACCGGAGACCTCAGCCAGGTAGTGGGGCTCCTCAGAGACATGAAACAGCAGCAGGCTGCCCATCATGCCCGCTTGGACTCCCACATGTCCCACGTGGAGTCACACATGTCCCGTGTGGACTCACACATGTCCCGCGTGGAGTCCAAGTGGGATGCACTGCATGAGATGACGGCGGTGCACAGGGACATTTTACAATGCCTCCGCCAGATGAACAGCAACCAGTCCACACCTCCCTGTGTGCCAACAACATCTGGTGCCGAACAAACTGCAACTGCCACAGGGAGGGAGGAGGACTCTGGCGGAGAGTCCCCTGCACCGGAGCAGCCTGTACTTGAGGGCCCCCCCAAGAAGAGGGGTCGTCCGAGGAGGGAAAAGTGAGAGGCCGATGGCCAAGCGCAACTCCCAGGAAGCCTGAACCTGTTCTGGATGTTCGCCTTTGTGCACAGACTGTTCACCCTGTTGACGGCAACACTACTCCCACACATTGCATGGGGAGTACAAGTTGGACCAATGTGTCAGACAACTGTGGCCCCGATACTGGGGATCCTGTCTACCAGGACTTTCAATTCACCTAGGAACTTGGGATTGCAAGATTTATGTACAGCACTACCCATCCTATGCACTATTAACACAAATGTATCACAATAAACACACTAATACACCATACTTGCCTCTGTCGTGATTCCAACGTGGGTGCTGTTATGGGGATGATGAACTGCAAAATTACACTGTGTATGCGAACTGCAACAGCAAGGACAACACAGGCATGTGAGTACAGGCAACGTGACACACATGAGGGAGACACACCACCAGGGCTACACAACACATACACACCTAGGCCATCTGACTCATTGCCTACACTGATGTTGCCAGGGAAGACGGTGCAATGCACAGACACCACAGCCATTCCCAGTTGTAGTCAAGTAGCCCACAGGTGCAGTAAGCAAATGGCAGTCAAATGTGTGACCACAGACAATGCACATCACAACGTGAAGCACAGGTTTATTACACAGTTGCAACATGCCGTAACCACTACAGATGCAAGGTAATCCCACCTGGCAGCGGGCACACAGTCAACAACTGTAGACGGAAGGAAGTCCATGGGTGTGGCGCACATCACCTGTAGGGACACAACAGCTACCAGCCTGGATGTGCAATCACGTCGTCGTTGGACACAGTTGACCAAACGAATCTGAAAGTACCCTGTGAAGGACAGAAATGACACACAGTCAAAAGCAATGGAGTACAGGACAGAACAGCAAAACTCATGCACAATACATGTTACAAGATACCCACCCAGAACCAAGTTAGCATGTCAACACTGTTGGGGAGTACAGCCCACCTGTTACCACACATCGCAACACACATCCAGTCAAGTAGCCCATGGACACACTCCAACAGCACCAGAGCACCACCCACACATCATGCCAACTCACATCATTGACATGACACCTCAGGATACTCACATTCAGCTAAAGAAGTTGGTGATGAGCTGTGTGCGGACATCACCATCATCATCATCATCATCATCGTCACTGGCATCGTGGTCCAGGCCAGGATCCTCCACAGGTGGCGGATGTTGGTCATTGTCATCCTGGATGAGAGGCAACTCCTTCCGCACTGCCAGGTTGTGGAGCATGCAGCAGATGATGATAATCTTGCACACTTTCGCAGGGGCATATGGGAGGGACCCTCCGGTCTTGTCCAGGCAGCGGAAGCGGCTCTTCAGGAGACCAAAGGTCCGCTCAATCACTCTCCTGGTCCGACCATGTGCCTCATTGTAGCGCATCTGGGCTGGTGTCACAGGGTTCCTGAGGGGTGTCAGCAACCACGGCATGTTGGGGTATCCCGAGTCACCTACGGACAGACAAGTGAACATTAGCTGACTTGGAAAAGTGGGCGGAATACTACAGATCAGATCACACACAATGGCACAAAGTCAGTACACACCGACAAGCCAGGCACGCTGGTTCTGCATCTGTGCCATCATCCTGGGGATGCGACTACTCCTCATCACTAAGGCACCGTGTGCTGAACCAGGGAAACGGGCACACACGTGTGTGATGGTCATGTCTGCAAGACACACCACCAGTGCATTGACCGAGTGGTAGTGCTTGCGGTTCCTGTAGGCCTGCTCCTGGGCCTGTGGTGGTACCAAAGCCACATGTGTCCCATCAATGGAGTCAATGACATGCGGCATCCTCCCCAGGGCATAAAAGTCACTCTTCACGTCAGTGAGTCATCACAGTCTAGGGAAATAGATGTACCGGTTCAGGAAGAGCAACATTGCCGCCAAAACATCGCGGAGCACACAGCTCAACATGGTCTGTGACATCCCACCAGCAGTCGCCACAGTATGTTGGAAGGTACCAGTGGCAAAGAAGTGTAGGGCTGCCATCACCTTCACCTTGGGGGTCAGCGCTGTAGGATACGGCCGGCCAGGCTGCAAATGTGGGGACAACTGCACTGCCAAATCCTCAATCAGCTGCCTGGTGAAGCGGTACCGTCGGATGCTGTCCCGTTCCACCATCGTTGCCAGGTCTGGGAATGGTCGATGGACAGCAGGAGCCCTGCAGTGCAGAGGAGAAGTAAGCAAGATTGTCAGTCACCCCACATATGCGGCATTGAACACACTCAAGATCCCAACATACATCATTATGAGGCACAACTACATGAAGTGTGCAGTACCGGAAGGACATGTATGGTACATACATGGCCAACACCTGTCAACACGGTCCAACAGGTGGCATCAATTAGTCCCAGGTTGGCCCATTGGATATCATGAGGCCATGTCACAGTTCCCATCTCCTGCTGCCGTGTCACAATAACCCCCACAGTGACATGTGAGGACAGATGTGCCCCAGGCACCACAGCTCAACGACAGGTACATTCCCAGGGACCCTGTAATGCCACATGGACACTGGCATTACATGGAGTATCATGTATACACCACAGCAAAACAACCATGACCCCCACAGGTAGTGGCCCCACTTGCCACGGCAGGACAGACATGGACGTCTGTGACACACACACGCACAACATCAGAGTCCATGCACACACAACGTGGATGTGGAGACTGTCTCCCATTGTGCACATGAAATCAGAGACATTGTAAACACTACATGCACAAAGACTGTGGAGGACCATCACTATTGTGCCACTGGGACACCCTGGCTCAAACATACCGTCCCACATGGGACTCACGGGGTATGTGACATGACATACACATACACCACCGTGAAATGTGACCATGGCACATGCACAGATCTGAACAGTTGCACATCACAGTGGTCATGTACACGTAACACCCAGGATCCTGTCCCCATGAACACGTGCACAGCCTGGGGGTGGCTGCCCACAGGTGACACCCACAGGACAACATGTACACCAACATACACACAATAGGAAATGCAGCCTTACATGCCTTATGATAAAGTTTGGACAGGCTGTCGTGATGTAGGTGTGCCCCTCACTCCCTGGGAGCTATCTGTGGCTGGCATATGTCCATCTGAGACAGGCATGCTGACATATGCCAGTCACATGTACAGTGATGCGTTGTACTGCAATGGACCGATCGGTGCCTCCGGCCGGCCCATTGCATTCAATGTGTGCGGGTACGCATTGTACCCCTGTGCGCGTTGTACTGCAATGGACCGATCGGTGCCTCCGGCCGGCCCATTGCATTCAATGTGTGCGGGTACGCGTTGTACCCCTGTGCGCGTTGTACTGCAATGGACCGATCGGTGCCTCCGACCGGCCCATTGCATTCAATGTGTGCGGGTACGCGTTGTACCCCTGTGCGCGTTGTACTTCAATGGACCGATCGGTGCCTCTGGCCGGCCCATTGCAATCAATGTGTGCGGGTACGTGTTGTACCCCTGTGCGCGTTGTACTGCAATGGACCGATCGGTGCCTCCGGCCGGCCCATTGCATTCAATGTGTGCGGGTATGCGTTGTACCCCTGTGCGCGTTGTACTGCAATGGACCGATCGGTGCCTCCGGCCGGCCCATTGCATTCAATGTGTGCGGGTACGCGTTGTACCCCTGTGCGCTTTGAACTGCAATGGACCGATCGGTGCCTCCGGCCGGCCCATTGCATTCAATGTGTGCGGGTACGCGTTGTACCCCTGTGCGCGTTGAACTGCAATGGACCGATCGGTGCCTCCGGCCGGCCCATTGCATTCAATGTGTGCGGGTACGCGTTGTACCCCTGTGCGCGTTGTACTGCAATGGACCAATCGGTGCCTCCGGCCGGCCCATTGCATTCAATGTGTGCGGGTATGCGTTGTACCCCTGTGCGCGTTGTACTGCAATGGACCGATCGGTGCCTCCGGCCGGCCCATTGCATTCAATGTGTGCGGGTACGGGTTGTACCCCTGTGCGCGTTGAACTGCAATGGACCGATCGGTGCCTCCGGCCGGCCCATTGCATTCAATGTGTGCGGGTACGCGTTGTACCCTGTACGCGTTGTACCGCAATGGACCGATCGGTGCCTCCGGCCGGCCCATTGCATTCAATGTGTGCGGGTACGCGTTGTACCCCTGTACGCGTTGAACAGCAATGGACCGATCGGTGCGCACCCATTGACAATGGCCTAGCCTGGCAACGGACGCGTTTTCGAAATTCGAACGAGTCGGTTGCTGGAAATTCAGTTGGTCACCCACAACAATGTTGCAAAATCATGTATGTCATGAAGTTGAAGATTTGAAGGATGCTGTGGGCTTGTTTTGGTGCTGCTATTCCATGGATTGGCCAGATTCAGAAGATGCAAACGACTTGGACCTATCACTTTGGACACAAGGGACAGTATCTGCCTCTCCAGCACATATATATTGCTGGCTGTTCCCCTGAGAGCTCACTTGCCTGCACTACATGCTCCAGGACGACATCTGCCACTGCACTGCTGCTGTCTCTGCCCCTCTGGACCCTGCAATGGCACGTACTGTGGAGAGAGCCCCAGCCTTCAGCCTTGAAGAGAACCAGGCCCTGCTGGACAGCCTACTTCCACAGTACAGCAAGCTGTATGGGACACCAGGGGAGCAGGTGAGTGTTCTGTGCACTGCCTTTCTGAATGTGCATTTTGTGTGACTAGCAAGGCTGAAAGTCTGCACGCCACTGGCTAGCAGGCTCACTGAGTAGTTGTCACCCCCCATAGTGTGTAGTGACTTGCACTGGACAGGTATGGTGCAGTGACAGTGCATTTGAACATGGTTTTACTTCCCATGCAATGATACCATGTAGTGACGTCTGGCAAACTGTCCATGGTCAGCTTTGCACTGCCTGTGTACATCATGTGCCCCTGTGATTGAGACATGTATATACAACTGTGTCATGCACGGATATGTTGCATGTGTGGTAATGGCCTTTTACTTTGTCATCCTGACAGGTTAATGCCCATCGGAAGCAGGAAATCTGGAAGGACATCGTCCGGGCCGTCCGGTCCGTGGGGGTCTACAAGCGCCGGACCCGCAACTGCCAGAAGAGGTGGCAGGACCTTCGGGGCTGGACCCGGAGGATTGCACGGGTCCAGCTGAAGCTGTTGCCTCCTCGCAGGAGGGGCGGAACACGGACCCTGACCCCCCACATGCTCCAGATTCTGGCAGTGGTGTTTCAGACCTGGATGGGCAGCTGAAGGCCAGACAGCAGCAAGGAGGGAGTGAGTCAAAGACTGCACTGTGAACTCTGTATTACATGCTTTGTGCCCTCCTCTGGCCTGGTTCAACTGCCACAGTGCAGCAGTCATGTTGTCCAGGAGCCATGTCCCTCTATTGTGCACTGCCCACTCCTCATCTGATACCCAGGTGTGGCCCTTACATTCAGGGAATTGTTTCACTTGGGACTGTGTCCTTGCAGTTTGCTTCACTAAAGGTGGGGGACAGCATCTGTTTCCCTAACTCTGTTGTGGGCATCATGGGTGGGTCCATTGTTCACACAACGCCTGGGTTTGGACATGTGATCTGCGTGTTGCTTTGATATGCGGTCCACTTGCTGAGCTGAGCCACCACATGTGCCTGGGGTATGTGGCACACGCCCATGCAGCGGGTGGGAACAATGTTTGGGCCCCAGGAGTGTGCAGATTACGTGTGTCACACATACATAGCCAGCTATCCACTGTCCAGGGCACATCCCTCATTCATGTGGAGCAGGACAGTCATGCCTACTCCAGGCCATGCAATGCACTCTGTACTCCCACTCCCGTGTGTCAGCTGACACATTGTGCACAGTGATTTGACCCCTCAGGTGTCTGCCTCTGTGTCAGTGTGCTGTGGATTAGTTGCCAGGACTGCTGGGGTGTTTCTTGGTAGGGGCTCAGCATGCCCCTGGAGATGTGACCATAGGAGACGATACTTGTGTGTCACATAGGTGTTTGATCAGCTGCCCGTGCAGACTGGGGTATGCGAATGTGAAGTTCAGGCAGCTGTTCCCCATTCACAGCAAATTGTGAGGGGCTCAGGTTCAGAGGGTAGTGTCACAGGTCTCCCATATGTCCAATAGGTGTGACCTGGACAGATGAGGGTTAAGATGATGTGTTGTGTGGGGGATGTACATGTGCACTTGTGCAGCTCCAGGGCTTGCATTCCCCATGACCTACTATTGTGACACAGTGCAGAGTGTTGTTGTCTGGCTGCCAAATCAAACATCACTGAGTAGTGGCCTGGGAGTGGGGCCACGCGGCCCCCCTCCCCAAAAACAAAAAACAAAAATTTGAAAAATAAAAAGGAAAGGCCGGCCCCGAGCGATGGGGTCCCCGGGGCCTTAAATGGCCTGAGGAGGGGGGCCACGCAGCCCCCCTCCAAATATTTAAAAATTAAAAAAAAGAGGGCATGCCCTGGGGGATGGGGTCCACGGGGACAATTTAGGCCCAGGGAAGGGGGGCCACGCGGCCCCCTTCCCGTTTTATTTTAATTTTAAAAAAAATGAAAATCCTCATGCCCCGGGGGATGGGGTCCCCGGGGCCAAAAGAGGCCAAGGGAAGGGGGGCCACGCAGCCCCCCTCCCATACAAAAAAAAAAAAAAAACGGTATTGTGCCGGAGGCCCCGCCCCCACCCTGCAGCAGAACGATTTCCCCTTGAATACTGGGGGTCTCTGGGGCCAACTAGCCCACCAGGAACCTCCAGTATGCGCCAGGGGGCTGCGTTGCAGAGAGGTGTACAGAGGCCACGCCCCTTTTTACACCTCTCTGCAACGCAGCTCTGTGACGCTTTCTGGAGGTACATGGTGGGCTAGTTGGACTCCAGGGACCCTCAGGATTCAAGGGGACTTAATCCCCCAACTTAAAATGCGCCACGGTGCGCGTTTGCACCGTGGTGAAGGGAGGGGCGGGGCTTCAGGTGACATGTGTGCAAACAGGCCCCGTGGCGCATTTTAAGATGGGGAATTAAATCCTCTTCAATCCTGAGGGTCCCTGGGGCCAACTAGCCCACCAGGTACCTCCAGTAAGCGCCACGGAGCTGCGTTGCAGAGTGTTGTAAAAGGGGCGTGGCCTCTGTACACCTCTCTGCAACGCAGCCCCATGGCGCATACTGGAGGTTCCTGGTGGGCTAGTTGGCCCCTAGGGACCCTCAGGATTGAGGAGGAATTAATTCTCCAACTTAAAACGCGCCACAGGGCGTGTTTGCAGACATGTCACCTCAGGCCCTACCCCTTCCTTCACCATTGTGCAAATATTCCTCTAAAATCAACCGAACTACGAATTCCGATTTACTCACCTGTTATCAGGAGAGACCTCAGTGCTGCATCTTTGAGCCCAGTACTGATCCTGAAAAGTAATTTTAACCGTACTTACCAGTAACTTGAATTTCCTTCCATAGGCTAACATTGACTGGTTTCACTTGGAAATTCTTCTAAGTGTGGAGTTTTGGAACTTTTTAATATTCCTCTAAAATCAGCCGAACTACGAATTCTGATTTACTCACCTGTTATCAGGAGAGAACCAAGTGCTGCATCTTTTAGCCCAGCCCTGACCCTGAAAAGTAATTCTAACCGTACTTACCAGTAACTTGAATTTCCTTCCATAGGCTAACATTGACTGGTTTCACTTGGAAATTCTTCTAAGTGTGGAGTTTTGGAACTTTATAATATTTCTCTAAAATCAGCCGAACTATGAATTCCGATTTACTCACCTGTTATCAGGAGAGAACCCAGTGCTGCATCTTTTAGCACAGCACTGACCCTGAAAAGTAATTCTAACCGTACTTACCAGTAACTTGTATTTCCTTCCATAGGAATCCATTGTCTGGTTTTCAGCAGAAAAGTTTCAAAGTGTCGATTTTCACAAACTACAAATATTCCTTAAAAATCGCCTGTATGACTTAAACGCATTCTTTCAACTGTTTACAGGAGATGCACCAGTGCTGGATCCAGGATCCACCACTGAGTAAGAAAAAGTAACGATAACACTACTTACCTGCTTAGTGAATTTCCTCCCATAGGATAACATTGGTGATTCTATGTGAAAAAGTTTCCAAGTGTCAACTTTTAAAATACAATAATATTCCTTAAAAATCACTACTGTAACCAAAACGCTTTTACTCAACTGTTTACAGGAGATGTCCCAGGACTGAATCTAGGCTCCAGTCCTGTGGTGAGAAAAGTAATCCATAAAGTAACTAATTGTATTTAAGTAGATATTCACATTGAGCTCAATGTTGCATTGTGTTTGAAATTGTGTTGCCCATTGCAACAACTGTAACTACTGTACTTAAAAGTCTATTGCCTATTTGCAAAGTATTTAAACTAAAGTAATTCATTCTGAGAAAGTATATTTTGTAATGTAATGTATAATGTAATTACAATGTAATTTAAAAAATAAAATATATAAAAAGAAATAGTTGAAAAAAATGTTGTAAATCAGTATCAAAAAAATAAATATAACAATTAATACAATTAAAAAATTGTCATTTACAAAACTTTTGAAATTCACTGAAAAAAACCATAGGTTTCAGGCACGTTATAGTTAGAAATTAGCATTTAAAAACCTTACAAATTCACTGAAAAAACCATAGGTTTCAGGCACGTTATAGTTAGAAATTAGCATTTAAAAAACCTTTGAAATTCACTGAAAAAACCATAGGTTTTAGGGACAGTTATAGTTAGTTGGACATTGCACTCGTACAAAACCCGTGAAATTCCCCGTTATAGTTAGTTCAGCTAACTATAACTCGCGCCCGCAATTCACTGCTGATGACATCACATATTACATCACTCATGACATGGTCAGTGACATCACTGATGACATCACTGATGACATCTCAAATGACATCACTGATGACATCATCTAGTGACTGTGTTTCTGTAAAGTTTAAATATTTTTAATGTATATAGGGAAAGGCGTATTGAAGAATGAGTGGGTGTATAAGTGTCTGTATGGATGATTTACTAGGTGCGTGACTAACTGTATAAGTGAGTGATTAAACGTATCTTACTGAATGCATGGGTTAGTGACTAAACTGGGTGAATGTCTGTATCCGTCTGTCTGTTGCTGTGTAAGTGGCTGCATGGGTTTGTGAATAGCTACATGAGTGTCTATGTGAGTTATTGATTCGTTGTCTGAGTATCTGTATGGGTGCCTGAGTGTTTGTGTGGGTGGGGTGTGTGCGACTCTGTACATAGATGTGTGAGTGGGTGATTCACTGGGTGCATGATTTGAAGAGTGCGTCTGTGATGGACTGCTTGGGTGGGTGAGTGTGTGTATGGGTGTGTTAGTGAGTGAATGTATATCTCAGTGGTACATGTGCGAGTAACTACATATGTAAAAGGCAGTATATATGTGTGTTAGAGTATTTAAAAGGCTATAAGTGAGAGTGTGTGATTGTGAGAGTGGCTGTATGGATGCGTGTGTGCTTGTATCAGTTATTGTATAAGAGCGTAAGAATGTGCTAGTATTTGTATGACTAAGTGAGCTGGTGTGTGTATAACTCTATAGGTGAGTAAATTGGTGTGTGATTAATTTTTTGCATGACTGACTAGGTGTGTGAGTACCTCTATGGATGAGTGGCGGTGTGTGAGTTTTTATATAGGTGTATGAGTGCATATGATAGTCCTGTACTGAGTGACTGTAAGTATGAGTGACTGGACGGGTGAGTGAGTAGATGTGTGTGTGTAGACCTAAGAATCAGTGAGTGGGTATATAGTTATTGGTATTGGAGTGTGTATGGTTTTGCGAATGGCAGTCTGTAAATAAGAGTGGGTGTATCAAAAGTTATATTAGGGTGTGAGAAGATGCATGAAATTATCACATGGATGATGTCATCAGTGATGTCATTTGAGATGTCATCAGTGATGTCATCAGTGATGTCACTGACCATGTCATGAGTGATGTAATATGTGACGTCATCAGCAGTGAATTGCGGGGGCGCGAGTTATAGTTAGCTGAACTAACTATAACGGGGGAATTTCACGGGTTTTGTACGAGTGCAATGTCCAACTAACTATAACTGTCCCTAAAACCTATGGTTTTTTCAGTGAATTTCAAAGGTTTTTTAAATGCTAATTTCTAACTATAACGTGCCTGAAACCTATGGTTTTTTCAGTGAATATATATATCCCTTTGTGTGTGAACAAGGGCACTTTGTGCTTGAAACGCGTTGCAAGGGTGAGAGGAATAAAAGATCTTACCTGCTACTGAATCTGGGTCCGTCTCTCTCTCTGCTCGCCTGCTTCCCAGCGTGGAGGTGCGGGGAGTGTTTGCTGTGAAATATATATATATATATATGTATATTATCTACTGGCGGTCGCCAGTAGATAGTTATAGTTAGGACCTATTTTCCATAGGAAATCCACGACATTCTATTTGAAATAACTCTCTTGCCGGTTGACGAATCTTCGCGAAATTTTCAAACTTTATGGCCCGCTCCGGTCCGCTCCTACCCTGAAAGTCTCGGGGTGATTCATCAAGCGGGGGACGAGAAAAAAGGGGGTCCCAAAACATGTTTTCCCCATTCATTTTCCCATAGGAAACTTTAGACACGGCTACAGCCCGAACTGCTGAACGGAATTACACCAAATTTGGCAAAGAGGTAGTTCTTGGTTCAGAAAGAACCCTTTTGTTAAATGGTGTAAATCCGTTCAGTAGTTGCGGAGAAATTAAAAAATAAGAGTCAAAAATCAATTTCCCATAGGAAACTTTATGCAAGGCTACAGCCCGAACTGCTGAACGGAATTACACCAAATTTGGCAAAGAGGTAGTTCTTGGTTCAGAAAGAACCCTTTTGTTAAATGGTGTAAATCCGTTCAGTAGTTGCTGAGAAAATCAAAAGTAAAAACACATATATATCTGGGCGGAGCCTAACCACACATGTCATCGTGAGATCTGATTGGCTGTCAGCACTTCATCCTGGAATTGCTGGCAGCCATCTTGAGACCAATATACATGATAGTACCCCATTGAAATGCCTTATAGTGAATCAAAGATTTTGAGGGTTACCAAAAGGAGAACTATTAAGGGTGATAACAGACTTTAGTTACATTAGAATTCATTTGTTGATGGTACCATACTAATTTCAGGAATTGTGGTGTGTTCTAAGGTGATTTTACCCTGTGAAAAACCTTCTGCTGGGATATCATGAATCATGTTTGAGAGAAAACTATTTTCACATGCTTGTCCCATACAGTTTTGGAAGGTGCTCCAGAAGCTAAAATGAGAGCATATTTTCTGTAAATTCACATTATCTTTCTCAGTCATGTGAGAATGAAGTCTGACATTCTCAGTAAAACATGTACATCCAACAAGGGCAGAGACTGTCAGTTGATTCCTTTGTGTTCTACTGCAGCTTCCCAGAGTGTTCTAAAGAACAACTAGAGTGCTAACAGCCTTACTTATGACAAAAGTATGGCACACCTGAAGCCATCTTGATTGGAATAAACTGGTAACACTTAAAACATTTAATTTAAAAAGGAACAAAATGATGGGGTTCATTTTGTCATAGAAATTATGGTTAGTGCTATAGAAAGAAAAATTAGGACATGTTTCAAGTGAGATCTCAAATATCTTCCTGTTATATTTCAACAGGAGCAGCCTGTCAGTTGATGCCTTTGTGTTCTACTGCAGCTTCCCAGAGTGTTCTAAAGAACAACTAGAGTGCTAACAGCCTTACTTATGACAAAAGTATGGCACACCTGAAGCCATCTTGATTGGAATAAACTGGTAACACTTAAAACATTTAATTTAAAAAGGAACAAAATGATGGGGTTAATTTTGTCATAAAAATTATGGGTAGTGCTGTAGAAAGAAAAATTAGGACATGTTTCAAGTGTGATCTCAAATATCTTCCTGTTATATTTCAACAGGAGCAGCCTGCCAGTTGATGCCTTTGTGTTCTACTGCAGCTTCCCAGAGTGTTCTAAAGAACAACTAGAGCGCTAACAGCCTTACTTATGACAAAAGTATGGCACACCGGAAGCCATCTTGATTGGAATAAACCGTTAATACTTAAAACATTTAATTTAAAAAGGAACAAAATTAGGGGTTCTTTTTTAAATAGAAATTATGGTTAGTGCTGCAGAAAGAAAAATGAGGGCATGTTTTAAGTGAGATCTCAAATCCTCTTCTATTTCATTAGAAAATTCTGACATGCAGACTGAAACAATCACTTTCAATACCAGCAGCAGACTTCCAGTTAACTCCCTGGTGAGCAGTAGCTTTAGTACAGTGATCTAATGAGCAACTAGAGTGCTAACATTCTGAATTTATGGCAAATGTGAGACACATCTGAATGCCTTCTTGATGGAATCAAAGTAAAAAACTGAAAGCATTTCTGTAGGAAGGTGGAATCTGACTATATGGTTGCCCCCACTTTTTTTTATGGTGTTTTGCCGGTTTATGACTTAGTTGGACTGGGATCCTGCTATTCAGGGCCCCAGTCTATCTGCTTTCTCTGTAAAAGGTTTCCATGTGCCTTAGGCACATCTCTGATTGGAATCTGAGTGCCCTTATAAGTCCCTAGTATATGGTATACTATGTACCAAGGGCATAGGTACCTCAGAGGCCTGCCAGGGGCTGCAGCATGTATTATGCCACCCCTGGAAGGCCATCCAAACTGACACCACAGGTCTGCTACTGCAGCCTGGGTAAGGTGGTGCATGCACCCCTTACTGTGATATAGGTTACCTATATCACTAAATACATACACACATATAAACCTATAAGTCACTCCTAAGGCAGGCCTTATCAATCCTAAAGGCAGAGTGCATGGTTCCTATGTGAGAGGGTGCCCCTGCATGAGCAGGGCCCCTCTGCAGCGTTCGGAGACCATCTCTGATGCTGTTTGTAGTGCAGCCTGACCATATACTCTTAAGCGCATTATATCCTCGCGGTAAAATGCTAACTTTGGAATGGCTGCACCTAAACATGTCGTGTTTGGTGTCAAACATCTTGGAATACTACCCCCCGCCAATCCTGGCGGTGGGGGTAGCATTCCACCCTTCTAGAGGGAAAGACATGTTAACTCTGGCTTACCCGGTAACTTCTTTCTGAAGCCCTGGCATCACAAAATGGATGCTGCTGCCACAGACACAAGTCTGGCCTCCTGCTGCTGGACGAAACTCCGGCAGGGGAGGCCTGGACAATAGGTTTCCTGTTGCAGGGAGGTGTGACCACCTCCCCAGACAGGATAATGTGTATTGGGGCTGGGTGGGTGCACTCTTAGAGTGCTTTGAAGTCCTGCACTGGGGGAGCAAAAGGCTCCTCTGTGCATATGCCAGTTCAAACCAGCTCAGGGGCTACCTGCCCCTGCTCTGGCGCGAAACTGGACAAAGGGAAGTGGGTGTAGCCACCCCTCCCTTGACCCTCCCATAGGTGGGGTCATAGAGTTAGTCCCTCCCTGTTTTACTAGTTAAAATGGGGAACCCTTGCCACAGCAAGATTAGATAACCCCTGGACGACACTCTACAGAAGAATCCTGGCCCTTCGACGTTCCACTACCTTTGGAAGACAGAAGAATCTCCCTTGGAGTCAAGGAGTGACTCCCTGCTTGGCAATCACCAAAAACGACAACGACGGTCGCAAACTACACCGCTCCCGCCGGAGTCCGAAGTCCCTGCAGCCCAGGAAGTGGATTTCCTGACCTCTCCCAGGCCATCGTGAGTCCCCAGCGAAGCTGAAGCAAGTGGACCCCCGAGTAACGAGGAACTGCGACCCCTGGGTACCGGCACTATTGTCGAGTGCAACCCCTTCATAACGTTCTACGAACCTGTGCTTTGGACCACGTGTGGTCCCGACCTCCAGCAGGAATCCCTCCGAAGATCAGAGGCCTACACTGTCCCGAGTGACCGTGGGCCCCTGTTGAGTGATTCCGCCCGAGGTGTCTTCGCGATCCCTTGCCCGCTGGCTTGTGGGTCCCCAGAAGACTTCTTAAAGAAACCAAAGGGCTCCCCTGGTTGCTCCAGGCCTGCCCTCATTTACCCTCACTGGGTGAGTTCCACAGACCTTGCTGGTCTGCACCATCGACGATCTTCATCTTACTCGAGACTTGCCGTTGCCAAGGCTTGTTGGGTCCAATCCGGTCGCCGACACCTCAGCACTCGACAGACATCGAGCACCAGACCGAATCCTGCTCCTGGTCACCAACAATGCCTCCCGGACCTCGTGGCTGAAGAGTCAAGACGACCGTCAACGCACCTGAAGCACTCGACATCGGTGGGCATCTGTCCATCGCCTTCCTGGTCACTGGCTAGTGACCCAGACTCTGTCCCCTCTGCTTTCAGATTCAACAGAACTCCGATCCACTCTTGGATCCACCCGGACACTTTTCCCTTGGCCGCCAGCAGCACTTTGCAGCAGATCGCCATACGAAACGACGACGAAACCCGACCCCGAAAGGCACCTATGCACCCGGCTTCCCTGGGTGAGGTAACACGAGTACTCCGGTGCTCCCGTGGGTAGAGACTCTTCAAAGTCCTAGATCTCAAAGGGTTTTGTCCTAGTCCTCTTTAAAGTGTCCCTTTCCTCTATTTTCCCGATCCCGACTTTCTCCATAGAAGTTAACGGCGTATCGCGGTTGTGTATTTACACTGCACGCGTCTCCCGTGGGTCCCCTGTGTCACTACCTTGGGTGGTTCCTTGTGGTCCAAGCACTTCTAGAGGCTCTAGGCCTAGTGTCTAGTTCAGTCGTGGTTCGCATACCACTTTATTGGTATATGGTTTGGTACGCCCCTAGGGCCCAAACGTGTATTTGTGCTATTACTGTGATTTAAGATCTTATAACCTATGTACTTCGAACTCTAGCCTCATAAAGAGACTAGAGGGGTGTGTTTAGTAATAAATACATATATTTTGAATATATACCTGGTGTGGTGCTCTTTCATTTGGTCACTCAAGAGATTATAGACTGGTAAAACAAGCTGCTTTACATTCCTTCAAGACTTAGCCTGAAGGCTGCTCTCCACAGCTACCACTAGGATAGCTTTCAATAAGGTTGTCTTTAACCTACCTACCATAAGAGTCGATTTGGACTGGTGCAAGGTGCCCACTATAATTAGTGGACAGCATATGCCAGGCCAACTTCTCACAATTTCCTACTGAGGAGACTGCAGTAAATGAGGAAATTAGGAAACTTCATAACAAAGAAGTCTTCCAAGATGGCCACCAGAGAAAAAAGAGCCCAAATGTAGCACAAATATTACCCAGTTGTAGCCCACATATAGCCCAATGACAAAAGTGTGCAAAACACTTTTTATTTTTAGTTTTTTTGCAGTTTTATGTAGTGCAGACTGGTCAGGTATTGGAGCGTTGCATCTTAAAACATGACCCCCTACACTACAAAAACACTACTGCACTACTCTAAACCCTAAAACACTACCCCAGCACGACTCCCTACACTACACAAGCACCACTGCACTATCCTAAACCCTAAAACACTACCTCCAGCATGATCCCCTATACTACACAAACACCACTGCACTACCCTAAACCCTAAAACACTACCCCCAGCACGATCCCCTACACTACCCAAACACCACTGCACTAACCTAAATCCTAAAACAATACCCCCAGCACGACCCCCTACACTACCCAAACACCACTGCACTACCCTAAAACATGACCCCCTACACTACACAAACACCACTGTACTACCCTAAACCCGAAAACACTACCCCCAGCACAACCCCCTACACTACACAAGCACCACTGCACTACCCTAAACCCTAAAACACTACCCCCAGAACGACCCCCTACACTGCCCGAACACCACTGCACTGCCCTAAACCTTGAAACACCAGCCCCTGCACGACCCCCTACACTGTTCGAACACCACTGCACTGCCCTAAACCCTGAAACACCACCCCCAGCACGACCCCCTACACTGCCCTAACACCACTGCACTGCCCTAAACCCTGAAACACCACCCCCTTCACGACCCCCTACACTGCCCGAACACAACTGCACTGCCCTAAACCCTGAAACACCACCCCCAGCACGGCCCCCTACACTGCCCAAACACCACTGCACTGCCCTAAACCCTGAAACACTATCCCCAGCAAGACCCCCTACACTGCCCAAACACCATTCCACTGCCCTAAACCCTGAAACATCACCCCCAGCAAGACCCCCTACACTGCCCGAACACCACTGCCCTAAACCCTGAAACACCACCCCCAGCACGACCCCCTACACTGCCCGAACAACACTGCACTGCCCTAAACCCTGAAACACCACCCCCAGCACGACCCCCTACACTGCACGAACACCACTGCTCTGCCCAAAACCCTGAAACACCAGCCCCAGCACGACCCCCTAAACTGCCCGAACACCACTGCACTGCCCTAAACCCTGAAACACCAGCCCCAGCACGAACCCCTACACTGCCCGAACACCACTGCACAACCCTAAACCCAGAAACACCACCCCCTACACTACACAAGCACCACTGCACTACCCTAAACCCTAAAACACTACCCCCAGAACGACCCCCTAAACTGCCCGAACACCACTGCACTGCCCTAAACCTTGAAACACCAGCCCCTGCACGACCCCCTACACTGTTCGAACACCACTGCACTGCCCTAAACCCTGAAACACCACCCCCAGCACGACCCCCTACACTGCCCTAACACCACTGCACTGCCCTAAACCCTGAAACACCACCCCCTTCACGACCCCCTACACTGCCCGAACACAACTGCACTGCCCTAAACCCTGAAACACCACCCCCAGCACGGCCCCCTACACTGCCCAAACACCACTGCACTGCCCTAAACCCTGAAACACTATCCCCAGCAAGACCCCCTACACTGCCCAAACACCATTCCACTGCCCTAAACCCTGAAACATCACCCCCAGCAAGACCCCCTACACTGCCCGAACACCACTGCCCTAAACCCTGAAACACCACCCCCAGCACGACCCCCTACACTGCCCGAACAACACTGCACTGCCCTAAACCCTGAAACACCACCCCCAGCACGACCCCCTACACTGCACGAACACCACTGCTCTGCCCAAAACCCTGAAACACCAGCCCCAGCACGACCCCTAAACTGCCCGAACACCACTGCACTGCCCTAAACCCTGAAACACCAGCCCCAGCACGAACCCCTACACTGCCCGAACACCACTGCACAACCCTAAACCCAGAAACACCACCCCCAGCACGACCCCCTACACTGCCTGAGCACCACTGCACTGCCCGAAACCCTGAAACACCAGCCCCAGCATGACCCCCTACACTGCCCGAACACCACTGCAGTGCCCTAAACCCTGAAACACCAGCCCCAGCACGACCACCTACACTGCACGAACACCACTGCACTGCCCTAAACCCTGAAACACCAGCCCCAGCATGACCCCCTACACTGCCCGAACACCACTGCACTGCCATAAACCCTGAAACACCAGCCCCAGCACAACCCCCTACACTGCCCGAACACCACTGCACTGCCCTAAACCCTGAAACACCACCCCGTGCACGACCCCCTACACTGCCCGAACACCACTGCACTGCCCTAAACCCTGAAACACCACCCCCAGCACGACACCCTACACTGCCCGAACACAGCTGCACTGCCCTAAACCCTGAAACATCACCCCCAGCAAGACCCCCTACACTGCCCGAACACCACTGCCCTAAACCCTGAAACACCACCCCCAGCAAGACCCCCTACACTGCCCGAACACCACTGCACTGCCCTAAACCCTGAAACACCAGTGCCAGCACGATCCCCTACATTGCCCGAACACCTCTGCACTGCCCTAAACCCTGAAACACCACCCCCTGCATGACCCACTACACTGCCCGAACACCACTGCACTGCTCTAAACCCTGAAACACCATTCCCCCTGCACGACCCCCTACTCTGCCCGAACACTACTGCACTGGCCTAAACCCTGAAACACCATCCCCAGCACGACCCCCTACACTGCACGAACACCCCTGCACTGCCCTAAACCCTGAAACACTACCCCCAGCAAGACCCCCTACACTGCCCGAACACCACTGCACTGCCCTAAACCCTGAAACATCACCCCCAGCAAGACCCCCTACACTGCCCGAACACCACTGCCCTAAACCCTGAAACACCACCCCCAGCAAGACCCCATACACTGCCCGAACACCACTGCACTGCCCTAAACCCTGAAACACCAGCCCCAGCACGACCCCCTACATTGCCCGAACACCACTGCACTGCCCTAAACCCTGAAACACCACCCCTGCATGACCCACTACACTGCCCGAACACCACTGCACTGCCCTAAACCCTGAAACACCGCCCCCAGCACGACACCCTACACTGCCCGAACACCACTGCACTGCCCTAAACCCTGAAACACCACCCCCTGCACGACCCCCTACACTGCCCGAACACTACTGCCCTGCCCTAAACCCTGAAACACCACCCCCTGCACGACCCCCTACACTGCCCGAACACCACTGCACTGCCCTAAACCCTAAAACTCTACCCCCAGCATGACCCCCTACACTGCCCGAACACCACTGCACTGCCCTAAACCCTGACTCACCACCCCCTGCACGACCCCCTACACTGCCCGAACACTACTGCACTGGCCTAAACCCTGAAACACCATCCCCAGCACGACCCCCTACACTGCACGAACACCCCTGCACTGCCCTAAACCCTGAAACACTACCCCCAGCAAGACCCCCTACACTGCCCGAACACCACTGCACTGCCCTAAACCCTGAAACATCACCCCCAGCAAGACCCCCTACACTGCCCGAACACCACTGCCCTAAACCCTGAAACACCACCCCCAGCAAGACCCCCTACACTGCCCGAACACCACTGCACTGCCCTAAACCCTGAAACACCAGCCCCAGCACGACCCCCTACATTGCCCGAACACCACTGCACTGCCCTAAACCCTGAAACACCACCCCCTGCATGACCCACTACACTGCCCGAACACCACTGCACTGCCCTAAACCCTGAAACACCACCCCAGCACGACCCCCTACACTGCCCGAACACCATTGCACTGCCCTAAACCCTGAAACACCACCCCCAGCACGACCCCTACACTGCCCGAACACTACTGCCCTGCCCTAAACCCTGAAACACCGCCCCCAGCATGACCCCCTACACTGCACGAACACTACTGCACTGCCCTAAACCTTGAAACACCAGCCCCAGCAAGACCCCCTACACTGCCCGAACACCACTGCACTGCCCTAAACCCTGAAACATCACCCCCAGCAAGACCCCCTACACTGCCCGAACACCACTGCCCTAAACCCTGAAACACCACCCCCAGCAAGACCCCCTACACTGCCCGAACAACACTGCAGTGCCCTAAACACTAAAACACCACCCCCAGCACGACCCCCTACACTGCCCGAACACCACTGCTCTGCCCAAAACCCTGAAACACCAGCCCCAGCACGACCCCCTACACTGCCCGAACACCACTGCACTGCCCTAAACCCTGAAACACCACCCCCAGCATGACCCCCTACACTGCCCGAACACCACTGCACTGCCCTAAACCCTGAAACACCACCCCCAGCACGACCCCCTACACTGCCCGAACACCACTGCACTACCCTAAACCCTGAAACACCAGCCCCAGCAAGACTCCCTACACTGTCCGAACACCACTGCACTGCCCTAAACCCTGAAACACCAGCCCCAGCAAGACCCCCTACACTGCCCGAACACCACTGCACTGCCCTAAACCCTGAAACACCACCCCCAGCAAGACCCCCTACACTGCCCGAACACCACTGCACTGCCCAAAACCCTGAAACACCGCCCCCAGCACGACACCCTACACTGCCCGAACACCACTGCACTGCCCTAAACCCTGAAACACCACCCCCAGCACGACCCCTACACTGCCCGAACACCACTGCACTGCCCTAAACCCTGAAACACCACCCCCTGCACGACCCCCTACACTGCCCGAAAACCACTGCACTGCCCTAAACCCTAAAACTCTACCCCCAGCATGACCCCCTACACTGCCCGAACACCACTGCACTGCCCTAAACCCTGACTCACCACCCCCTGCACGACCCCCTACACTGCCCGAACACCACTACACTGCCCTAAACCCAGAAACACCACCCCCAGCACGACCCCCTACACTGCCCGAACACCACTGCACTGCCCTAAACCCTGAAACACCACCCCCAGCACGACCCCCTACACTGCCTGAACACCACTGCCCTAAACCCTGAAACACCACGCCCAGCAAGACCCCCTACACTGCCCGAAAACCACTGCACTGCCCTAAAGCCTGAAACACCACCTCCAACACAACCCCCTACACTGCCTGAACACCATTGCTCTGCTCTAAACCCTGAAACACTGCCCCCAGCAAGACCCCCTACACTGCCCGAACACCACTGCACTGCCCTAAACCCTGAAACATCACCCCCAGCAAGACCCCCTACACTGCCCGAACACCACTGCCCTAAACCCTGAAACACCACCCCCAGCACGACCCCCTACACTGCTCGAACACCACTGCAATGCCCTAAACCCTGAAACACCACCCCCAGCACGACCCCCTACACTGCCCGAACACCACTGCTCTGCCCAAAACACTAAAACACCAGCCCCAGCATGACCCCCTACACTGCCCGAACACCACTGCACTGCCCTAAACCCTGAAACACCAGCCCCAGCACGAACCCCTACACTGCCCGAACACCACTGCACTACCCTAAACCCAGAAACACCACCCCCAGCACGACCCCCTACACTGCCCGAGCACCACTGCCTGCACTGCCCTAAACCCTGAAACACCAGCCCCAGCATGACCCCCTACACTGCCTGAACACTACTGCACTGCCCTAAACCATGAAACACCATCCCCAGCACGACCCCCTACACTGCACGAACACCACTGCACTGCCCTAAACCCTGAAAAACTACCCCAGCAAGACCCCCTACACTGCCCGAAAACCACTGCACTGCCCTAAACCCTAAAACACCAGCCCCAGCACGACCCCCTACACTGCCCGAACACCACTGCACTGCCCTAAACCCTAAAACACCAGCCCCAGCACGACCCCCTACACAGCCCGAACACCACTGCACTACCCTAAACCCATAAACACCACCCCCAGCACAACCCCCTATACTGCCTGAGCACCACTGCACTGCCCTAAACCCTGAAACACCAGCCCCAGCATGACCCCCTACACTGCCCGAACACCACTGCACTGCCCTAAACCCTGAAACACCAGCCCCAGCATGACCCCCTACACTGCCCGAACACCACTGCACTGCCGTAAACCGTGAAACACTAGCCCCAGCACGACCCCCTACACTGCCAGAACACCATTGCACTGCCCTAAACCCTGAAACACCAGCCCCAGCACAACCCCTACACTGCCCGAACACCACTGCACTGCCCTAAACCCTGAAACACCACCCCGTGCACGACCCCCTACACTGCCCGAACACCACTGCACTGCCCTAAACCCTGAAACACCACCCCCAGCACGACACCCTACACTGCCCGAACACCACTGCACTGCCTTAAACCCTGAAACATCACCCCCAGCAAGACCCCCTATACTGCCCGAACACCACTGCCCTAAACCCTGAAACACCACCCCCAGCAAGACCCCTACACTGCCCGAACACCACTGCACTGCCCTAAACCCTGAAACACCAGCCCCAGCACGACCCCCTACATTGCCCGAACACCACTGCACTGCCCTAAACCCTGAAACACCACCCCCTGCATGACCCACTACACTGCCCGAACACCACTGCACTGCCCTAAACCCTGAAACACCATTCCCCCTGCACGACCCCCTACTCTGCCCGAACACTACTGCACTGGCCTAAACCCTGAAACACCATCCCCAGCACGACCCCCTACACTGCACGAACACCCCTGCACTGCCCTAAACCCTGAAAGACTACCCCCAGCAAGACCCCCTACACTGCCCGAACACCACTGCACTGCCCTAAACCCTGAAACATCACCCCCAGCAAGACCCCCTACACTGCCCGAACACCACTGCCCTAAACCCTGAAACACCACCCCCAGCAAGACCCCCTACACTGCCCGAACACCACTGCACTGCCCTAAACCCTGAAACACCAGCCCCAGTACGACCCCCTACATTGCCCAAACACCACTGCACTGCCCTAAACCCTGAAACACCACCCCCTGCACGACCCACTACACTGCCCGAACACCACTGCACTGCCCTAAACCCTGAAACACCACCCCCAGCACGACCCCCTACACTGCCTGAACACCATTGCACTGCCCTAAACCCTGAAACACCACCCTCTGCACGACCCCCTACACTGCCCGAACACTACTGCACTGCCCTAAACCCTGAAACACCGCCCCCAGCATGACCCCCTACACTGCACGAACACTACTGCACTGCCCTAAACCCTGAAACACTACCCCCAGCAAGACCCCCTACACTGCCCGAACAGCACTGCACTGCCCTAAACCCTGAAACATCACCCCCAGCAAGACCCCCTACACTGCCCGAACACCACTGCCCTAAACCCTGAAACACCACCCCCAGCAAGACCCCCTACTCTGCCCGAACAATACTGCAGTGCCCTAAACCCTAAAACACCACCCCCAGCACGACCCCCTACACTGCCCGAACACCACTGCTCTGCCCAAAACCCTGAAACACCAGCCCCAGCACGACCCCCTTCACTGCCCGAACACCACTGCACTGCCCTAAACCCTGAAACACCACCCCCAGCACGACCGCCTACACTGCCTGAAAACCACTGCACTGCCCTAAACCCTGAAACACCAGCCCCAGCACGACCCCCTACACTGCCCAAACACCACTGCACTGCCCTAAACCCTCAAACACCAGCCCCAGCACGACCCCCTACACTGCCCGAACACTACTGCACTACCCTAAACCCTGAAACACCAGCCCCAGCAAGACCCCCTACACTGCCCGAACACCACTGCACTGCCCTAAACCCTGAAACACCACCCCCAGCAAGACCCCCTACACTGCCCGAACACCACTGCGCTGCCCTAAACGCTGAAACATCAGCCCCAGCAAAACCCCCTACACTGCGCGAACACCGTTGCACTGCCCTAAACACTGAAACACCACCCCCAGCAAGACCCCCTACACTGCCCGAACACCACTGCACTAAACCCGAAAACACCAGCCCCAGCAAGACCACCTACACTGCCCGAACACCACTGCACTGCCCAAAACCCTGAAACACCACCCCCAGCACGACACCCTACACTGCCCGAACACCACTGCACTGCCCTAAACCCTGAAACACCACCCCCAGCACGACCCCTACACTGCCCGAGCACCACTGCACTGCCCTAAACCCTGAAACACCACCCCCCTGCACGACGCCCTATACTGCCCGAGCACCACTGCACTGCCCTAAACCCTGACTCACCACCCCCCTGCACGACCCCCTACACTGCCCGAACACCACTACACTGCCCTAAACCCAGAAACACCACCCCCAGCACGACCCCCTACACTGCCCAAACACCACTGCACTGCCCTAAACCCTGAAACACCACCCCCAGCACGACCCCCTACACTGCCCGAACACCACTGCACTGCCCTAAACCCTGAAACACCAGCCCCTGCACGACCCAATACACTGCCCGAACACCATTGCACTGCCCTAAACCCTGAAACACCACCCCCAGCACGACCCCCTACACTGCCTGAACACCACTGCCCTAAACCCTGAAACACCACCCCCAGCAAGACCCCCTACACTGCCCGAATACCACTGCACTGCCCTAAAGCCTGAAACACCACCTCCAACACAACCCCTACACTGCCTGAACACCATTGCTCTGCCCTAAACCCTGAAACACTGCCCCCAGCAAGACCCCCTACACTGCCCGTACACCACTGCACTGCCCTAAACCCTGAAACATCACCCCCAGCAAGACCCCCTACACTGCCCGAACACCAGTGCCCTAAACCCTGAAACACCGCCCCCAGCACGACCCCCTACACTCCGCGAACACCACTGCACTGCCCTAAACCCTGAAACACCACCCCCAGCACGACCCCCTACACTGCCCGAACACCACTGCTCTGCCCAAAACACTGAAACACCAGCCCCAGCATGACCCCCTACACTGCCCGAACACCACTGCACTGCCCTAAACCCTGAAACACCAGCCCCAGCACGAACCCCTACACTGCCCGAACACAACTGCACTACCCTAAACCCAGAAACACCACCCCCAGCACGACCCCCTACACTGCCCGAGCACCACTGCCTGCACTGCCCTAAACCCTGAAACACCAGCCCCAGCACGACCCCCTACACTGCCTGAACACTACTGCACTGCCCTAAACCATGAAACACCATCCCCAGCACGACCCCCTACACTGCACGAACACCACTGCACTGCCCTAAACCCTGAAAAACTACCCCCAGCAAGACCCCCTACACTGCCCGAACACCACTGCACTGCCCTAAACCCTGAAACATCACCTCCAGCAAGGCCCCCTACACTGCCCGAACACCACTGCCCTAAACCCTGAAACACCACCCCCAGCAAGACCCCCTACACTGCCCGAACACCACTGCACTGCCCTAAACCCTGAAACACCAGCCCCAGCATGACCCCCTACACTGCCTGAACACCACTGCACTGCCCTAAACCCTGAAACACCACCCCCTGCATGACCCCCTACACTGCCCGAACACCACTGCATTGCCCTAAACCCTGAAACACCAGCCCCAGCACGACCCCCTACACTGCCCGAACACCACTGCACTGCCCTAAACCCTAAAACACTCCCCCCAGCATGACCCCCTACACTACCCAAACACCACTGCACTGCCCTAAACCCTAAAACACTCCCCCCAGCATGACCCCCTGCACGACCCAAACACCACTGCACTGCCCCAAACCCTGAAACACCACCCCCAGCAAGACCCCCACACTGCCCGAACACCACTGCACTGCCCTAAACCCTGAAACTTCACCCCCAGCACGACCCCCTACACTGCCCGAACACCACTGCACTACCCTAAACCCTAAAACACGACCTCCTACACTACACAAAGACCACTGCACTACCCTAAACCCTAAAACACTACCCCCAGCACGACCCCCTACACTACACAAACACCACTGCACTACCCTAAACCCTAAAACACTACCCCCTACACTACACAAACACCACTGCACTACCCTAAACCCTAAAACAATACCCCCAGCACGAACACCTACACTACCCAAACACCACTGCACTACCCTAAACCCTAAAACACTACCCCCAGCAGTACCCCCTACACTACCCAAGCACCATTGCACTACCCTAAACCCTAAAACACTACCCCCAGCAGTACCCCCTACACTACCCAAACACCACTGCACTACCCTAAACCCTAAACCACTACCCCCAGCACGACCCCCTACACTACCCAAACACCACTGCACTACCCTAAACCCTAAAACACTACCCCCAGCATAACCCCCTACACTACCCAAACACCACTGTAATACCCTAAACCCTAAAACACTCCCCCAGCACGACTCCCTACACTATCCAAACACCACTGCACTACCCTAAACCCTAAATCTACCCCCAGCATGACCCCCTACACTACACAAACACCACTGCACTACCCTAAACCCTAAAACACTACCCCCAGCACGACCCCCTTCACTACCTAAACACAACTACACAATTTGTTACAGGCATTGCAACGCAGGCCTGTGGTGCTTACTGGAAGTACTTGGTGGGCTAGTTGGGCCCCAGGGACCCTCAGGATTCAAGGTGACCTAATCCCCCAACTTAAAACACGCCACGGGGCGCGTTTGCACAGTGGTGAAGGGAGGGGGGCGGGGCCTCAGGTGACATGTGCGCAAACACGCCCCCTTGAATCCTGAGGGACCTGGGGGCCAACAAGCCCACCAGGTACCTTCAGTAAGCACAACAGAGTTGCGTTGCAGAGAGGTGAAAAAAGGTGCGTGGCCTCGGAACGCCTCTCTGCAACTCAGCTCTGTGGTCCTCACTGTAGGTACCTGGGGGGCTAGTTGGGCCCCAGGGTCCCTCAGGATTCAAGGGGACTTAATCCCGCAACTTAAAACGCGCCACGGGGCGCGTTTGCACACGCGTTTTAAGAGGTAGTTTTAATCCCCCTGCCCTATTATGTACTAGGGACTTACAGAGGAGGTCATGCTAATCACAGGGGTACCCCAACGCATAGTGTTCCCTAGTGTATGTAGGTGTTTTCACTGTATTCTAAGTGTCTTTTAGCATAGCACTGACTCTGGTTAGTCAGAGTCAGTTACCACCAGTACCCGTCTGAAAAAGTTGTGGGCACAGGATGTTTTTGCAACATGGCCTCTTTCTGCTCCTCTGTTGGTTCTTTCTGCACATCTTTTGCTTCTTCCTGCACTTTTCTTCGTCTTTGTGGACTTCTGTTGCTTCTTTCTGCATTTCTTTTGCTTCTTTCTGCGCGTTTTTCTTCTTTCTTCACATGTCCTACCTCTGTAGGCATAGTTAGAAACTAGCATTTAAAAAACCTTTGAAATTCACTTAAAAATCATAGGTTTCAGGCACGTTATAGTTAGAAATTAGCATTTAAAAAACCTTTGAAATTCACTGAAAAAACCATAGGTTTCAGACACGTTATAGTTAGAAATTAGCATTTAAAAACCTTTGAAATTCACTGAAAAAACCATAGGTTTTAGGGACAGTTATAGTTAGTTGGACATTTCACTCGTACAAAACCATAGAAATTCCCCGTTATAGTTAGTTCAGCTAACTATAACTCGCGCCCCGCAATGCACTGCTGATGACGTCACATATTACATCACTCATGACATGGTCAGTGACATCACTGATGACATCACTGATGATATCTCAAATGACATCACTGATGACATCATCCATGTGATAATTTCATGCATCTTCTCACACCCTAATATAGCTTTTGATACACCCACTCTAAATTACAGACTGCCATTCTCAAAACCATACACACTCCAATACCAATAACTACATACCCACTCACTGATTCTTAGGTCTACACACACACACATCTACTCACTCACCCGTACAGTCACTCATACTTACAGTCACTCAGTACAGGACTATCATATGCACTCATACACCTATACAAACACTCACACACCGCCACTCATCCATAGAGATACTCACACACCTAGTCAGTCATGCAAAAAATTAATCACACACCCATTTACTCACCTATACAGTTATACACACACCAGCTCACTTACTCATACAAATACTAGCACATTCTTACGCTCTTATACAATAACTGATACAAGCACACACGCATCCATACAGCCACTCTCACAATCACACACTCTCACTTATAGCCATTTAAATACTCTAACACACATATATACTGCCTTTTACATATGTAGTTACTCGCACATGTACCACTGAGATATACATTCACTCACTAACACACCCATACACACCCTCACCCACCCAAGCAGTCCATCACAGATGCACTCTTGAAATCATGCACCCAGTGAATCACCCACTCACACATCTATGTACAGAGTCACACACACCCCACCCACACAAACACTCAGGCAGCCATACAGATACTCAGAGAACCAATCAATAACCCATATAGACACTCATGTAGCTATTCGCAAATCCATGCATCCACTTACACACCAACAAACAGACGGATACAGACATTCACACAGTTTAGTCACTAACCCATGCATTCAGTAAGATACGTTTAATCACTCACTTGTAGAGTCAGTCACGCACGTACTAAATCATCCATTCAGACACTTAAACACCCACTCATTCTTCAATACGCCTTTCCCTATATATATTAAACATATTTAAACTTTACAGAAACACACAGTCACTGGATGATGTCATCAGTGATTTCATTTGAGATGTCATCAGTGATGTCACTGACCATGTCATGAGTGATGTAATATGTGACGTCATCAGCAGTGCATTGCGGGGCGCGAGTTATAGTTAGCTGAACTAACTATAACGGGGGAATTTCTATGGTTTTGTACGAGTGAAATGTCCAACTAACTATAACTGTCCCTAAAACCTATGGTTTTTTCAGTGAATTTCAAAGGTTTTTTAAATGCTAATTTCTAACTATAACGTGTCTGAAACCTATGGTTTTTTTCAGTGAATATATATATATATTGCTTGACCTGTCAGCCTTAGGGTGGCCTTCCCCCCAAAATTTTGCCTACTTACCTCCAATTGTTGCACTGTTGCTGGGATTTCGTTTCTGTTGGCCTTAGGACTCTGTGCACTTTAGCACTGTGATCCAGTGCTAAAGTGCTTGTGCTCACTCCCATACACATATACTGACTTGCCTGTACCTAATCAACATATTTAATTTACTTGTAAGTCCTTTGTAGAGTGGTATACCATATACCCAGGGCTTGTAAATTAAATGCTACCAGTGGGCTTGCAGCACTTATTGTGCCGTCCACTTAAGTAGTCCTCCAAACATGTCCCAGGCATGCCGTTGCAGCCTGAATGCTGTGTTCCGCTGCCATATTGACATGGCACTTCAATCCTCTTGCCAAGCCTTAAACTCCCCTTTTATTGCATATAAGTCACCACTAAGGTAGGCCCTATCTAGCCCATAGGAAAGGGTGCTGTGTAATTAAAAGGTTAAGCATGCACTTTTAAATTAATTTACATGTTCTGGAAGTGACAAGCTCATAAATTTGTTTTCACTACTGTAAGTTCTACCCCTCCCATAGGATAGCATTAGGGATTCATTATTACATTTAATACATTTAATAAGCTGCACTTCCTAATTGAGAGCGGCTATGTCATGTTTGGTACCTATGAATTTGTAATGATAAATATTTTTTTCAATACAATTTTGAAAATGCCACTTTTAGAAAGTTACAAAAAAGGCACGGACCTTGCGCGCCCCTCTGTCGCACTGCGAAGTGCAGGAAACTTTTCCTCACAATAGGCCACTATTTGCCGAATAATCCAATATTTGACCAGTGAAACCATGATTAAACAAATCCTCATTTTACTTGTAATCCGTTCATTTTCCTGAAAATCACTGCAGAGACAGCGTGATGTTGCCATGATTCTTTTATTAAACATTTTCAAATGCCTCCTGTTTGCCCATCCAGGCCTTTAACAGCGACACGTGAGAAGAATCATTCATACGAGTAGGCTCATGTCATTTAATTTCACCCAATGCATTTCGAGCCAAATGGCTCTTCGTCAGGGGTTGCTGAAACAAATAAAAGAAATAGCTTCACCAACTGCTCTGTTCAAACAGTCTATGTCCAATAAAAATCATGATGTAACTACCCCCTGTGTGCCACCATCCTCATCAACCCTCACACCCTGCTATTGACAAACTGAAAGGAAACCAACATGCTGCACAACAAGGATATTGCACCCCCCATCATTAAACGCCAAACCCCCCTGGAACTCAAAATTTACAACTGTCGAAATAATACAATGCATGAAAACGCTACATAAATTGTGCCAAACTGATAAGTCTCAACGTGTACTTTCACTCGGTGCTTACTGAAGAATAAACTCACTCTGCCTCCCAAACCATTAATGCTGAATGCAAGCCCACGTGTGAACGATTTCAAGTTTGAAATTTAGTGGTCGACATTGACCCCGTGACCTACACCCGTACACGTTGAGACGAAGCTGCCGGTTGGGGCTCTGCAGGTAACTACTTAAACATGGATTAGTCAGCAATTGGCAATATTTGATATCAAGTTACAGTGTGTTGAAAAACGTCTAGGTATTATGGGGATAATTTAAGAAGGTTCAGATCGTATGTTTATAAACTGGGTACTTTATCAGTTTGGCACGATTTATGTAGCGTTTTCATGCATTGTATTATTTCGACAGTTGTACATTTTGAGTATATGAGTGTGCGATCGCGAACACGTCATTTCGGACGCGCCATCGGACACTGCGAGAGTATGCGATCGCGAACACGTCATTTCGGACGCACCATCGGACACCGCGAGAGTGTGCGATCGCGAACACGTCATTCGGATGCGCCATCGGACATCTAGCGGAAGTTTGGTGAAGCTCGCGATGCCGAACACGCAAAATTTGCAATCTGGAGAAGAATAATATCTGGAGCAGCATAAAACCTTCTCGAAAATGATGATTTGGACGAAAAAAACTCCTCAGATTGACATTTGGCTGTACTTTTTGGTGCAAGGAGTCCTTTTTTTTAAAACTTTTTTTTGGGAGAGTAAGGAAGCGCCCCAGAGTCTCCAACTTCCTGTTCCTGTCCAGCAGGCTCCTCCCAGTGCTTTTTCCATGTCCTGTTCACTTTTCATTTGGATTTGAGCTGGAAGGATCACTCTTTGTGTCTGCTGCATCATATATCATTGGATTTGAGGACTTTTGGATTTGAGATTTTACAAGTAAGTTGGTGTTATTTGTTTGATTGGGGCATTGCAGTTGCTGCAACTACAATTTTGGTACTTTTCATCATTTAAAAAAAAGAATTATTGTGAGTAGCCAGTAGGCCCAGAGCTAGTCATGGGTGCATGATGAAACAACTGTTCCTTTGGTGTGTGTAGAATTTATTTTAAACATCATTTAGGGCATGTATGGCATTGGATTGAATTGCAAAATGTGTATTTTTTGGGGTATTTCAGTTTTTGGGTGTGTATTAAATAAATGCCTTTGTTGTGTGTGTGTGTGTGTGTGTGTGTGTGGTGTGGTTGTTGTGTAACTTGCAGCCCTGTGGATATTCGTTTTTGCATTTTTGCATTAAAGCTGTGTTGTTTAGCATGCCTCCTTTGCCTGGCTATTATAGGCCTGTTTCAGTTCATTGTTTTACAGGCCTCCTGCTTGTTGCTTGTGACTGTGAGTGTCCATGTGGCTGGTGGCCATTTCTGGTGGTAGTTATAATAAGTGTGCTGCTTTTGCCATGTAGGCCTGCGTGTGTTTCCTTTGTTCCTTTTTGGCCTAGGCTTCTTGTTGTTGTGGGCCTGGCCATGTGGCTGGCGGCCATTTTGAAGCCAGGCAGTGTGCTTTTGCCATAGGCCTGCATTGTCTGTCTTCCCTTTCTTGTTGTTGTGGGCCTGGCCATGTGGATGGTGGCTATTTTGAAGCCAGGCAGTGTGCTTTTGCCATAGACCTGCAAGCTTGTGGCCTAGTCTGCCAACAGGCCTTTCATCTAGTAGGCTCAGAGGTAGTCATGGGTGCATCAAACAACTGTTTCTGTGTGTTCTGTTGAATTTAAACATCATTTAGGGCATGGATGGCATTGGATTGAATTGCAAAATGTGTTTTTTGGGGTATTTCACTTTTTGGGTGTGTGTTAAATAAATGCCTTTGTTGTGTGTGTGTGTGGTGTGTTTGTTGTGTAACTTGCACACCTTGTTTAGCCCTGTGGATTTTCGTTTTTACATTTTATTGCATTAAAGCAGTGTTGTTTAGCATGCCTCTTTTGCCTGCCTATTATAGGCCTGTTTCAGTTCATTGTTTTCCAGGCCTCCTGCTTGTTGCTTGTGATTGTGAGTGTCCATGTGGCTGGTGGCCATTTCTGGTGGTAGTTATAAGTGTGCTGCTTTTGCCATATAGGCCTGCATGTGTTTCCTTTGTTCCTTTTGGCCTAGGCTTCTTGTTGTTGTGGGCCTGGCCATGTGGCTGGTGGCCATTTTGAAGCCAGGCAGTGTGCTTTTGCCATAGGCCTGCATTGTCTGTCTTCCCTTTCTTGTTGTTGTGGGCCTGGCCATGTGGATGGTGGCTATTTTGAAGCCAGGCAGTGTGCTTTTGCCATAGACCCGCAAGCTTGTGGCAAAGTCTGCCAACAGGCCTTTCATCCAGTAGGCTCAGAGGTAGTCATGGGTGCATCAAACAACTGTTTCTGTGTGTTCTGTTGAATTTAAACATCATTTAGGGCACGGATGGCATTGGATTGAATTGCAAAATGTGTTTTTTGGGGGTATTTCACTTTTTGGGTGTGTGTTAAATAAATGCCTTTGTTGTGTGTGTGTGGTGTGTTTGTTGTGTAACTTGCACACCTTGTTTAGCCCTGTGGATTTTTGCTTTTGCATTTTATTGCATTAAAGCAGTGTTGTTTAGCATGCCTCCTTTGCCTGGCTATTATAGGCCTGTTTCAGTTCATTGTTTTCCAGGCCTCCTGCTTGTTGCTTGTGATTGTGAGTGTCCATGTGGCTGGTGGCCATTTCTGGTGGTAGTTATAAGTGTGCTGCTTTTGCCATATAGGCCTGCATGTGTTTCCTTTGTTCCTTTTTGGCCTAGGCTTCTTGTTGTTGTGGGCCTGGCCATGTGGCTGGCGGCCATTTTGAAGCCAGGCAGTGTGCTTTTGCCATAGGCCTGCATTGTCTGTCTTCCCTTTCTTGTTGTTGTGGGCCTGGCCATGTGGCTGGTGGCCATTTTGAAGCCAGGCAGTGTGCTTTTGCCATAGGCCTGCATTGTCTGTCTTCCCTTTCTTGTTGTTGTGGGCCTGGCCATGTGGCTGGTGGACATTTTGAAGCCAGGCAGTGTGCTTTTGCCATAGGCCTGCAAGCTTGTGGCCTAGTCTGCCAACAGGCCTTTCATCCAGTAGGCTCAGAGGTAGTCATGGGTGCATCAAACAACTGTTTCTGTGTGTTCTGTTGAATTTAAACATCATTTAGGGCATGGATGGCATTGGATTGAATTGCAAAATGTGTTTTTTTGGGGTATTTCACTTTTTGGGTGTGTGTTAAATAAATGCCTTTGTTGTGTGTGTGTGGTGTGTTTGTTGTGTAACTTGCACACCTTGTTTAGCCATGTGGATTTTCGTTTTTGCATTTTATTGCATTAAAGCAGTGTTGTTTAGCATGCCTTCTTTGCCTGGCTATTATAGGCCTGTTTCAGTTCATTGTTTTCCAGGCCTCCTGCTTGTTCTTGTGTGACTGTGAGTGTCCATGTGGCTGGTGGCCATTTTGTGGTGGTACTTTAGTAGTGTGCTGCTTTTGCCATACACACCTGCATGTCTTTCCTATGTTCCTCTTGGCTTACTGCTTCCATCCCCTTTGCCTGCTGCAGCTCCCTGAATGACGTGATGAGCAAATAATTTAATGTCAAACAAACAGGTTCCACTTCCATTACATTTGTATTTTTGTTTTTGTTCTTCTTCTTTCCTATCCTTCCTGAGTGTACACAGTATACCATGAAAGCCCTTGTTGTCAAAGTCTCACAAATGGCTACACTGTTATGTTGTTTTTTTATAACTTAAACTGAGTTAATAAAATTTAATAATATAACACTAACAAGTGTGACCACCACACACTAAGTTATATATTATATTTGTTTGTTTGTACTAGTAGTAATTGAACCACAACAACAAATGCAACATTTCACTGATGTTCTTCTCCTGGCTTCTTTGCTTTTAGGTGCACAAAAAGACAGAGGAGGAGGTGTCATCATCACCCGTTGTACTGCCAGACAGAAGTCCTGCTGCGCACAACGTCACATGACGTGTGGCCACAGACATCTCTGCAACTTGTGCAACAGCGTCCTGCTGACATCTGAAGAAGATGGCCCCAAAGAAAGTTACCAGGTCCTCCAGTACCAAGAAAGTTGCCAGTGAGAAGAAGGAACAGAAGAAGGAAGTGGCACTTACCAAGACTGGTGTGCCGCCCACGATGTTTTTGGGAAACAAAAATTACGCCTGCAGCAGCGGTGTCCGGGGACCAAGCTGGGAGCAGCACCTCCGCATCAGCGGGCCCACCCCACCAACCTAGGCCCAAGCCCATGAGTGTCGCAGAGGTAGCCAGTCTACTAACGAGCAGTGATGTTGAAATGTCATTATCGCAAAGTAGTACCCAATCAATGCAAGAGGAAACTCAGCAGATAAGTGGGCAACAACAGCCGCAATAAACAGCCGCAACAACAGCCGCAACAACAGCCCACAATAGCAGTTGTCCCTCCTGAAGTAGGGGCAGTTCAGGAAATCGAGCTTCCTGCAGACGAAGAGGAGCAAGCCACTCTTTTAGAAGATCCATTGTATTCCAGACCCCCAGCAAGGAAAAGGAGGGTTAGTCCATCAACTTCTTCTTCAAGCCCCGCTTCTGATGATCTAGATGCCACTTAGAAGCCACCAGCTCAGTCTGAGAGTGATGCACGCCACAAGACAAGGCTAGTGAAAAGGAAGGTTCCAGAAAGCCTTAGAGTTATGGAGGTAGATGTAGAAGAGGGGGATGATGATGACAAGCCAGTCATCATGAACATCACTCCCGGCCCAGAGGAGATGGAGACCAACATTATTACCCTATTCAAAATCGCTGCGAGGGATGTAGTAGCACGGATACCACCAAGACAGGTAAAACCACCTCCAGCTTCCATATTTGCATTTGCTAAGGCCCGGCAGGGACCTACATCCAGCTCAACCACCACCTCAGTAGGTAGTGGTACTGTAAGTGCACAGAGTCAAATTCCACACCCACCCTCCAGTTCATTTGGCATTAAAAGTGGCACCTCCAGCAGCGCCAGAAAGTTCAGCTCCCCAGTTTGGGACTTCTGTTCGGTTAGCAGTAAGGAGGAGAACATTGCTATATGCTTAATTTGTCAACACGCTGTTATGCGGGGTAAGCTTGGTACAAACTATGGTACCGGAGGCCAAACAAGTCATCTAAAAAAACACCACATGATCCAGTGGGAGGCTCACCTACTTCGCATACAAAAAAGTAAAACTGCACCCATTGCTGTTGGTGGGGATGAAGAAGTAGAAGAAGAAGATATGATCGCAGTGGAAGGTGAACAAGAGGGAGACATTTCTAGCCCTGTCCCCAGCAGTGTAGTGGTACCACCCACATCCTCAGCAACATCTCAATGGCACCGTAAGAAGAGTCAGACTCAGAGTCAGACTGAGACACCAAGGCAACCGAGTACTGCAATGAAAAAAAGTGCGTCGTTGAGCCTAACTGGTTTCAAGAAGACAGCTGCACCACAAAGGAAAATAATCCAGCCTACCATTGACAGCATGCTTAGGTCGGAGGGGCAGTACGAACGCAACCACCCAACGGCACGTTTGTACAATGCGAAGCTGGCTAAAATGTTAGCGCTAGACCTTCTCCCTTTTTCTTTTGTGGAAGGGGTGGGTTTCCTTGAATTTGTGTCAGCCATCTGCCCTAAATGGAAGGTTCCCAGCCGGTCCTATTTCGCCAGAGTTGCTGTTCCAGCACTACATCACGATGTGCTGGAATTGCTTGGACAAGCTTTGCAGCAGAGTGCTGTTCACAATATCCACCTGACAACAGACATGTGGACCAGTTGCCAGGCCACTGATTACATGTGCATCACTGCACACTGGATCTCTTTTGGGGGGGTTAGAGAAAAGATATCTGAAGCAGGTGCTGGTGACACTGCTGAGCTTTTTAATGCTACTCGGAAACATGCAACTGTAGCCATGTTCGCCATGGAGAAATCTCATACTGCTGCAAACATTTTGGAAGAGTTTAACAGCAAGGTCTTTGAATGGCTGCACCCAAGAGGGCTTAACATTGGTTTTGTTGCCACGGATAATGGCAGTAATGTACTTAATGCCATGGAGGATGGTGGCTATTTCAGGGTCCCGTGTTTGGCGCACTGCATTAACATTATTGTTCAAGACTTTCTGAAAAAGAAGCCATAGTCAGCAACTTACTGACCACCTGCCGAAAAATATGCACACATTTCAGCCATTCTTTTAAAGCCCGGAAGCAGCTGAGGATCATTCAACGTGACTATAGAATTCCAGTCAAAGCACTCATCCAGGAGGTGGCAACACATTGGAACTCAACTTATTACATGCTTGACCGTCTGTTTGAGCAGTACAGACCAATCAAAGAATATGTCATGCAAAGAGGGGATGCTACTGTGAAAGGCATGACCCTTCAGATGGACCAATGGTGCCTAGTTAAATGCCTGACAGAGATGCTTCTTCCTTTCGAGGTCTTCACACATGAAGTCAGCAAGGAGGACTGTACTATGGGCCAAGCTATCCCATTGTTGCACAGGCTACAGCAACAGCTGAAGGAGGTGTCTGAAGCGTACATAGGTGTGGAGTAAAAAAATGAAGCATATTAGTTGGTGGAGAGCTTATCCCATCGCTTAGCTGAAAATACAAGGGTGCAAACTAAGATTGTGTCAGAAAAACATTAGATTTGTGCCACAATTCTGGATCCACGGTACAAATCGTCACTGAACAGTAAGACATTAATTCCTTTTTCAGAAGTGAACGTTGCCCGGTACAAAATTTGGATAGCTGAGGTAGCCAGTCACTTTGAAAATGAAAGGCTGGCAATTAAAGGCCCTCTACTCAAACCCACAACAAGTACTGCAGCAGGGCATCCGGCGTCAAGTTCCACTTCAGAGCCTGAGGGCAGTGCGTTTGGCTCAGAGCGGTAACCAACACTATCGACAACAACAGCAAGAACCGGATCATCAGCCCCAGTAAAATCGGCACAGGATTGGTATTTACAGCAAGGGCTTGCTAGGTCCAGTGGGATGTATGACGATACCACGCATGCATTACATCGCATGCCATTAGATCGCGGTTTTAACAACGCAAGTCCTTACAACGACTTGCGTTGGAGGGCGCTGGACTTAGGAGTAGTTTAATTTACTATTCCATCTCCAGCCTACGTACAGTAGGGAAGGTGTTGGATAGTAATTTAAACTACTCCTTGTCCTATAGCGCCCTCCAGTGCAAGTAGTTGTAACGTCTTTCATTGTAAAAACCGCAATCTAATGGCATGCGATGTAATGCATGCGTTCTAAAGGTTGTTTCCCGGTCCAGTGCTGATGCAAAGACAAAAGAGGCCAAACAAACTGTAGCACCCCTGAACATTGAGCGGATGGTCCAGGCCTATCTGGATGACCTAACAGAGGTCTACATTGATCAAAACCCATTGCGGTATTGGTATGGGAAAAGGAACCAATGGCCAGTGCTCAGCAGGCTGGCGATAAACTATCTGGCTTGCCCTGTCACAAGTGTCTCTTCTGAACGTGTTTTCAGTGCTGCTGGTGCCTTTGTAACAGTGAAAAGGACCAGTCTCTCGCCCAAAAATGTGGAGAGGTTAACCATGATCAAAATGAATCAGCACTTTATACCACCGAATTACACAATACATGAATCAACGCAGGAAGATGAGGACAGCAACTTAGGTGACAGAAGTAGTGTGTTAGATGATGATTACCTACTTCTGGTTGAACCCCCAGAGCTTGAGGACGAGCTATACTTCCCTGACAACTAGGCTTGAACTTCTTACTTTCTTCCTCCCTTATTTACTTTTATTTGTGTGTGTCTGTCTTTCTGGTTAGAAACTTCGAATCACAACAAATCCATCACCACCGTCTTCTAGTCTTTTTATTGCCATATTGCAGTTGCAGCTGTCTGCATTTCACTGAAGTCCACTCCTCCGAGTCCTGCTCCTCCATCCTCCTGACTCGCCCTAAATCCATTTCCCTCAAGCCAGATGATGATTGGATGTAGAATAGAAGAAAAAAGAAAATGTTGCCGCGTTGAGTCCCTCCAAAAGAAGTGGAACATGATGACTACTATAGCTATCCTCCTTTCCGAGCCGAGAGAGACTGCCCCTTAACTTAAGATGAGAAGGAACAGGTAATGAATGATGGCATGCATTGGACGCTGACTGAGTGATTTGTGTTGTTGTTGTTTGTTGTGCATGAAGTGAAGTCATTGTGTACTAATATTTAATCTACACACTAAAAGTAACTCAAGTCAATGTTTCCCTTCTTGTTTTTTAATAACAAAATTGTACTTCTACTGCAGGCCGATCCATTGCATTTTGAATATGGAATGTGGACTCACTCTGTACACTGCACACTGAGTTGGACAACACCATGATTATGACCACAGTGACATATTATCTTCCCAGTCACTCAGTAGGATCGGAGATGATTGATGGAGTAAGTCAGGGCATTTCATAAGTGGCATAAAAGGTAAACAAGTCAACAACAACCACAGCAGACCTACATGTCTGTGTAGTGGTGGAGTCGAGTCGAGTGTAGTGGTATGACTGACAGCGGTGCATTGATTTAGTCACTTAATTTGTAAAATGCTATGTTGCTGTATATGTGCTTTGTCTGCCTCTGTCAAAAAATGTACGCTAAATGGAGGATGGGTCACGGGTGCCGTGGGCCTGCTCTGTCCTGTTGTTGTTGTTGTAGGTTAATGCTGGAAACAGAGTAGACATGATGTATCCATGCCGCCACTGAAAGTGTTCTTGTTGCACTCCACCGTAATTTATGCATTTTTTTTCTCCTTGATTTTTCAATATCCCTTTTGTTTTTCCATCTACAATTACAGGCCGGCCCTTACCCTGTGCTATACTGGGAAAAACAACTCACACTTACCTTATCAATTCAAATCCGCCAGGCAGGCAGTGGCGTCACCCTTGATTTATATACGGAGCGTCCATGGAAGGGAGGACCAAGAGGAATGCCGAGATGCAACTCCCCAATTTGAGCAGGATAACAACATACAGTAACAGTATCAACATTCATCATCTTTTAAATAATCTGATTCATTTTTATCTTCAATCATTACGACTGTGTGTTGTTGTTATTATGTTTGCTCTCTGCTTATAATTCATCCCTACAGCTATTTTTAAATTTTCTTTGCTATCTTTAAAAGTAAGCCCGGTACAACAGAACAGAAACTGTATGTAATTTGGGTCTATCTGAGGGCAGACAGGCAAGGCACATTGCATAATATACTGCTGCCCTGTACTGTCTAATTGTCTAGTAGTAGTTAGTAAGTACTACTTATCATTAACCATCAAGTTATCAATATCATCATCATGCATGCATTTCCTTTTTCTCCCTTAACAGATTTATGGATATTGTCATATGCCAAGATTGTGTTTTGTTGATTGTCCATGCGTAGTGTTTTTCTTTGTCAAACCTTTCCCCAAACCCCCCTTCCCAACCATTCATCAAACCCGAAACCCTCTTCCCCCGGGCTGTGTGATTAATTGAGGTGTGACTAAATTAAATGTACACCAATAATTGATCACACGCTTGCTGGGGCGGATGTGGCGAAAGCAACACTAATTCAATTTAGAGGCAGGGCGAGGATCTTCTTCTGCTTGCCCACCCATGATCAGTATATTTGCAAGGTAATTTTTTTTTCCCGAAGGAACCTAATCCATCATCATTAATGCCGGCATCAATTGGATTTGTCATCCTCCTACACAGCACTAAAGGTTATGCTTGTGTCGAGTGTAGGCCTAGTCGAGTGACTCGACACAAATACAGTTTGTAACTTGTTGTACTAGGCTATCCCCGCCACCATTATGTTTTATTTTATTTTGGCATATTATTGTTTGGCAGTAAGTTCTGTACTGTACTTCGTTCTACTACTCCTCCCACAGTCTCTCTCAGGCGACTGACTTTCTTATTTTCTTTTTTTGCAAATGCTACTGCCAGTGTCTACTACTACCACCACAACCATGGCATGTTGGGAAATGTTAGACTTGGCTTTTTCAGCGGGTTTACACCCAGACTTTTTGGCCTCCTGTTTTTGACCCTGTGTGTGTTGGTTTTAGGACTCTGGGCACTTTACCACTGCTAATCAGTGCCAAGGTGCATATGCTCTCTGTGTAAATTGTGTTATGGATTGGTGTTTCCATGATTGGCCTATTTGATTTATGTGTCAGTCCCTTGTAAAGTGCATTGAGAGTGCCAGGGCCTATAGATCAATTGCTGTTGGTGGGCTGCAGCACTGGATTGTGCCACCCACGCAAACAGCCCGCAAAGTGTAACTCTGGCCTGCCATTGCAGAGCCTGTGCGCAGCCTGGGGCTGCCATGTCGACTTGGCAAGTGCACACACTTGCAAGTCCCTAAACCTTCCCTTTTCTACATGTTAGTCACCCCTAAGGTAGGCCCAAGGTACCCCTGTGGGCAGGGTGCATTGTATGTGAAAGGTAGGACATGCCCTGGTGTGTGCGGCATGTCCTGATAGTGAATTACAGCCTATTTCGTTTTTCACTATTGCAAGGCTACCTGTTCTCCAGAGGCCAGAATGGGCAGTTTTGATTATTACAGCTTATAATCCTAACTGACCCAGGGAACATGGTAGAAATTCAAGTTTAGTGTGCCGGAACTCAGAATGATAAAATGCATCTTTTAGTGAAGTTGGTTTTAACATTCTGTGTTTGAAAATACCACTTTTACAAACTGGGTATTTTCTTGTCTAACCATCCAATCCTGCCTCCGCTAGGTTGTGTATTCCTTGTCTGGAGTGTGAGTGACAGGGGCTGGGGGGATGCCAGGAGACAGGGTGAGTCAGCACAGGGCTGAATAGCAAGATCTACATGTAGATGGGTGGGAGGAGATGCACCTGGGACCTGAATAGGGCTGGGCCTTCCCTCCACAATGCTGGCTCCACCTCCTGTGGTGCGTCTGATGTCCCTGGCCTGCACTGTGAAAGGAAAGCAGGAGTCTTGTCAACAAAGTGCTCCAGGACTGACCAGAACTGGTTTGGACTAGGCAAAGGCCTCTCTGCCTTCAGAGAACAAAGAGAAATTGAGGATAAAAAGGGGGACCCAAACCCCAGAATTTTAGATTACTTCTGAACTAAGGAACCTGCCAGGAAGAAGGACCGGGAAAGCTGGAGGAGGAGTACTGCCCCTATGCTGCGTGTTGTGGGGTTGGCCTGCAGTGGTTGCTTCTGTCTTGGGTAGGGAAAGGACTGGACTGTGCTTTCATCATCCTGCTGTTAGAGTTTTCTCCAAGGGCTTGAAGTAGAGCTTGCCTCCTGTTGGAAGTCTCAGGGATAGAAAACACTTCAAGGGAACACTTTGGGATCAAGAAGACTGCCAAGAAGAAGAGCTGGAGAAGCTGTGAGGAGGAACTACCACTTTGCTGTGTGCTTTGCTGTGTTGGTCTGCAGTGGCTGCTTCTGTCTTGGGCAGTGAAAGGACTGGAACTGAACTTTCTGCAATCTACTTTGTGAGTGTCTCCAAGGGCTTGAGGCAGAGCTTGCCCCCTGTTCAAGAAGTCTCAGGAACAGCAAAGACTTCAAGCCCGACGCCGTCTATGACGCCGCTGCTGAAACCGCTGCCGACTCCGTGTCCTAAAGGCAGCAGAGGGCACCGCTGCAATGCCGCACCGAGACCCTGGTCTCACTGACGCCGCCTGCTGACGCCGCCACCGAGCCGCTGCTCGCACCGCAACCTGTGGGCAACGCACTCCGCACCGCCTCGCCTCACGACGACACCGTGGTATCCCCGACGACGCCGCTCCACGCCGGACTCAACGCCGCTGCTTGCACCGTGGTTCGGGGGCACCGCTCGTAATTTACACGACGCACTGCCCTCATCCCGCACTGCACCGGTGCCATCGACTCCAAGTTCGTCAGCCGATGACAGCGCTGCAGCTACGACGACACCGCTGCTGCACCGTGACCTGCCAGCACCGTGACGAGCTCCGCCTCCATCTCACACCGCGACCCTGGTCTCACCGACGATGCCATCCGACGCCGCCACCGAGCCGCTGCTCGCACCGCGACTTGAGGGCAACGCACGCCGCACCGCAGCACTCGACGCCGCCCGACGCCAGCGCTCCTGACTTCAACAGAGAGGAGATCGATCTGCAACGCGTGTGACTTCGAGGGCCCCGACGACGCCGCACCGACCTCCAGAACCAACGCCTGCGGATGCTGTGTGTTCAGAATCTCACTGCGAGGTCATCGACGCCCTGCATTTCTGAAAGGTACTGTTTGCGGGTCTTCCCGACCGTAGCTGACCCGCGACGCCGCGGTCAGCCAGAACTGTTTGGATTTGTTTGTTCACGACGCTGTGATAGCCCCGGACGGAGCTATCGACATCAAGGAACTGTTTTAAGGACACTGTGCTAACTGAAGAGTTTTAAAGTACTGTACTGTGGATTTTCATCGTATTGGTCTTGTTTTAAGTATATAAAAATATTGGATATTTTTCTAAACTGGTGTGGTGTCAGTTTGTAGTGCTTACATTGTATTACTGTTGGTTTTGTGCAAATGCTTTACACACTGCCTCTAGAATAAGCCTGACTGCTCGTGCCAAGCTACCAAGGGGGTGAGCAGGGGTTATTTTAGGAGTGTAACTCCCTTACCCTGACTAGGAAGAAGGGTCCCTACTTGGACAAAGGTGCAAGCCCTAGCCAACTAGAGACCCCCATTTCTAACATTGGTTGTCAGCGGTGAGGATAGGACTTGTGTTTGCACTTGACTTACAGTGATTGGTGTGCACTACTACCATATCGCAGACCATTACGTACCACATACAGGTTCTTTTTCTTTTTGGCCTATTTTTGATCTTGCCAGTTTGAACTTGCTACTTCAACATGCCTGAATCTATAGTATCATCAATTGCATCAGTAGAAATTGCCTTTGAGGAGGATCGATTGGAAGCCTACAATGTCAAGGAGTTAAAATCGATTTGCAAGAACCTGAAAGTCCAGGTCAGAGGCCTCACCAGGAAGGATGAGCTACAAAAGGTGCTGAGGGCCTGGGTAGCAGCCAGAGGGGCCAGTGGGCAATATGGTGATCTCAATGGAGAGGTGGAGGAGCCTGTTCCTAGGGTGGATGTGCTTTTGGGAGGGGGGACCCTCCAGGCAAGGCAGCAGTGGCTTGTCCCCAGAGGAGCTGGAGGACAGGCGGGAAGCAAGGAAGTTCGAATTAGAGAAACTCAGGATGGAAAGCGAGAGGGAAGACAAAAGAATAGCCATGGAGGAAAAGAAAATGATACTAGATCATGAGCTTAAAATGAGATAGCTGGAGCTGGATTGGGAAGCCGGTAGGGCTTTGTCCAGCCCAGATGGTGGCAGCAAAAATGTAGTGTCTAGTACCGAGGATGAGGTACACACACACACACAGATTTGGGGCCCTATTCAAGGAGGGGGTTGACATACACCAGGGGGTTCAGGATTGTGAGGTTACTCCAGTGGTGTGCAGTATCCCTGAGGTGGATTGGGGAACTGGCACAGGGGATCATATTCCTGGTAGTGGGAGGGACACTCTACTGACTCTAGATGAGAGGTGCAGGGAGAGGGGTTCCCCCATGATAGAAGCCCTGGTAAGTGAGTATGAAGACCAGCCAGAAGAGTATGGGTTGAGAGACAGCAACAGTCAGACACTGTCTCACCAGTCTTGGGAGAATGATGTGGGGTAATTCTCTGAGGCACTGGATGGTTGGGTGAAGGGTAGTTTGGTTAACACCTGTGGGGGGCTGTGTGATTCAATTGTTGGAGAGCATATTTTAAGTCCCTGTTTTCCAGAGCTATGCCAACACCCAGTGGAGTGTGAGTTTTCTGACCCCAGGGAGCTTGCACTGAAGGCAGACCTTTTGGTGGATTCCAGAGAGTCTGGAGAAGCATCTGGGGGTGACCCGGAAGGAAGTGTCTTAGGTATTTCCCAACCAAGGGTGGTGGGAAAGGTTCGTGGTAGCCCAGATAGGTTCCGGTGTCATGGGAAGGGTGTAGGGACTCACGTCCTGTCTCCGCGGAGAAGGAGTGGGAAGGGGCTGCGGCCCAAGGTGCCTGAAACCCGGTCCCAGAGCCTGGGTGGTTCCAGGAGGGAACACCAGGTGGGGAGCCTAGGCTGTACTGATAGGCCATCCGTTGAGGGGGATCTCCTAAAGTCAGGAGAACCTGGAGCATCTGTAAACGGAGCTCCAGTGGTTCTGGTGTCTGGCGGTGCCGCTCCTAAGTGGAGGGTGCAGAAGTCCAGAGTGAGGGGTGAGAGGGGGATGTGTTCCCAAGTGGGAGAACCAGTGGGTCAGGGGCCATCCAGAAGGGCTGAGCCTCCTAGGAGTGACCATGGTGACCCCACTTCTGTCCTGGGGATCTTCAAGCACTGTCAGCTGGACAGAGGTCAGGAGATCTGCGCCAGGCAGACTGTCACACAACGCATGAGTCATGTGTTACCCTCAGGGGGGGCATGCGTGCTCCCAAGGAAGTCCTGGTGCGCTGGGCAGGTGCTCAGCTGCAGCGTTTAGTCCCTGGGTTGGGAAGCCAGGTTCAGGTCCTGCCTGACCTGGAGGGAAGGATGACTGTAAGCAGTGTCCTGACCGGTTTGTCTTCTAGGGGTACCACTCCAGGTGGGAGGCTGCAGAACTCTGGAAGGGGGTGCAGAGGGAGGGAGTCCTCACCTCTGACCCCGGTTCAACTTGAGGGTTTAGATCCTAGGTTGGGAGACCAGTTGCTGGAGGGAGGTCCTGAACTGGTGGGTGAGTTGGGCAGGACACCTGCCACAGGTGCCCTGGCAATTTTGGAAGGACCAGTAGGTCAGGGGTTGCCAGCTCTGAGGTCAGAGCACCACAGGAATGACCCTGGGGAGGCCACTTCTGGCCTGGGGGGTCTTCATGCTCTGTCAGGTGGACAGGAGGCTGGAGACCTGCGCCAGGTGGATTCTGGCACAACTCATGAGGGATGTGTTTCCCTTGGGGGGGGTTGGTGTACTCCCCCGGAAGTCCTGGGTTGCCAGGCACAGGTCCAGCCTAAGGGTACAGGCCCTGGGTTGGAGGACCAGGTTCAGGGTGTCCCCCCTGACCTGGGGGAAGGGGCAACTGCTAACAGTGCCACTACCAGTTTGTCTTCTGGGGTGCCGCTCCAGGTGGGAGGGTACAGTGCCCCAGGGAGGAGGACCGGGTGTGGGAGAGCCTACCCCAGTCCCTTGTTCAGCCTCAGGGTACAGACACTCGGCTGGTGTACCAGTTGCAGGATAGCACCCCTGAACTGGTGGGTGAATTGTGCAGAACGCCTGCCACAGGTGGTCTGACAATTCTGGAGTTGAGGGGGACTGCTCCCGGTGGGGGGATGCAGTGCCCCAGGGAGGAGGACAGGGTGTGGGAGAGCCTACCCCAGTCCCTTGTCCAGCCTCAGGGTGCAGACCCTAGGCTGGCGTACCAGTTGCAGGATAGCACCCCTGAACTGGTGGGCGAATTGTGCAAGGCACTTGCCACAGGTACCCTGACAATTCTGGAAGGGGGTACCGCTCCAGGTGGGAGGGTACGGAGCCCCTGGGAGGAAGACCGGGGGTGGGAGAGCCTACCCCAGTCTCCTGTCCAGCTGCCGGGTACAGACCCTAGGCTGGTGGGTCAGTGCCAGGATGTCATCCGTGGCCTGACCAGAGGGAGAGTGGACAAAGGGTGCCAGGCACCTGGGGCTACCGCCCCCACCCTCTGATGCCACAGAGGTTAGAGACCCTGAGAGGCATAAGGCCTGGGTCTCCCCACTGACAACTGTCGGTAGCCACTGTGGCTTACTGTCCTGGTGGACAGAGTTGCCCCTGGGAGGGGGACAGGAGTCACACCCTGGGGGTGGACTGGGCCACACCACTGTGTTGGCCATGTGGGCACTGTCGGCCTGTTGGGACACATCTGTGAGCAAAGTAAGTTTAGGCGCTGCACAGATGGGGTTCACAGGTGAAGAGAAGGGTACCCCATGGGTCAGCTTAGTGGGCCCTGAGAGTATGGATAGAGGGATGCAACTGGGTTTGAAAAGGCGTAGAACCAGAACGTGCCCCACTGTTGTGGGCCAGGTCTATGTTCTATCGCCCCAAGCAGGGAAGTCAATCAAGGGATTGATTAGTCTACCCTGGCTTTAGGCTGGGAGGGGTTGTGTTAGACTTGGCTTTTTCAGCGGGTTTACCCCCAGACTTTTGCTTTTTGGCCTCCTGTTTTTGACCCTGTGTGTGTTGGTTTTAGGACTCTGGGCACTTTACCACTGCTAATCAGTGCCAAGGTGCATATGCTCTCTGTGTAAATTGTGTTATGGATTGGTGTTTCCATGATTGGCCTATTTGATTTATGTGTCAGTCCCTTGTAAAGTGCACTGAGAGTGCCAGGGCCTATAGATCAAATGCTGTTGGTGGGCTGCAGCACTGGATTGTGCCACCCACGCAAACAGCCCACAAAGTGTAACTCTGGCCTGCCATTGCAGAGCCTGTGCGCAGCCTGGGGCTGCCATGTCGACTTGGCAAGTGCACACACTTGCAAGTCCCTAAACCTTCCCTTTTCTACATGTTAGTCACCCCTAAGGTAGGCCCAAGGTACCCCTGTGGGCAGGGTGCATTGTATGTGAAAGGTAGGACATGCCCTGGTGTGTGCGGCATGTCCTGATAGTGAATTACAGCCTATTTCGTTTTTCACTATTGCAAGGCTACCTGTTCTCCAGAGGCCAGAATGGGCAGTTTTGATTATTACAGCTTCTAATCCTAACTGACCCAGGGAACATGGTAGAAATTCGAGTTTAGTATGCCGGAACTCAGAATGATAAAATACATCTTTTAGTGAAGTTGGTTTTAACATTCTGTGTTTGAAAATACCACTTTTAGAAAGTGGGTATTTTCTTGTCTAACCATCCAAGCCTGCCTCTGCTAGGTTGTGTATTCCTTGTCTGGAGTGTGAGTGACAGGGGCTGGGGGATGCCAGGAGACAGGGTGAGTCAGCACAGGGCTGAATAGCAAGATCTACATGTAGATGGGTGGGAGGAGATGCACCTGGGACCTGAATAGGGCTGGGCCTTCCCTCCACAATGCTGGCTCCACCTCCTGTGGTGCGTCTGATGTCCCTGGCCTGCACTGTGAAAGGAAAGCAGGAGTCTTGTCAACAAAGTGCTCCAGGACTGACCAGAACTGGTTTGGACTAGGCAAAGGCCTCTCTGCCTTCAGAGAACAAAGAGAAATTGAGGATAAAAAGGGGGACCCAAACCCCAGAACTTTAGATTACTTCTGAACTAAGGAACCTGCCAGGAAGAAGGACCAGGAAAGCTGGAGGAGGAGTACTGCCCCTATGCTGTGTGTTGTGGGGTTGGCCTGCAGTGGTTGCTTCTGCCTTGGGTAGGGAAAGGACTGGACTGTGCTTTCATCATCCTGCTGTTTGAGTTTTCTCCAAGGGCTTGAAGTAGAGCTTGCTTCCTTTTGGAAGTCTCAGGGATAGAAAAGACTTCCAGGGAACTCTTTGGGATCAAGAAGACTGCCAAGAAGAAGAGCTGGAGAAGCTGTGAGGAGGAACTACCACTTTGCTGTGTGCTTTGCTGTGTTGGCCTGCAGTGGCTGCTTCTGTCTTGGGCAGTGAAAGGACTGGAACTGAACTTTCTGCAATCTACTTTGTGAGTGTCTCCAAGGGCTTGAGGTAGAGATTGCCCCCTGTTCAAGGAGTCTCAGGAACAGCAAAGACTTCAAGCCCGACGCCGTCTACAACGCCGCTGCCGACTCCGTGTCCTGAAGGCACCGCAGAGGGCACCGCCGCAACGCCGCACCGCGACCCTGGTCTCACCGACGACGCCTGCTGACGCCGCCACCGAGCCGCTGCTCGCACCGCGACCTGTGGGCACCGCACTCCGCCTCGCAACGACGCCGTGGTATCTCCGACGACGCCGCTCCACGCTGGACTTGACGTTGCTGCTTGCACCATGGTTCGGGGGCACTGCTCGTAAGTTACACGACGCACCGCCCTCATCCCACACCGCAGCCTTGGCCCACCGACGCCGGTGCCATCGACTCCAAGTTCGTTAGCCGACGACAGCGCTGCAGCTACGACGACGCCGCTGCTGCACCATGACCTGCTAGCACCGTGACGAGCCCCACCTCCATCTCACACCGCAACCCTGGTCTCACCGATGATGCCATCCAACGCCGCCACTGAGCCGCTGCTCGCACCGCGACCTGAGGGCACCGCACGCCGCACCGCTGCACTTCGCACCACAGCACTCGACACCGGCCGACGCCAGCGCTCCTGACTTCAACAGAGAGGAGATCGATCTGCAACGCGTGTGACTTCGAGGGCCCCGACGACGCCGCACCGACCTCCGGAACCGACGCCTGCGGACGCCGTGTGTTCGGAAGCTCACCGCGAGGTCATCGACGCCCTGCATTTCTGAAAGGTACTGTTTGCGGGTCTTCCCGACACCGTAGCTGACCCGCGACGCCGCGGTCAGCCAGAACTGTTTGGATTTGTTTGTTCACGACGCCGTGATAGCCCCGGACGGAGCTATCGACATCGAGGAACTGTTTTTAAGGACACTGTGATAACTGAAGAGTTTTAAAGTACTGTACTGTGGATTTTCATCGTATTGGTCTTTTTTTAAGTATATAAAAATATTGGATATTTTTCTACACTGGTGTGGTGTCAGTTTGTAGTGCTTACATTGTATTACTGTTGGTTTTGTGCAAATGCTTTACACACTGCCTCTACAATAAGCCTGACTGCTTGTGCCAAGTTACCAAGGGGGTGAGCAGGGGTTATTTTAGGAGTGTAACTCCCTTACCCTGACTAGGAAGAAGGGTCCCTACTTGGACAAAGGTGCAAGCCCTTGCGAACTAGAGACCCCCATTTCTAACAGGAAACCAAACCATCATCACCATGCAGCCATCGCTGTGCCTAAGTTAAACATCAAAGCGATACCAAAGGGGACGATGGACGGAGCGTTTGAGCAAATCAAACACTCACCCCCAGTCAACTGATCTGGGTTTAATCCATCATCATTCTTTAGCTCACTCCACCACCCCAGTTCAGATATGGCCATATGCAAATCAGTCTGACCCTGTACCTCATGGGAACAGTCGAGCCCGAACTGCCAAGCCATGTCTTCCCTGGACCGGAAACAAGCATCCTGGGACCGGTTTCTGGCCATTCAGCCGTCATCAGCCAGGCTAGCTTGAATCCAGTGGCAAAGTGAGCAAGGGACCCACGTCTGGGCATACCCTGCCAACTTAGGGCTGAACAAGCGATACCAAAGGGGACGATGGACGGAGCGTTTGAGCAAATCAAACACTAACCCCCAGTCAACTGATCTGGGTCTAATCCATCATCATTCTTTAGCTCACTCCACCACCCCAGTTCAGACATGGCCATATGCAAATCAGTCTGACCCTGTGCCTCATGGGAACAGTCCAGCCCGAACTGCCAAGCCATGTCTTCCCTGGACCGGAAACAAGCATCCTGGGACCGGTTTCTGGCCATTCAGCCGTCATCAGCCAGGCTAGCTTGAATCCAGTGGCAAAGTGAGCAAGGGACCCACGTCTGGGCATACCCTGCCAACTTAGGGTGAACAAAGCGATACCAAAGGGGACGATGGACGGAGCGTTTGAGCAAATCAAACACTCACCCCCAGTCAACTGATCTGGGTTTAATCCATCATCATTCTTTAGCTCACTGTACCACCCCAGTTCAGACATGGCCATATGCAAATCAGTCTGACCCTGTGCCTCATGGGAACAGTCCAGCCCGAACTGCCAAGCCATGTCTTCCCTGGACCGGAAACAAGCATCCTGGGACCGGTTTCTGGCTATTCAGCCGTCATCAGCCAGGCCACTTTGCCACTGGATTCAAGCTAGCCTGGCTGATGACGGCTGAATAGCCAGAAACCGGTCCCAGGATGCTTGTTTCCGGTCCAGGGAAGACATGGCTTGGCAGTTCGGGCTGGAATGTTCCCATGAGGCACAGGGTCAGACTGATTTGCATATGGCCATGTCTGAACTGGGGTGGTGGAGTGAGCTAAAGAATGATGATGGATTAAACCCAGATCAGTTGACTGGGGGTGAGTGTTTGATTTGCTCAAACGCTCCGTCCATCATCCCCTTTGGTATCGCTTGTTCGCCTAAGTTGGCAGGGTATGCCCAGACGTGGGTCCCTTGCTCACTTTGCCACTGGATTCAAGCTAGCCTGGCTGATGACGGCTGAATAGCCAGAAACCGGTCCCAGGATCCTTGTTTCCGGTCCAGGAAAGACATGGCTTGGCAGTTCGGGCTGGACTGTTCCCATGAGGCACAGGGTCAGACTGATTTGCATATGGCCATGTCTGAACTGGGGTGGTGGAGTGAGCTAAAGAATGATGATGGATTAAACCCAGATCAGTTGACTGGGGGTGAGTGTTTGATTTGCTCAAACGCTCCGTCCATCATCCCCTTTGGTATCGCTTTGTTCGCCCTAAGTTGGCAGGGTATGCCCAGACGTGAGTCCCTTGCTCACTTTGCCACTGGATTCAAGCTAGCCTGGCTGATGACAGCTGAATAGTCAGAAACCGGTCCCAGGATGCTTGTTTCCAGTCCAGGGTAGACATGGCTTGGCAGTTCGGGCTGGACTGTTCCCATGAGGCACAGGGTCAGACTGATTTGCATATGGCCATGTCTGAACTGGGGTGGTGGAGTGAGCTAAAGAATGATGATGGATTAAACCCAGATCAGTTGACTGGGGTGAGTGTTTGATTTGCTCAAACGCTCCGTCCATCATCCCCTTTGGTATCGCTTGTTCGCCCTAAGTTGGCAGGGTATTCCCAGACGTGGGTCCCTTGCTCACTTTGCCACTGGATTCAAGCTAGCCTGGCTGATGACGGCTGAATAGCCAGAAACCGTTCCCATGATGCTTGTTTCCGGTCCAGGGAAGACATGGCTTGGCAGTTCGGGCTGGACTGTTCCCATGAGGCACAGGGTCAGACTGATTTGCCTATGGCCATGTCTGAACTGGGGTGGTAGAGTGAGCTAAAGAATGATGATGGATTTAACCCAGATCAGTTGACTGGGGGTGAGTGTTTGATTTGCTCAAACGCTCCGTCCATCATCCCCTTTGGTATCGCTTTGTTCGCCCTAAGTTGGCAGGGTATGCCCAGATGTGGGTCCCTTGCTCACTTTGCCACTGGATTCAAGCTAGCCTGGCTGATGACGGCTGAATAGCCAGAAACCGGTCCCAGGATGCTTGTTTCCGGTCCAGGGAAGACATGGCTTGGCAGTTCGGGCTGGACTGTTCCCATGAGGCACAGGGTCAGACTGATTTGCATATGGCCATGTCTGAACTGGGGTGGTGGAGTGAGCTAAAGAATGATGATGGATTAAACCCAGATCAGTTGACTGGGGGTGAGTGTTTGATTTGCTCAAACGCTCCGTCCATCATCCCCTTTGGTATCGCTTTGTTCGCCCTAAGTTGGCAGGGTATGCCCAGACGTGGGTCCCTTGCTCACTTTGCCACTGGATTCAAGCTAGCCTGGCTGATGACGGCTGAATAGCCAGAAACCGGTCCCAGGATGCTTGTTTCCAGTCCAGGGAAGACATGGCTTGGCAGTTCGGGCTGGACTGTTCCCATGAGGCACAGGTTCAGACTGATTTGCATATGGCCATGTCTGAACTGGGGTGGTGGAGTGAGCTAAAGAATGATGATGGATTAAACCCAGATCAGTTGACTGGGGGTGAGTGTTTGATTTGCTCAAACGCTCCGTCCATCATCCCCTTTGGTATCGCTTTGTTCGCCCTAAGTTGGCAGAGTATGCCCAGACGTGAGTCCCTTGCTCACTTTGCCACTGGATTCAAGCTAGCCTGGCTGATGACGGCTGAATAGCCAGAAACCGGTCCCAGGATGCTTGTTTCCGGTCCAGGGAAGACATGGCTTGGCAGTTCGGGCTGGACTGTTCCCATGAGGCACAGGGTCAGACTGATTTGCATATGGCCATGTCTGAACTGGGGTGGTGGAGTGAGCTAAAGAATGATGATGGATTAAACCCAGATCAGTTGACTGGGGGTGAGTGTTTGATTTGCTCAAACGCTCCGTCCATCATCCCCTTTGGTATCGCTAAGTTAAACATCAAGCACAGGTAAGAGAAGAAGTTTTGGGGAGGCATAATTAATAATGGACATTTTTTCACTAAATCACACACCCCTTGAGTCCAGTTGCAGAATGCATAGACTAGGAGGAGAGACTAATAGTACTAGTGGGACAAGTCACTCAGTGAGGGGTACCGCATTTATCTGTTTGTGTCTTACAAAGTCAGCCAATTATTTAAATCAAACACTGGCTGTGGCCCTGCAGCAGCAAAGAAACAGTGTAACATAAAACAGTAACCCCACCCACAAAACATTAACAACATCGTATGTAAAGTATAAATATAATTTATTCCCCTAACAAAAATAAACTCCCACAACAACACCTGACCCACCCCTCTCCCTAACCCCAACCAATGTCCGAAACGAAAATGTCCAACCAATTGTCCATGTCCATAATAAACCCCAATGCCCAATTCCCACCCACCAAAAGAAGCAATAAAAAAGGGGCAATCCAACAGTGACTCAACTCATCGGCGGGCTCGCTTCTGCAGGACATTAATTTGCTCCTCTAGGCGGGCCACGCGGTGCTTTAATGCGCGACAATTGCATCCACAGGGGGGCAGCAGTGCTAGATAAAGAAGTGCGGCGGCGGGCGGCTGCCAGACAGCGGCGCCGTTACACTGGAGGGGCCTGGCTGGGGCCCGGGGCATTGGAGGAGGCTGCAGCTGCTGCCGCCTCTGCCTCCTCCTCCTCCTCCGCCAGAACCACCAGCCGCCGGTATTCAGTCTGTATGGCCTCCAGCTTCCGGCGCCGGGCCATGGCTGCCAACTCCTTCCTGTCTGGTTTCCCTTTGGAAGGAGTAGCTATATCAAGAAGAAAAAACAAGACTATTGTACCAATATACTCTTAGCAAAACAGTAAGACAAATTAATTCTACACATAGTGGCACAGCAGCACTAGCAAGCACAGTACATAACATTTGTGGTATGTATCTATCCTCCCACTTCCTCGGCCTCTAACATTTGTGGGAGTTTCAGGCATTCAACTACCCATGCATCTGATTCCTATCAGCCACCTATGCATGCATCCCACGTATCCTTCTCTTCTCTGCCAGTCATAAATATTACATCTCGCACGTCCTTCCTCCTTCCACCCTTCTTTCCCTTTTCGTTCAACCCATCCATTAAGGTCATCTGATCTGACTTTTAGTCTTCTCCATAAAACTTTCACAGCTGAGTTGAAGTCAGATAGAAGAGGCCATTGGTTACTCACCACTCCCGCCGCTAATGCTATTGCTAATGCTAAGTAAAGGGTGTCTTCTCCAACCGTTCACAACAACTTCTTACTTACTAAGTCTCAACAGTACAGTGTACACCCTTGCAGCGCGTGTAATGTCAATAAGTAAGGAATATAACTTACCACCGCCCGCCACTGCTGCTGGCTCACCCCCTGCAGCTCCTGCAACTGCAACATCTCCTCCTGCTCCCTCTGTGGCCGCGTCGCCATCGCCGCTGGCCCCGGCACTGGTGGTCGGTAGTATGCCTAGAAAAAACATTACACATTTTTTAGATGCCATATACACATCCCCCTATTTATTCTTTTTCACTAGCAAGATTGAAAAAAAAGTTAATACATACATATGCAACATACATCACAAGTACAAATCGGGTACTTGAGTACAGTAGACACTATCATTCTAGTCTTTGCTAAGTTAGCCTGAGCCATGCAACCATTTTAGCTTTGTGTCTTTTATTTTTGCGCACGTTACCTCGCAGCTTGTTGTGTAAGACGCCTTTGAGCCCACATGAGCTCATAGTACTGCTACTGTCTGAGCGCTGCGTATAAGGTAGAAAAAAAGCCACTTTGTTATGGAGTTCTGTAGGTCAGTCCGTATTGCTTAGCCATAACATGCTACACTTTTTGGCACGACTGAGAAATGCTTGCAATATACTAATGCGCACCATTTTTCTCATAACAGATGGAAGATTCCCTTCTACGAACCAGAGCTTTTCAGAGCTTATCATGTAACCAGTACTTCTAGGTTCTTCTAAGGTGAGGGGTCCCCCAGAATTGGCTCAGAGATCTTCATTTATAATTTTATATAAACTATATTCCTACCAAGGGGAGGGTGGTTCTTCCACCACTGTTCAGTTATCATCATGATTGATTTCCCCTTTTGTCTTTTATGGACTTGCAGTTGTAACAATGTTTATTGTTTTAATCTTATGCATTTTGCTGTTGGTGCTGGCTCGTATACTGCATTATAGAATAACGTACAGAGCTTGTTAGTTGAAAATAAACCTTTTGAACTTACATAGACTCTGTGGTGTTTGGTGTGGACTTAAACGAGTTAGTGAGCGAACGGGTGTGCATTGCTTGCTTCCACGACTCTGAGAGGTCGGGTGTGTAGTGTTATGTTTTGGGTTGTCTAATCAATGGGTATCTTCGGGGGGTTCGGGGAGCTAATGAGACACTATAGCTAGTCGGTCAGGGGATTGTGGGTGAGGTGTGAGGAAGGTCCATCCTCCTATCACCAACGTCCTATTTTCTTGTGCATAGTTCTGTATGTGCAGAATCCCTACAACAGTAGTAGTATGTCCTATGTATCCTATCAAAAATAGTAAAATATCTGGTTGGGCATTTTGTTGGTGGGAATTGTCGAAAAGCCTCAAGATTAAGAAGACTAGAAGAGGACAACCCAAAGGACTGGACTCAGTGGCTAGAGCGATTGGTGAATCTGAGTTTTATACTTTTATTTAAAACCTTTTACATAAAGAGTGGCCACCTGGGCAAGCTTAGCTACAGACAGACTAATAGTAGTAGTACAGAGAGTCATAGCAGAGGCAGTTAGAGGCAGGGATTACAAGAATTTAGAAACAGATTGTCTAGATCGAAGAAGATTTTGTAAAAAATAGAATTAGGAAATCGAAATAATAGTTCGGAAAAAATAAGGTGCAGTAAAAGTTAGGGAAGTATTATTATTAATATTAACAACAGGAGGACTTACTGGGGCCAGCAGCAGAGCCCTCGGTAGAGGAGCGTTCCTGGCCCTAGGAGGCATCTTCTCCAGCTCCCGCCGCCTCCGACCCCGTCTTCTTGCCCCTGGGTGCTGGTCATTAAAGATGTAAGAAAGAAAGAGACAAACATGGATGATTGGTGTGAAACAAATAAAATATTTAAAAAAACGCTCAAAAAAACATTTATGGAAACAACAATTGCAATAAAATTGACCTATCTAATCTGGTCGACTAGTATTGCGGGATTCGCGGTCTGTCTTGTTATTATTTATGAACACTAATCCAGTGTTCCATTCTGATTCCAGAATACTAACTAAGCCTAAGTACCACCTGACCTAGCCCACCTATTCCAGACGGGCCAATTGTTCACTAAGTCTGCATTTCCATTTATTTTAGTCCTCAAAAATGCATAGATGGAGGACACATGCATACATTTTTGCATACACCAAATTGTTGGTTGGTTGCTGCTGATGTTCTGCTAGTGATAAGCCTATTACCACTTACTAAACAAACTACAAAAGGTTCTACTAAGGACTGGGGTAAGCAGCACTCAGCAACACGTGACGTGACAGAGGATGCTCACGCAGACCACTAAAAAATTACCTACTAATAAGTAACTAAACCCATCAATCCACCACTATCTCTTCTTAGTGGCAGGAGGACAAAGGAAGGACTAGAGTCTCTCTAGCATTACCTAACTTAAGTTCTCTAAAGTAAATTCTTACATAATCATGCCAAGCGAGCGCAAAGTTGCAAACAAGTAAGATTAGTAGCGCCGAGCACCTGTGTCATAACAATCACAGAAGATTTTTAAACGTAATTTACCTGCAATGTATGCAGCAGCATTCTTGTTGTTCGGGAAGAAAAAATATATTTGCAATATATAACACAAAGCAGAAGAACACAAAGTAGTAATATTAAATATCTACTCACCAAGCCCCGGGACCTCCACTCCTAGCAGGTCCAGCAGGTCCTGCTCCCGGTCCAGGATATCGGACCACCGGTGCGTCAGCTGGTTAGGGGTGCGCCGGACCCCAGAGCAGCGAAACACTGCCCGGTGCACCTTTCCCCACCGCTGGCGACGCTCCCGGAGCCCGTACTCAGACCCAGGCCTGCCGCCTGCTGCCAGGGTTAAGGGGAGGTGGCGCTGGACAAAAAAAACAAGTGCGGCCACCTCCGCCTCACTAAATAAGGCCCGTGTCTGCACCCCGTGTGGGCGCCGCCTTCCGCACGGAAGGAGGTTGCGGCTGCGAGCAGCCTTGCCCTTGTCCTTGCCCACACCCTTGGCCATGGTTCTGGGACTCGGGGGGGGGCGGAAAAGAAAAGGGAGGAATTCGAAAAGTAAGTAAAAGAAATGAAAAAAGCAAGTTATAGAAAAAGAGTGAAAAAGTAGTAGAAAAAGTCACAAAAAGTAGACAAAAAGTCAAAATATAGAATCAGGAAAATAGAGATAGATAATAAATAAAAAAGATTTTAAAAAAGTATACAGAAACAAAGGATTGCAAAGATAGAGGGAGGATAGAAAAGCAGGCCCAGAACCATAGCAATAGAGTGAAAAACAAGATGGCCGTGCCCATTGCGACCGCATGGGCAAGTCCACGCGATATTTCCCCCCAGAGCACGCAAAAAGCGTCGCGAACACGTAATACGCGTTCCCGAACAGGAAATACTCATCGCAAACGGGCGGGAGCACGCAATACGCGACCCGGAACAGGAAATAAGCATCGCGAACGGGCGGGACAAGTGAAAAACAAGATGGCCGTGCCCATTAGCGACCGCATGGGCAAGTTAGTGAGATATTTCCCCGCGAGCACGCAAAAACACATCGCGAACGGGCGGGACAAGCAATTACCCGTGTTCGCGGAATTTCCGCGTGCTCGCGGAGATTTTTTACTGTTTCACGGAACTTTGCGTAACGCGACTATGCAAATTCCGCCCACCCTTAATTGTTACCGCAGCTAGCTTGGAGACAGGGCAGGGGAGTCAGGAAATTTCATGCACTTCAAAGAACCTTTCCAGAAGCTTCTCCCACCTTCCAGAAAAGGGGCACCAGGGTATAAAAATAGGACTTTCAGACACACTCTTCAGTTCACTACTGGACCTTCAGAAGGGCTCTCAGAGGACTGCCTGCTGCTGTGTCCTGCTGTGCACTCTACCAGACTGCTGCTGTACCTGGAAGGGCTGCTTTGCTGCCTGGAGTCTGCCTTGAACCCTCAGAGGCCAGCCCTGCTGTTGAGCCTGCATCTTCACCTGCACCCAGGATTGCCAAAAGTGACTCCAAGGGCTAATTTGCTGGCCTCCTCTTCAGAGCCACAGAGACATAAGAGGTTCCCACCATCTTGAACCCACACCTGGATCCAATCTGAGTGTACTTCCTGAACCCTTAAGTGGTGTCCCACTAGTCCCAGACCTTTGGTTGTGGTGCTAAAGGTGCTCAGATTGCCAATTTTTAAAACTGAGGACTTAGACAAGATCTGGCTAAAAAGTTCCCTGAAAACCAGGAGGACAACGGGTCCACCCTGCTTGCCTATCCGACTGAGGTGCATCTCCGGTCGAATTGAATTCACGGCTTCTCCCACTGCTTTCTTCTCTACAGCAGCAAATCCATTTCAGTGGCCCTCTGCTAAAGGGTTATCCGACCTTGTAGAACTGTCTTCATCTACAGCCCTCTGCTTCATCCCACTGGAGTTTTTTTACTTCCATTTCCGTGACTAAGTCTGAATGTAGAAATCTTCATAGTGGCTTCAGCCCAAGGCCATTCTACAAGGAGCTCCCTCGTCGAACACCTCCTGTAACCTTGCTCCGCTGAACTTTACTTTCTCCGACATTTTTCTTCAAGAATTCTTTTAATTCTGAAGGTAAGGGCTGACCTGGCCCAATCCACTTCTTGCATCTGAACTGCGCTCCATTGCGGTCAGCCTTAACTGTCACGGTTGGTGCTTTGATATTTTAGGCTCTAGATTTCATTTAAAACTCTAAACATTCATGACTCTTGTCCTATTGATTTGATTTTTGTTGTTTTGGTGTCACTCTATTTTTCTGAATTTGGTTGGGAGTTATTACTGTTTATGTGCTGCATAACTGGATGGTTCCCATGAGGCACGGGGTCAAGACTGATTTGCATGTAGCTGGGTCTGAACTAGGGTGGCGAAGTGAGCTAAAGAACGATGATGGACGCAACCCAGATCTGTGACTGGAGGTGAGTGTCTGAAAAGTTTCAGCATTCCGTCCATCATCTTGTGTTTTCTTGGTTCGCCCTTAGTTGGCAGGGTATGCCCAGACGTGGGTCCCTTGCTCACTTTGCCACTGGATTCAATCTAGCCTGGCTGATGATGGGTGTTACCCCGAAACCGGTCACAGGATGCTTTTTTCCAGTCCAGGAAAGACATGGCTTGGCCGTTCGGTCTGGACTGTTCCCATGAGGTACAGGGTCAAGACTGATTTGCATATAGCTGTGTCTGAACTGGGGTGGCGAAGTGAACTAAAGAATGATGATGGATTCAAACCTGATCTGTGACTGGGGGTGAGTGTCTGAAAAGTTTCAGCGCTCCGTCCATCAACTCCTTGTGTTTGCTTGGTTCGCCCTAAGTTGGCAGGGTATGCCCAGACGTGGGTCCCTTGCTCACTTTGCCACTGGATTCAAGCTAGCCTGGCTGATGAGGGGTGTTACTCCGAAACCGGTCCTAGGATGCTTGTTTCCGGTCCAGGGAAGACATGGCTTGGCAGTTCGGTCTGGACTGTTGCCATGAGGTATAGGGTCAAGACTGATTTGCATATAGCCGTGTCTGAACTGGGGTGGCGAAGTGAGCTAAAGAATGATAATGGATTCAACCCAGATCTGTGACTGGGGGTGAGTGTCTGAAAAGTTTCAGCGCTCCATCCATCATCTCTTTGTGTTTGCTATGTGCTGCATAAATACTTTACACATTGCCTCTACGTTAAGCCTGAATGCTTTTGTGCCAAGCTACCCAGGGTTAAGCACAGGTTCAATTAGTGACTTTCTGTGGTTCACCCTGCATTATCAGAAAATAATATATACATTATGTGTTTGGCCAAACATCATCAATCTAAGAAGGATGTAAATATTTAAAGACTACATCAGAGGTAAATGACGGAAATGATATATTTATGCCAAAAAGTTCAAAGATGTCGAATAACTAATGATAATCAAATCTATTGATAGAGTTGACTGGTACAATACTTTCTAGTAGTACATATCATATGTTGCACTCTTATGACTAATGTGTAGACATTATCTGACACATCTACAGTGCCACAATCAATGTTGCCTCTAGTTTTTTTCCTCTTTGTGCAAAAATAAAGGGTCTTTGTGCACTACAGCCAAAAATATGTGTGCTGAATATAAGCAATAACCCACTAGGCAAGCTAGCACAGCAGGCAAGCTTCCATAATCAATGGTGTTAGCTACTTCATACAGGGCAGGTGAGCAATTGTCAATTGCGATGCAAGTGTCAGAGTCCAACTGGATTAGAGATTCTTTTCATGCAAATAAAGGTTTTAAAAAAAAGTTGGATCCCTAAATCATTTTGAACTGTTCTCTTATGTTGAGGGTCTAATGTTTTCCCACTTTTGTGACCCTTCTTTATACTGTTTAGAAAACAACTGAGAACTGACTTTTACATACAGATCTTGAACACTTTTGTAGCCTCGATGGTGTCCCAAACTACAGAAGAGACCAGGTTCTGTCTTGCTAAAGCTCACGCTTTTCACGAGGGTGTTTTTTTTAGTTTAAAGTGTTATGTTTAAACTGCCATTTTCACCTAACTATAATGAGTGGAACAGTGTATACTAGAGTGGCATAGAGTGGAGTGGGATACAGAAGACTGGTGTAGAGTGGAGTGGTGTGGAGTGCAGTGACATAGAGTGGAATAGCAAACAGTGTAGTTTTATAGAATGTAGTGGAGCACATTGGAATAACTTAGAGTGGAGTGGCAAAGAGTGGGGTGGCATAGAATGGAGTGTGGTCCAGTATAAGAGCGTACAGTGGAGTAGCGTAGAGTGCAATGGTGTAGAGCAGCAGTGTTCAGTGCATTGAAGTATGTTATAGTTGCATGTCGTAGAGTGGAGGGGCTTAGAGTGGCATAACATATAGTGAAATGGCATACAGTGGAGTAGCACAGAGGGGAGTGGCGTAGATTGGAATAACGTACAGTGGGGTGGTGTACACTGCAGTAGCATAGAGTGGAGGGCTTAGAGTGAAGAGAGGTACAGTGTGCACAATGTTTTGTGGAATAGTGTAGACTGGAGGTGCATAGAGTGGAGTGGCTTACAGTGGACTGATGTAGATTGGAGTGTTGTAGAGTGGAATACTGTAGAGTGGACTGTTGTAGAGTGGAGCAGGGTTAAGTGCAGTGGTGTACAGTGAAGTGGCATAGAGAGGAGTTGCTTGCAGTGGAGGGGCACACAGTGGAGTGGCATAGACTGAAGTGTGATAGAATGGAGTGGCATAAAGTGTGATACCGTACAGTGGAGTGGTGTACAGTTGAATGGCGAAGATTGGAGTGGAATAGAGTGCAGTGGCATATAGTAGATTAGCGTATAGTGGAGTGGGGTACAGTGCAGTGGCATACAGTGGAGTGGCATAGAGTGGTATAGCTTAGGTTACAGTGGTGTGAGTGGTGTTGCATACAGTGGAATAGTGTAGAGAGGAGAAGCATTCAGTGGAGTCGTTTACAGTGTTGTGGTGTAGACTAGAGTGTCAAAGAGTGAAGTGGCATAGACTGGAGTGGCATAGAGTGGAGTGATGTAGAGTGGAGTGCTGTAGAGCAGAGGGGTGTACGGTGGAGTGGTGTGCAATGGAGTGCCATATAGTGGGATAGCATAAAGTGGAGTTTTTACATTGGAGTTGAATACAGTTGAATAGTGTAGAGTGGATTGCTGTACAGTGTAGTGGCATAGACTGGAGTGTCATATAGTGTAGTTTTATAGAGCACAGTGGTGTTGAGTGGAGTGGCATACAGTAGAATAGCATATAGTGGAGTGACGACGAGTGGGGTAGTGCAGAATAGATGTGGTACAGTGTATTAGCGTACAGTGGAGTAGTGTAGATTGCATTGGCTTAAAGTGGAGTGGAATACAGTGGATGGAGGTATATTAGTGAGGTATGTTATAGAGTCATGTTGTCGAGTGGAGAGGCTTAGAGTGGAATAGCATATAGTGGAATGGCGCACAGTGGAGTGGCGTAGAGTGGGGTGGCGTAGAGTGAAATAGAGTACAGTGGAGGAACGCAAAGTGGTGTGGCGTAAAGTGGAGTGGCATAGAGTGGAATGGCATACAGTGGAATAGCCTAGAGTGGAGTGGTGAGTGTGGTGTTGCGTACAGTGTAACAGTATAGAGCAAAGTAGCGTAGAGTGGGGTAACGTACAGTGGAGTGGTGTTGATTGGATTGTTATAGAGTGGAGCGGTGTAGACTACAGTGGAGTGAGGAAGGGTGGAGTGCAGTAGAGTAGAGTGGTGTAGAGTGGAGGTTTGTAGAGTGGAGTCGAATATAAAGGAATAGCTTATAGCAGAGTGGCATAGATTAGAGTGTCATAGAGTGGGATACTCTACAGTGGAGTTACACAGTGGAGTTGCATGCAGTGGAATAGGGTAGAGTGGACTAGTGTACAGTGTAGTTGCGAACAGCACAGTGTCATAGACTGGAGTGTCATACAGCATTTAGTGGAATAGCGTACAGTGGAGTGGTGTACAGTGAAGTGGAGTGTGGTATAATGGACTGCTATACAGTGGAATGGCATAGAGTGCAGCGGCATAGAGTAGATGGTGTACAATGAAATGATGTACAGTGAAGTGGCGTACAGTGGAGTGAGGTACAGTGTAGTGGCATACAGTGGAAAAGCATAGAGTGCAGTGGTGTAGAGTTGAGTAGCATACAGTGGAGTGGCGTACAGCAGAATAGCATACACTGCGGTGAGGTTGAGTGGAGTGGCATAAAGTGGAGTGGCGTAGAATGGAATACTGTAGAGTGGGGTGGCTTACACTGGAATAGCATAGAGTGAAAGGTGTAAAATAGAGTGAGGTACAGTGTAGTGGTGCAAAGTGGAATAGCATGGACTGGAGTGACATAGAGTGGAGTGGTGTACAGTGGAGTGACATAGAATGGAGAGTTGTAGAGTGGAATACTGTAGAGTGGAATGTTGTAGAATGGAGGAGGGTAGAGTGCAGTGGTGTACAGTGAAGTGGTGTAGAGTGGAGTTGCGTACAGTGGAATAGTAAACAATTGAGTAGCGTATAGTAGAGGGGAATACAGTGGAGTGGTGTAGAGTGGAGTGGCGTACAGTAGAATAGCACAGAGTGGAGTACTGTACAGTGGAATGGTATAGAGTAGAGTGTCATAGAGTGAAATGGCCTAGAATGGATAGCATAGAGTGGAGTGGCGTACAGTGGCAAGGCATATAAAGGAGTAGCATATAGTAGAGTGGCATAGAGTGGAGTAGCATAAAGTGGAGTGGCATAGAGTGGGATAGCACAGAGTGGAGTTTCGTACAGTGAAGTTGTGTACTGTGGAATAGTGTAGAGTGTATTGGTGTACAGCTCTGTGACATAGACTGGAGTGTCGTACATTGCAGTTTTATGGAGTATAGTGGTGTCAAGTGGAGTGGCTTACAGTAGAATAGCGTATAGTGGAGTGGTGACAAGTGGGATGTGTAGAATGGGGTGTGGTAGAGTGTAATAGTGTACAGTGGAGTAACGTAGAGTGCAGTGGTGACAAGTGGAGCTGCATACAATGGAGGGAGGAATATTATAGTGGTATGTCATAGAGTGGAGCAGCTTAAACTATAATAGTGTATAGTAGAATGGCACACAGTGGAGTGGCGTAGAGTGGAGTGTCGAAGAGTAGAATAGCATAGAGTGGAGTGGCATAGACTGGAGTGGCGTAGAGTGGAATAGTGTATAGTGGAGTGACATACACTGGAGTGGTGTAGAGTGGGGTGGCATGGTGTTGAATAGCGTACAGTGGAGTGGCGAGTGTGGAGTTACATACAGTGTAATAGCATAGAGTGGAGTACTGTGGAGTGTAGTAACATACAGTGTAGTGGCTTTGACTGGACTGTCATAGAGCAGAGCAGTGTAGGCTGGAGTGGCATAGAGTTGAGTGATGTAGAGTGGAGTGCAGTAGAGTAGAGTAGTATAGAGTGGAGGTGTGCAGAGTGGAGTGGCTTACAAAGGAATAACATATAGCAGGGTTGCATATAGTGGAGAGTCTATAGTGGGAGAGTTTAGAGTAGAGCTGCAAACAGTGGAGTTGCATACAGTGGAACAGTGTAGAGTTGGCTAGTGCACAGTGTAGTGGTGGTCAGTGCATGTCATAGGACTGAAGAGTTGTGCATTTGAGCAGAATATGGTGGAATAGCATAGAGTGGAATGGTGTACAGTGCAGTGGCATAGAGTGGAGTGTGGTAGAATGGATTGGCATACAGTGGCATGGTGTAGAGTGTAGTGGCATAGAGTGCAGTGGCATAGAGTGGAGTGGTTTACAGTGTAGTGGCATACAGTGGAATAGCGTAGAGTGCAGTGGCGTAGAGTTGAGTAGCATACAGTGAAGTAGCATATAACAGAATACAGTGCACTGGGGTGGGGTTGAGTGGAGTGTCATAAAGTGAAGTGGAGTGGTATATAGGGGAATAGAGTAGAGAGAGGTGGCGTACATTGGAGTAGCATAGATGTGGAGTGAGGTACAGTGTAGTGCCATATAATGGAATAGCATTGACTGAAGTGGCACAGAGTGTAGTGGCGTACAGTGAAGTGACTTAGAGTGGAGTGCTGTTGTTTGGAATATCATAGAGTGGACTGTTTTAAAGTGGAGTGGGGTAGAGTGCAGTGGTGTACAGTGAAGTGGCATAGAGTGGAACTGTGTATAGTGGAATAGCATACAGTGGAGTAGCATACAGTAGAGGGCCGTACAGTAGAGTGTCATAGACTGAAGTGTGATAGAATAGAGTGGCATAGAATGTAATAGAGTTCAGATGAGTCGTGTACAGTGGAGTGGAGTGGTGTGGAGTGGAGTGGGGTAGAGTGGAGTGGAGTGGCATACAGTGGATTAGCATATAGTTGAGTAGCGTACAGTGGAGTGACATACAGTTGAGTTGCGTATAGTGGAATAACATAGAGTAAAGTACCATACAGTGGAGTGGTGTTGACTAGAGTGAAGTGGAAGTGGCGTAGACTGGAGTGGCATAGAGTGGAGTGAGGTAGTGTGGAGTGCAGTAGAGTAGAGAGGTGTAGAGCGTAGTGGCGCACAGTGGCGTGGCATATAAAGGAGAAGCATAGAGCATAGTGGCATAGATTTTAGTGCCATAGAATGTAGTTGCATAGGGTGGGATACCACAGAGTGGAGTGATGTACAGTTGAGTTTTATAGAGTATAGTGGCGTTGAGTGGAGTGGCGTACAGTAGAATAGCACATAGTGGAGTGGCGACGAGTAGGGTGGTGTGAAATAGAGTGTGATACAGTGTAATAGTGTACAGTGCAGTATGGTAGAGTGCAGTGCCTTAGAATGGAGTGACGTACAGTGGAGTGAGGCATATTATAGTGGCATGTCACAGAGTGGAGCGGCTGAAAGAGGAATAGTGAATAGTGGAATGGTGCACAGTGGAGTGGCATAGAGTGGAGTGTCATAGAGTGGAATAGTGTATAGTGGAGTAGAGTGGAGTGGCGTAGAGTGGAGTGGTATAGAGTGGGAAAGCATAGAATGGAGAGGTGAGTGTGGAGTTGAATACAGTGTACTGGCAAAGAGTGGAGTGGCATAGAGTGGAGTAACCTACAGAGGCGTAGCACTCAATGGACTGTCATAGAGTGAAGTGTTGTAGACTGGAGTGGCATAAAGGGGAGTAATGTAGAGTGGAGTGCAGTAGAGTACAGTGGAGGTGCATAGAGTGGAGTCGCATGCAATGTAATAGTGTATAGTAGAGTGGCGTAGGGTTGAGTGATGTAGAGTGGAGTTTAATAGAGTGGCATAGCGTAGAGTAGAGATGCATGCAGTGGAGTTGGGTATGGTGGAATAGTGTAGATTGGACTACTGTACAGTGTAGTGGCATACAGTGCAGTGTAATAGACTGGAATGTCATACAGTGGAGCAGCATACAGTGTAATAGTGTGCAGTGAAGTGGTGTACAGTGCAGTGGCATAGGGTGGAGTAGCATAGAGTGAAGTGGCATACACAGTAGTGCTGTAAAGTGAAGTGGCATACTGTTGAGTGAGGTACAATGTAGCGGTGTACAGTGGAATTAAGTAGAATGTAGTGGCATAGTGTTGAATAACGTACAGTGGAGTGGTGTACAGCAGATTAGCATACACTGGATAGGGTTGAGTGGAATAGCATAGAGTGGGTGGCGTAGACTGGAGTAGTGTAGAGTGGAAAGCGCAGAGTGGAGTGTGGTACAGTGTAGTGACATATAGTGGAATAGTGTAGGCTGAAGTGACATAGGGGCATATTCTCAAGGACTTATCGCCGACTTATCAGCACTTTAGCGCCGCAAAAGTGGCGATAGATTTATCGCCCTATTCTCAAGCTGGTGCAAACTGCCGATATCGCCAGTTTCCCAGCGAAAGCTGCCGCAAAAAACATCACCACGAATGAGAGCGACAACTAACGCTAATGATATGCAGAGTAGGCGTTCCCGTGCAAAAACTCACGAAAACACCACTTTACGATATTCTGAATGACCAGCCAGATCGGCGATGCGATCCAAAAACAGGCGATAATGCGCGTTAGCAGCAGGGATTTAACATCTGCCTTCTACTGGTGTTAAGCGGATGACAACCTGCAGTATAAAAGGGAGCCCAGCCCAGAGCCACATCTGAAGACCAACACATGTCATGGAGCTACTAATCATGCAGCTCGGAGACCCAAGAGGGCCACAAAACCCACCGCCACCACCCCCAGGCCCCCCCCCTGGACCATCCCCCCCCGGACTTCCACAGAGGCAGAGCAGAACAATACAGCAGACCTTCCGAAAATGCACCAGCCTCACAGACTTAACGCCAGAGGATGTCATTGCCCACTACAGGCTCAAAAGGACAACCATCCTCCGCATCCTGACCCACATTGCCCACAGGCTGACGGTACCAACACAGCGGACAACCAACATCCCTCCACAGACAAAGCTGCTGGCTGTGCTGCACCTGTTGGCCTCTGGTACCTTCCAACCAACAACTGCCAGAGTCAGAGGAGTCTCACAGCCAGCCCTATCAAAGTTCCTCCCACCTGTCTTGGATGCCATCATCAGCTTGGTACCCCAGCACCTTCACTTCCCCCACACTGCGCAGGAACAGCTGGAGACCAAGCAAGGCTTCTATGCCATAGCTGGCTTCCCGCACGTGTTGGGGGCAATTGACTGCACACATGTCCTACTTGTGCCCCCTGCCGACACTGCACACAATTACCGCAACAGACAGCACACGCATTCCATCAATGTGCAGGCAATAGTGGACCACCGGAGACTCTTCACCAACGTCGTTGCCAACTACCCAGGCAGTGTGCATGATTCCTACATCTTCTGACAGTCCATCATCAACCAGCGCTTCCAGGATGGCACCTATGGAAATGCACTGCTCGTTGGTAAGTACCAAATGAACACACCACACACCTCAACTCCACAATCATGCAACTCACAACTGTGGGAATGCACACATTACAAAATCACATACAACATGCCTGTTAGAACTGGGGGTCTCTAGCTGGCAGAGGTAGGTACCTTTGTCCAAATAGGGACCCTTGCTTCTAGTCAGGGTAAGGGGGTACACTCCTGAAATAACCCCTGCTCACCCCCTTGGTAGCTTGGCACGAGCAGACAGGCTTAGTTCAGAGGCAGTGTGTAAAGCATTTGTGAACACATACAGTAATCCAGTGACAACACTACAAATGGACACCATACAGGTTGTATTATAAAAATAAGTATATTTTATATAGATTTACCACAAGACCATAAACAACAAAAATAATCCACAATACTGTACTTTAAATATGTTAGAATTAGCTTGAGTCTCTTAAAATGGAAATGCGACACTTTGAGTTCAATGTACCTTAAGATGCGTAACGCAGGGCAACGAAAAGTGTTGCAGGGAAGGTGATGCGGTAGTCCCTTACACGCAAGGACGGTGATGCGTTGAAGATCTGGTGCAAAAGAAACAAAGTGCCGTCTTCTTGAGGTTGCGACAACGAAGGGGTGATGCGTGCACGCCCGACAGCCGTGCGGCGATTTCGATGAGTCTTTGGAGCCGCGACAGGCCCTGCGACACACTTCCCTGGCGATGCGATGGAGTCTGATGCGAGGTCGATGATCTTCTCCTGGGATGCGGGGCGCGCCTCGTGTTGCGATGCGTCGGCGTCTGATGCGAGGTCGATGCTCTGCCCCGGGGATGTGACGGCGTCTGATGCGACGGCGACACTTTTCTCCGGTGCTGCGAGGCGCTTCCAAGGATGCGAGGGTGTCAGCGGCGCGCTTCTTCGGGGATGCGCCGGCGTCTGATGCGATGTCGACACTCTTCTCCGGCGATGCGAGAATCAGCGGCTGCGGCGACACGCTTCTTCGTCTTGAGTCGCGCTTCCAGCTCCCAGAGACACGCAAGTGTGTCAGAAGGTCCAAATTCCCAGCAAGGGAATACAGGGGGAGCTGGTGGGTGAAGTCTGTTGTCCCTGAGACTTCAACAGGAGGCAAGCTCTGAAATCAAGCCCTTGGAGATCCTTCACAAGTTGATGAAAGTACACACAAAGTTCCCTTCTCCTTTCTTTGGCAGTCAGGCAACCACTGCAGGCAGATCCCTCTAGCTTAGGGATAGTCTTCTCCTCAGTTTCTTCTTGGTTCTGCTCCTCAGCAAAGGTTTCTTCTTGTTTCCCAAAAGTGATCTAATTTCCTAGGGGTCTGGGTCCCCTTTTATACACCTTTTTCTCTTTGTTCTCTGAAGGCAGAGAGGCCTTTGCCTAGTCCAAAACCAGTTCTGGTCAGTCCTGGAGCACTTTGTTTACAGGACTCCTTCTTTCCTTTCAGAATGTGGGGCAGGGTGCTCAGCCGCCCAGCAGGAGGTGGAGCCAGCATTGTGGAAGGCAGGCACAGCCCTATTCAGACCCAGGTGCAACTCCTCCCTCCACTCTGGATGCAGATCTCTCTATTCAGCCCTGTGCTGACTCACCCTGTCTCCTGGAGTCCCCCAGCCCCTGTCACTCACAAACCCAGACAAGGAATACACAACCTAGCAGAGGCAGGCTTGGAAGGTTAGGCAAGAAAATACCTACTTTCTAAAAGTGGTATTTTCAAACACAGAATGTTAAAATCAACTTCACTAAAAGATGGATTTTATCATTCTGAGTTCAGGCATACTAAATTCGTTTTTCTACCATGTTCCCTGGGTCAGTTAGGATTATAAGGTGTAATAATCAAAACTGCCCATTCTAGCCTATGGGGAACAGGTAGCCTTGCAATAGTGAAAAACGAAAATGGCTGTAATTCACTATTAGGACATGCCACACACACCAGTGCATGTCCTACCTTATATTTACAATGCACCAAACCCTAGGGCCTACTTTAGGGGTGACCAACATGCAGTAAAGGGAAGGTTTAGGGCCTGGTAAGTGGGTGCACTCACCAAGTCGACATGGCAGCCCTAGGCTGCACACAGGCTCTGCAATGGCAGGCCTGAGACACATTTTACAAGCTGCTTCTGTGGGTGGCACAACCAGTGCTGCAAGCCCACCAGCAGCATTGGATTTACAAGCCCTGGGCACACTCAGTGCACTGTACTAGGGACTGACAAGTAAACCAATCATCCAATCATGGAGTCACTAATACATAACACAATTTACAATAGGGAGAGCATATGCACTTTAGCACTGATCAGCAGTGGTGAAGTGCCCAGAGTCATAAAACAGCCAACAACAGGTCAGAAAAAATATAGGAGGAAGGCAAAAAGTTTAGGGATGACCCTGCAAAAAAGGCCAAGTCCAACAATGCCAAACAACATGCCCACCTACCAGACACGACAACACAAGTAACTGTTGTAACCGTGGCCAGCCATGTAGACAAACCATCCACGTCATGGCACCTCTGCCACACAATTGCAGAATGTGGGGAGAGGTGGGAACCAAGTCTGTGCGAAGGAGGCAAGTGACCCATGAATAAGAATGTACTCAATGTCAAGTGTGGCGGTGATGTGGTGGACAGACTTCAGTATGCAGAGCACAGACATGTCCATGTGGACATATACTGCTGGTGTTTGTAGTGTTGTGGACAGTGGACGCAACCATGTTACCTCAGGCAGTGGGGAAGACCTTGGACATGTAGCTATGTCCCCCCCGTACGCGTACGCGGAGTGGGCTGGGCCGGCGTATGCCAGTCCAGCGTAGGAGTGGGAATAAATAGCCCGGGGCTCTGGGTGTGGTTCACTTCTGGGATGGCCACCAAAGTAAATACTGCGTGTGTCTCTGTGTCCGCCATATCCTGACCATAGGCCTACACACACGTGGCCGACCACCGACAACAGCCAATATCAAAGTGTCGTTGTCAGGCTTGTGGACATGCGCAGACATTCATGACAATTGTGTGTCTTAGGAGTGCAAGTGATGCAACCGCGCAGCGCACACAAGTAAATAGGCTCGGGGGAGTGAGGAGCAGCTGTGAGGCAACGTACTACACATGGATGCCGCTCATTTGCCACAAGCAATACATGTCAAACATGAATCCCAAAGTCGCACACATCACACACCACTAAAATAATAAGCCTGCCAACACAGAATGCAGAACCACCGATTGACACATATCTCTCTCCCCTGTCACAGGTGATCAAGGATATGCACTCTGCCCGTGGATGATGACACCCCTCCGAGACACGAACACCCAGGCCCAAAGGCAGTACAATGCGGCCCACAAACGCACCAGGGGCATTGTGGAGCACTCATTTGGCGTGTTAAAGTCACTTTTCAGGTGCCTGGACATCACAGGTGGAAGACTCCTGAACAGCCCGGAAATAGTGTGCATGATGATCATTGCATGTTGTGTGTTGCACAACATATGTGTACATACCAATGCCCCATGGATCCAAGTGCCAGATGCACTGGACGATGATGATGAAGATGAGGCAGGTGGACCACACCCCAGTGCAGCTGCAGCAGGAATAGCCCGAAGGAACACAATCATTAACAATTTCTTCACATGAGCACGTCACATTGTGACTGTCCTTAGCAATCATGGGACAGGACAAAATGACCACAGGCACAGCATGTGCAAATACATTCATTCCAACACACATTCCCTGTGTGCATGTCACTCCTCTGCATAAGCACATCACTCTGACAAGTGTAAGTGCAACATTTAGTGCTAACAATCTCACAAATGGCAATTAGATGGTGGGTGTGTCACCTCTGTACAGAGAGGCTGTTTAGGGTGTCACGTATTCAAAATGCCATTTCAGGGTGTCAAAGATAGTATGTAAACCCACTCAGCAACGTATCACATGTGTCCAAATTCATGAGATAAAGGCTGACATTTGTGACCAAGAAAAGACAACAGGGCGTCTTTTGGGGTCAAATATGTACCACCATGATGCAGAGAATTGCACCCTGTGACTCAAGTCCCACAACATTAGCAACATGGACGTGAGGGGGAATCACTGCCCCTACATTCATCCATACTTTCATACTTGATTGAACATAGACATGACACATCTGTGTGTATTAGAATGTTTTATTCACATTCGGTGGAGTGTTGAAGCTGGAGCAGTACAGGCCATGCAAACCCCACTTTACATTGTTGCCTCGTGGAGGGCCAGCCAGAGTCATTTAGGGATTGACAAGTTCATCGGTAGACGAAGAGTTCAGTCCGAAATCTGATTGCTGTGTCATTGGTAACCAAACAGAATATGGCAGTCCATGTCGAGGTCCAAGGTGAGTGTCGCAGAGTGTATCGGGGGACAGTGGAAGGTGATGATGCAGAGGGCAGAACCAAGCAGAAACAGGCCATATGGCGGAGATGAATGCTACCGCTTCCTTCTTACCACTAAGGCAGAATCATCCGCATCTTCGTCCTCTGTTGTCTCATGTGCCTCACATGTGGGTGGTGGGGTTTTGTCTGCCGCACTGTGTGGCACTGACACATCAGGGACCGGAAGTGGATTGTCTGCCGCACTGTGAGGCACTGACACTTCAGGGGGCGGAGATGTGGATGGAGTAGTAGCAGCAGCATTCATCCGTGCCTGGCCTTGTGGCAGCAATGCCATGATGAGGGTCTGCAGGGCATGGAAGAACCCAGCTACATCTCGCTGGTGTGCAGACGTGGCAGCCATTCTTTCCGCCTGCATCCGCTCCATGCTCTCCATGATCCTTCGCATGTGTCCCAACTCCCGGCTGACATCGCTGGAGCCACTCTGACTAGACAGTTGTCCTTTTCTCAGAGTCAGGACTCCAGCGATGTCAGCCATGGATCGTTGGAGAGCATGGAGTGGACTGTGGGTGTCCGTTAGGGACTGTAAGTGGTCCCAGATGGGACTTAGACACCCACGTATGGCATCTAGTTTGGCTGCCATAAGGTCGAACCCCACCCGCACCTGATCAGCCATCTTTTCCTGGCACCCTAACACACGGCATTGGAAGGCCATGTGTTGTTCGTGGGGGTCCTGAGAGACAGCCGTGGTGGTGGGTGCTTCCTGCTGTGTGGTCTGTGCAGGAGGTGAGGTCTCCTCGATGAAGCTGGGCTGCCCTGCTCCTGGAGGTGAGGTGCCAAAGCTGTCCATGAGCTCTCGGAGGGCGTCGGTGTTGAGGTCCTCTTCGTCATCAGTGAGGAGATGTTCGGTCTGCTCTGCAGGAGGTGTTGATTGTCCCTCTGCAATGTGAAGGGGAGATGCAGTTTAACATTGTGTTCACATGTATGTTGACGCATTGTACAAGTTTACATACAGACTGCATGACAATGTACATTGTGACTGTTTGGGAGGAGCTGCCTATTTGATGCGGGACAGTGGACATTTCGGCAACATCACGGATGTGTGTTTGTACTTGTACATTGTCATCTCACATTTCCCTGCTATGCCAAATGTGATTGACCAGTTTTGAACATTTTCATTGCCATACCTGTTGTCCTCGTCTGTTTGGACCACTGGGCTGCTGACGCCGGATCACCGGTAGCGGAGGCATGAGGGACTACGAGGGACTACGTTTCCCTACACCACTAGCGGCGCGCACGCCGCTGATGCCAAAGAGAGCGCCGGGGAGGCCTTTAAACAGCGGCTAGGGCTCCCGCAGCGCAAGACGCGCGCGGGCGTGCCCGGGACGCGCTCGGGCGAAGCGCAGGCCAAGGGCGGGCCCATCTGCGCCCATCCGCGGCAGGACGAAGCAGGGCAACCCCTTTGGATCAAGAGAAGCAGCAATCCTGAAATCTGGTAAGAGAAAATATTTTGTATCCCTGTCACCGAAATAATATCACACTGATTAACGATGGGCAAAAGGAAATTATCACTAAAGGGGAAAGTGCCCTTAAAGAGTGCGCCAATTACCAAATACTTGAAAAACGCTGTGGGGCTCATCAATAGTGAAATCGTTCACGTCGAGGAGCAATTGGCCGCTACACAAACAGCACTTGATGCTGCCCTAAAAGAGTCTGCACTTGAAGGTGGGAAGGCTCCCGTTACAAATGTGACTAATTTGGAAAACACAGGGGAGGCGATTGAGCTGTCTGTAGAAAATATCTCTGCAAACGAAAATGACCATAAAATGCCTAATCCATGCATACTAAATACATCTTTGGAGATTTCAGTTCCAACGGATGACACGCTCCCAATATCCCCTCCAGCAAAAAAAAAGAAAGAAGCCTTGCGAATTGTAAACAGCCCTGTGGAGAAGTTACCGTCAAAGATCAAAACTAAATCTAAATCTAAACAAAAAAAGGGCGAAAATAATCCAGGGATGACAAGGGGGGAAATAACCCCACTAATCAAAAGCCACAAGACTTTGAGACATTATTTAAAAGACTTCATGGCAAATTGGACAGTATAGAAAGACGCTTAATGTCAGAAATTAAACTAATACAGAAAGACATGGCCTTTTTAATGGAAATGGTTATTGAAATCTTACCCTCCAAATCTACGAATAAGGTTACCAGTACCACTAAGCCAACTAAGTTATTCCCTAACCCAATGGAAAGCGTCAGAGAAAATAGAGGCCAAATTACTAACTGCCCTATTAATCAAAAGGATAACATTACTGCTGTGACCGTAAAGGACGCCTTGACATCACAAATCTCACCCGGTCTAATGCCATATAAAGATAATATCCCACCCTCTACAAGGGTGCAGCAAAATCCATAATTACCCAGGTCAATTAGAACCACAGAAGACTATAATAACACCCAGGGGCCATTAAATCTTCCCCCACAGGCGACTCCATACGTTATCATTTTAAACAATGTCCTAAAACCAGCGGTAAACCAGAAGGAAACATATGAGTCTCTGAAAAATCAAGTAGTTCATTGGTTTTCTGTAAATGCCAACGTTGGGGTGAATACATTGCAACAGGACATCATCATGTTAAGAAGAGTGAACTGGGTGGGCAAATCTAGAAAATCATGTCGGGGGGATTGTATAGTTGTAAACTTCCGAAGTAGTGATTTGGTGGGTGACTCGATGAATGCTTTATCGAACGATGACAATGGGCATTGCCCTGATAATGTTAACCATATAATGGCTGTCCCACTGGGATATTTTTATAGGCCTAGTCATAGCAATGCCCACATAAACATGAGTCATCGCTTTCCACAATCTATACCACTGTACAATAGATATGCAGCATTGAGAAGATGTAGTGAAATAGATTGACTTAGAAAGGACTTGGCCGGCTCACCTGTCATGAAAATGGATTATACCATTAATAATAGTGTGGTAGATGTAGATGTTAACATGATCGCACAAAAGGTGGTAAATTTTATGGATGGTACCCTGCATAGTAATGAGGGCGATGATGATACTTGTAATATGGTGACGAACTCAGAGCTTGATGATTTAACTGTACCATATCAAAAAGGTGATTTGGATAAACACATGACCAGCAACATTGAACACACTCCTACTGGTAACACGAGGAAAGCTAGCCCTAGTATACATCAAAGTGAATCACTAAACCTCATGACATGGAATGTTGCAGGGATCAAAAATAAAATTAACGATGTGGTTTGGCTGAAAACGCTAGATGGGTGCGCGTTAGTTTTACTCCAAGAAACTTGGTGCACGGAACCTTTTTTTGTAAATGGCTACCAAACCGTTTGTTCTAATGCCAGCCCATCCAGGATGGGACGAGCTAAAGGAGGTTTAGCTACACTAATTGCTACCACATCGCCCCTGATTTTAAAGAAAACGCTTATCTCATCAGAATATTATCAGTTCTTGCTTTTGCACTCAAAAGGAAAGCAGGTCATCATCTTAATAAACTTCTATAATAATGTATTTGATAAATCAAAGCGTAAAGTTATTGGGCTACTTGAAAACGATCTGGATCACTTCCTGGAGGGGGTAAGTGGCGACTACGTACTAATATGGGCAGGGGACTTCAATATTGTTAAATGTGTTTATGAAGCAGGAGAACCCTGCGGATATTGTGACCATCTAGGAGATAGGATTCCCCATTTCTCCCACGACTTATATCAATCAATCAATCATGTCACTTATAAAGCGCACTACATACCCGCGAGGGTCTCAAGGCGCTGGGGGAAGAGGGGGGTGGTGCTGCTACTGATCGAAGAGCCAGGTCTTGAGGAGTCTTCTGAAGGCCAGTAGGTCTTGGGTCTGTCGGAGGTTGGTGGGGAGGGTGTTCCAGGTCTTGGCGGCGAGGTGGTAGAAGGATCTGCCGCCAGCGGTCGTTTTCCGGATGCAGGGGACTGTGGTGAGGGCGAGGCTGGTCGAGCGGAGCTGGCGGGTGGGGGTGTAGAAGCTGAGTCGTCTGTTGAGGTAGGCTGGTCCGGAGTTGTGGAGTGCTTTGTGTGCGTGGGTGAGGAGCTTGAAGGTTATCCTCTTGTTGACAGGGAGCCAGTGCAGGTCTCTCAGGTGGGGTGTGATGTGGCTGCGTCGGGGGATGTCGAGGATAAGACGTGCAGAGGCGTTCTGGATGCGTTGCAGCCGTCTCAGGAGCTTAGCCGTCGTTCCTGCGTAGAGGGCGTTTCCGTAGTCCAGCCTGCTGGTGACGAGGGCCTGGGTGACTGTTTTTCTTGTTTTGGTGGGGATCCACTTGAAGATCCTGCGGAGCATTCGGAGGATGTTGAAGCAGGATGAGGAAACGGCATTGACCTGCTTAGTCATGGAGAGGGTGGGGTCGAGGATGACCCCTAGGTTGCGTACGTGGTCGGTGGGTGGCGGGGCTGTTCCCAGTGATGTTGGCCACCAGGAGTTGTCCCAGGCTGAAGGGTTGGAACCAAGGATGAGGACCTCCGTCTTGTCCGAGTTCAGCTTCAGGCGGCTGGTCCTCATCCATTCGGCGACGGCCTTCATTCCTTCGTGGAGGTGGGCTTTGGCGGTGTGAGGGTCTTTGGTGAGGGAGAGGATCAGCTGGGTGTCGTCGGCGTAGGAGATGATGTTGAGGTTGTGCTGTCGGGCGACATGGGCGAGGGGTGCCATGTAGATGTTGAACAGCGTTGGGCTGAGGGAGGAGCCTTGGGGTACGCCGCAGATGATCTTGGTGGCCTTGGATCGGAAGGGGGCGAGGCGGACGCTTTGTGTTCTGCCGGAAAGGAAGGATGTGGTCCAGTCCAGGGCCTTCTCTTGGATCCCGGCGTCGTGAAGGCGTGTTCGTAGTGTGTGGTGGCAGACCGTGTCGAAGGCGGCTGATAGGTCCAGGAGGATGAGGGCTGCTGTTTCTCCGTTGTCTAGCAGGGTCCTGATGTCATCGGTGGCGGCGATGAGGGCGGTTTCGGTGCTGTGGTTGCTGCGGAAGCCGGACTGGGAAGGGTCCAGGATGTTGTTCTCCTCGAGGTAGCGGGTCAGTTGTTTGTTGACGATTTTCTCGGTGACCTTCGCGGGGAACGGGAGCAGAGAGATGGGTCGGAAGTTCTTGAGGTCCTTGGGGTCTGCCTTGGGTTTCTTGAGTAAGGCGGTGATCTCGGCGTGCTTCCAGCTTTCCGGGAAGGTTGCTGTCTCGAAGGAGATGTTGATTATTTTCCGGAGATGGGGCGCGATGGCTGTACTGGCTTTGTTGAAGATGTGGTGAGGGCACGGGTCTAGCGGTGAACCGGAGTGGATGGTGTTCATGATCTCGCTGGTGTCCTCGTCGTTGATGTTGGTCCAGGAGAGCAGGCGGTTGGTGGTTGTGGGGGCAGTGGTCTCGGTGGTTGCCGGGGCGGTCGTGGTGTTGAAGCTGTCGTGGATGTCGGCGATTTTGCGGTGGAAGAAGGTGGCCAGTGAGTCGCACAGGTCTCGCGACGGCTGGATGTCGTTGGTGTTGGAGCTGGGGTTGGAGAGTTCCTTCACGATGTTGAAGAGCTCTTTGCTGTTGTGTGCGTTGTTGTCTAGGCGGTCTTTGAGTGAGGCCCTTTTGGCGGATCTGATGAGGTGATGGTGACTGCGGGTGGTGCTCTTGTGGGCGGCGTAGCTGTCCGCTGTCCGTTCGTGGAGCCAGATCTTCTCCAGTTTTCGGCATGTTCGTTTGGAGGCCTGGAGGTCTTCGGTGAACCAGGTGGCTTTCTTGCTGGTGTGGCTGTTGGGCGGATTCTTGAGCAGGGCGAGGGTGTTGGGGCAGTCGTCGATCCACTGTCTGAGGTTGCGGGCGGCGGTGTCGGGGTCGGAGGGTTCGGCGGATGGGCTCAGGGAGAGGGTTGTGGTTAGCTGGTCTTCCGTGACTCTGCTCCAGCAGCGGCGAGGCATTTGTTCGGTGCGGTGGTGCGTGGTGGGCTTCCTGTAGGTGAAGTGGATGCAGTGGTGGTCAGTCCAGTGGGGTTCGGAGGTGTGGTTGAAGGAGACGTGTGGGCTTGCGGAAAAGATGGAGTCTAGCATGTGGCCGGCGGCGTGGGTGGGTGTAGTCACGAGCTGTCTGAGTCCGAGGGTGGCGAGGTTGTCGATCAGGGTGGTGGAGTTGGTGTCCTTGTTGTTCTCGAGGTGGAAGTTCAGGTCCCCGAGGAGGATGTAGTCCGTGGAGGCGATGGCGTGTGTGCTGACGAAGTCAGCGATGGAATCGCTGAACTGTGGTCGGGGTCCGGGGGGTCTGTAGATGAGGGTTCCTCTGAGGGTGGTGTTGGGATCGGTGTGGATCTGGAAGTGCATGTGTTCGGCGGTGCTGAGGGTGTCGTCGGTGTTGGTTGAGACTCTGAGGGTGTTCCTGTGGACGATGGCGATGCCTCCTCCGACTCCGTTGGTGCGGTCCCTGCGGGTGATCTTGTATCCGTCCGGGATGGCAATGGCGATGTCGGGGGCTGAAGCGGGATTCAGCCAGGTCTCCGTCAGGAATACGACGTCTGGGGAGGTTGAGTCGAGAAGGTCCCAGAGTTCGATGGCGTGTTTGCAGGCGGAGCGGGTGTTGAGGAGGATGCATCTGAGGTAGTTGGGTTCTTTCCTGGGCGGTGGTTTGGCGGGGCGGGTGCTGGCGAAGCTGCAGTTCCGGCAGGTGAAGGGCCCTTGGGTGCGCTTCGGGGTGGCCTGGTAGCAGGCGTGATCTTTTCCGGGGTTGAGTGCGTGGAGGGTGCTGGCGTCGTATCGCCGTCTGTTGATGTGGCGGGCGCGGGGGATGCCCGGACCAGGGGGTCTGGCGCTGGGCGCGGTCACGGCACGGACGGGCGCAGACGGGCTTGCCTTAGGTACGCCTTCGGCGCGCCAGCGGCGCGGCCGCGCAGCGGCTGCCATAAATGGGGAGGTGGGAGGGAGGAGCAGGGAATGGGGCAGCGAATGGGCAGTGAGGGGGCGGGGCCGCAGGGGCGCAGTGGCGGGAAACAGGCACAGAAGGGAAAACGAGCACAATCAGGGCATCAAGGGGGCACAGAAAGGAAAGAAAAAAAAAACGAGCACAATCAGGGGCAGCAAGGGGGCACAGAAAGGAAAAACGAGCACAATCAGGGGCAGCAAGGGGGCACCGAAAGGAAAAACGAGCACAACCAGGGGCAGCAAGGGGGCACAGAAAGGAAAAACGAGCACAATCAGGGGCAGCAAGGGGGCACAGAAAGGAAAAAAAACAAAAACACGAGCACAATCAGGGGCAGCAAGGGGGCACAGAAAGGAAAAAGCGAGCACAATCAGGGGCAGCAAGGGGGCACAGAAAGGAAAAACGAGCACAATCAGGGCCAGCAAGGGGGCACAGAAAGGAAAAAACGAGCACAATCAGGGGCAGCAAGGGGGCACAGAAAGGAAAAGCGAGCACAATCAGGGGCAGCAAGGGGGCACAGAAAGGAAAAACGAGCACAATCAGGGCCAGCAAGGGGGCACAGAAAGGAAAAACGAGCACAATCAGGGGCAGCAGCAGGGCACACAGACGGAGCTGTGTGGTGGGGGAGCGACCTACCAGTCAAGGTCAGGGGTCGTTCTCTTCACCACGCAGCGGCCGCCATAAATGGGGAGGTGGGAGGGAGGAGCAGGGAATGGGGCAGCGAATGGGCAGTGAGGGGGCGGGCCGCAGGGCGCAGCGGCGGGAAACAGGCACAGAAGGGAAAACAAGCACAATCAGGGCATCAAGGGGGCACAGAAAGGAAAAAAAAAACGAGCACAATCAGGGGCAGCAAGGGGGCACAGAAAGGAAAAATGAGCACAATCAGGGGCAGCAAGGGGGCACAGAAAGGAAAAACGAGCACAATCAGGGGCAGCAAGGGGGCACAGAAAGGAAAAGGAAAAAAAAAACGAGCACAATCAGGGGCAGCAAGGGGGCACAGAAAGGAAAAAACTAGCACAATCAGGGGCAGCAAGGGGGCACAGAAAGGAAAAACGAGCACAATCAGGGGCAGCAAGGGGGCACAGAAAGGAAAACGAGCACAATCAGGGCCAGCAAGGGGGCACAGAAAGGAAAAACGAGCACAATCAGGGGCAGCAGCAGGGCACACAGACGGAGCTGTGTGGTGGGGGAGCGACCTACCAGTCAAGGTCAGGGGTCGCTCTCTTCACCACGCAGCGGCCGCCATAAATGGGGAGGTGGGAGGGAGGAGCAGGGAATGGGGCAGCGAATGGGCAGTGAGGGGCGGGGCCGCAGGGCGCAGCAGCGGGAAACAGGCACAGAAGGGAAAACGAGCACAATCAGGGCATTAAGGGGGCACAGAAAGGAAAAAAAAACGAGCACAATCAGGGGCAGCAAGGGGGCACAGAAAGGAAAACGAGCACAATCAGGGGCAGCAAGGGGCACAGAAAGGAAAAACGAGCACAATCAGGAGCAGCAAGGGGGCACAAAAGGAAAAGCGAGCACAATCAGGGGCAGCAAGGGGGCACAGAAAGGAAAAGCGAGCACAATCAGGGGCAGCAAGGGGGCACAGAAAGGAAAAACGAGCACAATCAGGGGCAGCAAGGGGGCACAGAAAGGAAAAAGCGAGCACAATCAGGGGCAGCAAGGGGGCACAGAAAGGAAAAGCGAGCACAATCAGGGGCAGCAAGGGGGCACAGAAAGGAAAAACGAGCACAACCAGGGGCAGCAAGGGGGCACAGAAAGGAAAAGCGAGCACAATCAGGGGCAGCAAGGGGGCACAGAAAGGGGAAAAAAAACAAAAAAAACAACAAAAAACGAGCACAATCAGGGGCAGCAAGGGGGCACAGAAAGGAAAAAACGAGCACAATCAGGGGCAGCAAGGGGGCACAGAAAGGAAAAACGAGCACAATCAGGGGCAGCAAGGGGGCACAGAAAGGAAAACGAGCACAATCAGGGCCAGCAAGGGGGCACAGAAAGGAAAAAACGAGCACAATCAGGGGCAGCAGCAGGGCACACAGACGGAGCTGTGTGGTGGGGAGCGACCTACCAGTCAAGGTCAGGGGTCGCTCTCTTCACCACGCAGCGGCCGCCATAAATGGGGAGGTGGGAGGGAGGAGCAGGGAATGGGGCAGCGAATGGGCAGTGAGGGGCGGGGCCGCAGGGCGCAGCAGCGGGAAACAGGCACAGAAGGGAAAACGAGCACAATCAGGGCATCAAGGGGGCACAGAAAGGAAAAAAAAACGAGCACAGTCAGGGGCAGCAAGGGGGCACAGAATGGAAAAGCGAGCACAATCAGGGGCAGCAAGGGGGCACAGAAAGGAAAAGCGAGCACAATCAGGGGCAGCAAGGGGGCACAGAAAGGAAAAACGAGCACAATCAGGGGCAGCAAGGGGGCACAAAAAGGAAAAACGAGCACAATCAGGGGCAGCAAGGGGGCAGAGAAAGGAAAAGCGAGGCACAATCAGGGGCAGCAAGGGGTCACAGAAAGGAAAAACGAGCACAATCAGGGGCAGCAAGGGGGCACAGAAAGGAAAAAAAAACAAGCACAATCAGGGGCAGCAAGGGGGCACAGAAAGGAAAAAACGAGCACAATCAGGGGCAGCAAGGGGGCACAGAAAAGAAAAACGAGCACAATCAGGGGCAGCAAGGGGGCACAGAAAGGAAAAACGAGCACAATCAGGGCCAGCAAGGGGGCACAGAAAGGAAAAAGCGAGCACAATCAGGGGCAGCAGCAGGGCACACAGACGGAGCTGTGTGGTGGGGAAGCGACCTACCAGTCAAGGTCAGGGGTGGTATATGAGGAATCCATTAATAATGCGGTGCATAAATATGATCTAGTGATCCTGGAACCCACTATTGGGGAAGGTGAAACTAATATACAAACTTTTGTAGGAGCAAGGTCATCCTCAAATATAGATCATCTTATTGTATCAGCAAACTGCAGCGAATTGGTAGAAAAAGTGCTGATTAAAATCAGCCTACTTAGTGACCATCATCCCTTAATAGTGTCATTAAGACTAAATCTGACCCAAAAAGAACAGGGTAAGAGATTGGAAAATGACATTGTTACGCAGGGGAATAATGGAGTGTCAATAAAATGGTCAGGAGTGAACCCGGTTATATTTATGGCAAACCTTAAAGAAAAAATACAAAGGGATCTAGAAACCTGCCTGGATAGTTCTGCCCGAGCCTGGCGATTATAACTGCTTTTAATAAAATTACAACTGAAATTGCCGACAATTTAACTAGTAAAAGACAGAAGAAGGTTCGTGACCCTAACCCTAGATGGTTTAACCACGAATGCTCAAAGTTGAATGGGGAATTGAAATTGGCCTTAAAGCAAATGCCAAGAGATAGCGCAAGGATTTGCAATTTGAGGAAAACCTATAAAAATACCCTGAAAGAAAGAAAAAGGGAGATTCGTGAAGGGGCATGGGAGAAACTAATCCAGGCTGCAGAGATGAAAGACTCAGCCCTCTTTTGGAAAACAGTTAACCATCCCTTTTTCAAAGGGAATACAACAGTAAATATTGATACTGTGGTACCCCCGGAAGATTGGTTTGCCCATTTTGCAGGCATTTTCAACCCAGACGGTGTAAAAATAAGTGAGAATAGAAAAGGAAATTTTATATTGGTAGAGCCCGTCAAATCTTTACCAATATCGCCAGAAGAGATTAAATTAGCTTTACAAAAAAGTGTGAATGGTAAAGCTGCAGGCGCGGACGGGGTACCCATAGATGTTTTTAAGTATAATATGGACTTCTGGATACCAATTTTAATGAATGTTTTTAACGCTACCATTGGGGGCCTTTTACCAGCTACCTGGGTCAAAAGTATCATTGTACCGATCTTCAAAAAAGGGGATAGAGGGAAGGCCAACTGCTACCGCCCAATATCTCTTCTTGACTCCACGTCAAAATTGATGGGCCGCATAATGCTGGAAAGACTTGAAAATTGGGATAATGATATTGACTGATGCGCAGTATGGATTCAGAAGAGGTATTGGGACGGTAGAACAATGTTTAAATTTAGAGTTAATAATAGGGAAGTATACTTTAGCAAAGGAAGGGGCGCTACACCTCTGTTTTGTTGACCTTACTAGCGCTTTCGATTTAGTCAACCATTGTAAATTATGGCAAACATTGAAAGGGCTAGGGGCCCCCTCTGATATAATTACATACTTATCTCAGATCTACACCCTCTTAACATCCAGGGTACGGTTTGGAAAGAAGGGGGAATGTACACCTGACTTTAGGGTAATGTGTGGCATCAGACAGGGTTGTGTACTAGCGCCCCTTCTGTTCTCCCTTTATGTTAACAATGTAGACCCCTTTTTACAAAATCTTAGTGTAGATGCCCCGAAAGTTGGGACCCGCCCCACGCCCGTACTGCTCTCTGCAGACGACGCTGTCCTAATATCAAGGACAGCGAATGGCCTACAAAACCTCATAGAAAATTTTGCCCTGTACATGACTGATAAAGATTTGAAATTAAACTTAAAGAAAACCTTTGTAATGACATGCGGGAGCAACAGGTCTAAAAACAAACAACATCACGTAGGTGGAGTTGTAATTAATAGAGTCTCATCATTTTCTTACTTGGGGATGCTTTTTAATAAGAATGGTACATGGAATACCCATATCGAAATATGCAATATGACATTTTTAAGATCAATAGAGAGCATTTTTAGATTTTCAGCGAAAATAGGTAATAAACCCATCCGAGAAATCTTAGCACTTTACCGGAGCAAATGTATCTCAGGGGTCTGTTATGGAGCTGCAATTTGGGGGAGATCTAACATCGTCTCCCTACAGATCCAAGAAAATAAGTTCTTAAAAGGATTGTTGGCAGTCCCTAGTGTGACCGCAAACTATATAATTCATAAAGAACTATCAGCCCCGTATATTAGTGATATAATAAATGTTGCCGGTCTCACCTTTTGGCATGGTGTTTGGTCAAAAGACGAAACAAAATTCACAAAAGAATTAATTATGGACTGTTTAGCACTCGATCTAAGTAGGAAGATACCATGGCTGGAGCACATTCACAATCTTTTAAAATACTGTAAAGTTGACATTGATAGGAAAGACCCCCTCTCTATACAGGAGTTTAGTAAAAGGAACTTAAGTTGAAATACTTAAAAATAACGGAAACTGAAAGGGAATGGTCTGCTAGCCAAAAACATAGCGTCATTTCATATTGTGAACGACCGCTCGTGAGGGGCCTACAGCCATATTTAATATTGGTGAGAAACGCACAACAGAGATTAAGGATGGGTACTCTACACTATCTAGTTGCTTTCCCTAGAGTGGAAAAATGGTGTCACAAACTGCCAAACTGCCCATGTGACGGAAAATCTATACAATCCACAATGCACTTTATTCTTTTTTGTAGTTTTTATAAGGGTATCCGGAAATCAGTTTTAAAACCCCTTTTTTTATCTAACATGCTTTTTAACTACAAATATGCTTTTAACTTTATATGTAGTCTAGAAAATGTGAAACTCATAAATTCTGTAACTCGTTTTATACAACTTGCAGTTAGGAAAAGAAAAGATTACTCACATCTGGATGCATTGACATATGAAAACCTAGATGACTACCCCTAGTATTGCTTTTTATTATGTACTCTTTGTTAAGATGTGACACTCTGCACTTTAGGTATCACTATGCACCTTTTTGCACCAGCACTTTACCACCTAAGATTGGATGTAATGTCCCCTGATTAGCCCATAATGCTTTATTTCTTTTAGTCCTTTAAGCGTGCTTAATGACTGTTTCATGGACTTTAAACATCCTATAAATGTATTTTAAAACTCTTTTTTCTGTTTTTGAATGAATTAGAAATGCCAATGTAAATACAGGAATGTTTTTATAATAGTATGCTTTTATGGTGAGATGTGTTGCACCGAATAAAGCTGATTTTGATTTGATTTGATTTTATTGGCCAGTTTCTACACACAAGCGGCAGCAGTTGTGTCCTCTGTTCTTTTGTGAACGTGTTGCAGTTTGTACCACATTGTTGTCAATGTTGATGTGCTCTGAATGTTATGTGTGTGTGCTGCATTTTGGGAGAGTCGCCCCTGCAGCTCTGATTTTGCTGGCCCTTATCCCTTTCAGGCGGTGTGCCTTTGACTTCTGTGCTTATACAGTGCTGAGATGTTGCATACTTGGGTAAATTGGGCTCTTGGTGGGAGTTGGGACTCTGGGGCATGGTTTGTCCACAGATGTGCTGTTGACGTCAGGGGTTGTTTGTGTACGTGGATGTGTCAGAGTGTGACCTGCTCCTTTATGAATGTGGTCCACACTCAGCCACCTCAGTGTCGTGGCGTGCAACATGTCATGATATATTGACTGCAGCCATGCTATTCGTCATGCAGTGTCACTTGCATTGTCAGTGTGGCTCACAGACACGCCGCTTTGCTGGGTTTGGCACATGTGCATGGGTTGATTCTGAGATTGGTGATGTGTGGGAAGGGCCCCCTCTGGGCACATAGTCGACGGGGGCCTACTTGCTGTTTGTAGGTGTGCTGCAGTGTGCCAAGGGGATCAGGGACATGATCCAGAGTCATTGTGGGTGTGCACTGTGCTATACTTAATTGTGCATGTGTGCCATTGTGCCCATCTCCCCCGTCCCCCCAGTCCCTGGTCGTTACTCACCCTGTTGCTGTTGTGTCAGGTCATGTTGAGCAGTGTCCGGTGCCCCAACTCCTGCCACCGTCTCCACACTGATGACTGTGGACACCATTTCCTCCATCTCATCCAGCTCCTCCTGTGGGGCTGGACTCCCACCTCCAGTCTGCATTGCTGCCTTCTGGTTGTTGCCGAGTTTCTGCTTGGTATTGCCCTTCACATCATTCCAGCGCCTCTTGAGCTCTTCCATTGTCCTCCTCAGCACTCCGACTGCATTCACCTTGTCCACAATGGACTGCCATATTCCATTTTTGTTGCCAATGACACAGTGGAGGTGACGAACAGTTGTTGATGGTGTTCTATCACCTCCGTTATCAGGATCCTGTTTTCCTGCGGACTGAATCGCGTCTTCCTCTTCTTCTTCTCCTTGCCCTTCCCTGGCCCCGAGGTCCCAGGCTGGTCCTCCATGGGGCTTGTGGGGTTCTGGTTGTCCTCTGTACTTGCTCCGGCTACCTCCATTGTGCTTCGCAGTTGTTTTGGTTTTGTTTGTGGTTTTATTTTCAGCTTTTATGGTGATTATTCCCGACTGACGTGTGTGAATTGCAGATATGGCGCAGCTTATCGCTGATTTTTTTATGGAGGTTGGGCCCATCGCCACTTTTTTCACGTTCGGCTTTAGATTTTTATCGCCATCCCGGTAATTTTATCACGGACATTTGACGCGTTATCGGGAAACTATTGCATGTTACCGCAGTGTTGGGAATACGTTAACACAGAGTTATTTTCCCGCGATAGACGGCGATATGAAAAATTGCGTTAACCTATTTTGGCGATGATTATCGCACGTTCTTGAGAATATGCCCCATAGAGTGGAGTTGTGTACAGTGCAGTAATTTAGAGTGGAGTGTTGTAGAGTGGAATACCGTAGAGTGGATTGTTGTAGAGTGGAGCAGAGTAGAGTACAGCGGTGTACTGTGAAATGGCATAGAGTGAAGTGGCAGAGAGTACAAAAGGATATACTGTAGTGTTGTAGAGTGCAGATGCATACAGTGGAATAGTGTACAGTGGAGGGGCATACAGTGGAGTGACATAGACTGAAGTGGGATAGAATGGAGTAGCGTAGAGTGTAATAGCATACAATGGAGTGGTGTACAGTAGAGTGGCGTAAAGTGGAGTGGAATAAGTGGAGTGGCATTCAGTTGATTAGCCTATAGTGGAGTGGCATTTAGTGGAGTGAGGTATAATGGAGTGGTGTAGAGTGTGCTAGTCTAGTGTGTAGTGGCTTGAGATTAGAGTGGCGCACAGTGGAGTGTGGTAATTAAAACAGACATAGCGTGAAAGTGTGTGAACGGATGTAGATGTAATGTGTCTGGATTATACAGTGTGAGGTGTAAATGGTAATTTATGTGTGAATAGTGCAAGTAGTGTTAAAGGTATAAGTTAAAAAAAAAATTGTCATATATTGTGCCACAGTATACAGCGGTAAGTTTATGGTATTGTCATGGCCCTTTAAAGACACAAGTATAACCCCAGTTAAAACACTTCTGTTCAAGAACATGGAAGGGCAAGCCCACCAATGGCATAACTCCCATGAACATGACTTAGTGTGTTTAACTCCCATAAACATTATATAGTGAGTTTCCAGACTGAATGAGTGTCCTAAGGTCGGCTCAGCAGTAAGAGATGTGCATGCACGAGTCTGATTGGCCATAAGGTATGAGCCAGGATATGACATAGTGCAGAGTAGCTGACTACAATAGCGCTGAATGACCAAATGAGTTTGAAGAGTTCGAATCCTTAAGTCTAAACAAATGTTTCTGTTAGGAACCACAAGTCCCAGCAAAACCCTGATCTGAAGGTGAAACCTCACGAGAGTTAACATCTCGTTGCCCATCTTTGACTCAAGGGGTTAAAAACCATGCCCAACAACTGCGCCCTCATTTGGCAATCTTGCCTTCGTGGAAGATTGTTCTTGCGTCAGGCGCTCAAGAATATTTCTTGACTTAATATTCAACTTGGCCAATCCGACTTACCTCATCATCAAATGGGGGCTTCAGCATCCCTGTTCTTCACTCCTGCTTCCCACTGCTTCAGTTTATTTGAGGACACCTCCTTGAAAAACCCGCACCATCATCCCAAGCAACACTCTTCAATGCAAATCACTAAGAGAGGGAGAACCTGCAAAGACAGAACAGAGACAGAAAAATTAAGTTGAGTGCTTTTATATGCATGTGTGTATATAGCTTGCTGAAACTCGAAAAAGAAGCCTGATTTAGACTTTGGAACTGATGCTAGCTATTCTTCTCGAACAATTGTTTGAAAGAGCAAGAGATTTGACACACAAAGAGCATACACAAAGTATCTAGCATGTTCAACATAGCTGGAGGGATGATGAGGAGTATTATCAATGTATTGAGAGATATTTGAGCACATTAAAGAATGGTACTTCTAAACTCCTTCTAATTCAGCAAATCCAGCTATAACAGCCATGTCTAAATTTGAGTGAGATTAGAGTGCATGTGTTGCATGAGAGTATAAGAGAGAATAAGAGGTTTTGTCATTTGAGCACATTGCTAATCTGATTACTCTATCTCCCTGAACAGACTTCTGGTGACAACAATTGACAGATCTCATCCAAGCACATTCCTTGAGATGTATACAGGTGACACATCAAGCGAAGTCCCATCCATACTGCAGAATTTCAGCAGGCTATTTATTATTTTATCCACACCCCCGGGTGCACTCCTAGGCAAATAGTATATCTGTTCCCCTTGCAGAACACCAAGGGGTGTGGCCAGACTGTATTCACACCATCGCTCCCGCTGGTCAGGAATATCAGGTTAGTGTAATTCATGTTAGCAGGCTTCTAACAGGTATACTGTGGTACATGCGGATGAGAAGTCAGTATGTGACTGGCTAATGGCAGTGTATACCAAAATGCAAAAGGCAGTCATGTTGTTTTTAGTACAGTTTGGCTGTGTTCTGGGTTCTGTGTTTCGCCGCGTTTTACTTTATGGTCCTAGTAAATTGTAGTTTTTATTGTTGTTCGTTGCCTATTGCCATTTTATTAAAGAGGTAATAGCTAGAGAAATTTCTTTATAAATGTCCTTGTATTTTCCCAGCAGTTTCAGGAGAACTGCACATTTTTAAAACAAATGTTTTATGTAGCGCGTCAATCTATAGGTATTACTATGGTACTTCATAGACTTTTTGTGCATATATCTCAATATGTTAACAATAGAAAACACACTGTAGTACATTACATTCCACATTCACTACGCCTTGCACACCTCCGTTCACATTCTTCTTGCATCAATCACCACACTACATTAACTATAAATTGCTGTTTCTCCATGCACTGGTTATAACCTTGCATATTATATAACTTATACCATGTGACATGATAGCAGTTATAATAAGACTTATGACATCTAAAATGACATACTTTCTCCGAGCACAGTTGGAAGAGTGACGAGTTATAGTTAATGTAGTGTGTTGATTGAGGTGAGAAGAATGTGGACGGAGGTGAGCAATGTATAGTAAATTGAAGGAGGTGTGTAAATTCTAAATGCAAGGTCTATCTGGAGGTGCATAAATTAGAAATTTAAGTTATAGCTATAACTTTTTCATTTCCCCTGTACATATAATTTAAAATGGGTTTGTATATAACAGTAAATACATTTTTCCTAAATATAACTTCGTTTAAACCTTTGTTTTTTTATTAAATATATATATATATTTTCTTTTTTTAAACCAAAGGTAAAGAAACTTTATAGTTATGTGAAAATGTCAGTTAAAACATACTATTTTAAACAAACAAAACCGCTGAAAGTCACCAGTTATAGAGTTATGGTGATCTCAAGTAACTATAACTCATGCTCTAAAGAACTATGGGCCAGATGTATCAACATTGTATTTTGCGAGTCCTTAATAGCGAATTTTACCGATTCGGTATTATGGACTCGCAAAATGCAATGTATGTAAGCTTTGCCAATAAAATTGTGATTCCTACGCATTCCTTATTTGCGACTCGCAAATTGCGAGTCGCAAATAAGGAATGGCTTCCCATTCATTTCTATGGGCCTAGAGGCCCATAAGAATGAATGGGAATTGCATGCGTAATTTGCGAGTACCCAATAGGTACTCGCAAATTGCGCATGCTATTTCAAGGGTGCAAGGGGGCCAAAAGGACACTCTGTTGCACCCCTGAAATATGCATGTGTGCACATGTGGCGCACATACATGCCCTAAGGGCATGTATGTATGTCACATGGCACCTAGAAAAATGCAAAAAAGTGAATTTTTCTAGGAATTTGTAAATTACCACCAACTTGAAGTTGGTGGTAGTTTGAAATTCCTTAAAGCCAGGTCGCAATATTTTTTGCTTGCAGCATTGCATTTAAGGAATCGCAAATTGTGATTCCCTAAATGCATTCGCAAAATAGGTAATCGCAAAAATTGTGATTCCCTATTTTGCAAATGCCTTTTGAGATGATACATCCCAAAAGGCTTTTTACCGTTCGCAAACAGGCCAATTCTGCAAATTGGCCCGTTTGCGACCGGTAAAACGCTTGATACATCTGGCCCTATAACTTGCATCCCCACGATGAACAGTGTTGTTATCATTGATATATAATTTTAGATGTTGCAGTGATGTTATCAATGATGTCATAGAACATGTCTTGAATGATGTAATATCTCAGCTTTTTTGCAGATTTCTCGGTTCCCATTTGACAGATCACCCAAACCTTTCCAGGAAGTGGCTGGATAAAACCTTTTTGGGAAAGTTTTACATGGAGGAGATGTGGAGATGTGGTCTAGAGGCTGGAGCTTCTGTCTTTGGAATGGGTGAATCAAATTTCAATCATGGCCTCAGCCCATCACCCTGTAATTGTGGGCAAATCACGTAACTTCCCTGCACCTAAAAACAAACAAACATTATAACACTTGATTCTCTTGAAAAGCACTGTAATGCTGTGGGCTAGATTTGCGCAATATAGAACAGCAAAAACTAAATTGGTGTGTTTGGATTTACTGTACTTAACTCCACACAAACAAAATTAATTGCAAAAAAACCGTAGTTAAAAGGTTCTGGCTCACATGTGACAATCCTCTGAAATTGCTAGGTATGGTTAACAACACACACAACGTATGCCTTAACTGGCACCACATGCTATGCTTGCTCTTTCCTTTGTTTCTGAAATGTGTGCAAATTGGTAATTTGAGCATGGTGGTCATCAGAAGTTATGGCATGTGTTATATGCATTGATAATCATAACTGGCGAATTTGAGTGGTTTGTCAAGTTTGGGCCAAAACTATATCTCAATTTTTAACTGTGTTTTTTTCAGTGAATGTCATTGGATTTGTATGTGTGCAGCTGTAGTTGGCTGAAAGGGGTGACCTGCGGGCAGGCTCTTCAGCCAAACTGCGATGAATGGCCAAACTCCACAGCTGAAGGCCTATGGCTATGCACAGGGAAGATTGCGTTCAGGGCATAGATCACTGTAATCATCCTGCCTCTGTTGTGCATGGTGTTGAGTGGTGGGCCTGGCTTCAGTGAGGCCCTCTGTCCAACCCTCTGCCACCAGCAGGCAATGCTCACTGTGCACAGAAAGTGGTAAAACACAGGGGAGGTTTGGCATAGGTTATGGCCTTTGGCCAGGTCCTGCAACCTCTCTTTTGCATGTAGCCTACTCCCACAGGGCCCAGCCATTGGAAGTGTTTGGGTGAAGGAGCTTGGTCTTTACTTGTGCTCAGATACTTGTCAATATTTTTGGGTTAGTTTTTATGATCAACATTAAACTCTTCAATCAGAAGTGATTCAAAATTCACAAAACTCTCAAGTCAGAAGTGATTGTAGAGTCATGAATCCCTTGAATCTGAAGTTCTTCAATTCTGGTGACTAAGTTATTCAATTCTGGTAACTATAATGGCTGCTTGTGTGACTCAATTCTTTTGTAAATCTAGAATCATGTGATGATTTTTGTATTTTTCCTGATGTGGTACTTGCGTTTTCCATGCATCTGCCTACACCTTAACACTCTGAGCTTGTCCCCCATGACTGAGCAATTTTTTTCCGCAGTATGAAACTCTTGATTCAGAGGTGACCAAGAGTTGCAGGACAGCCAAAAAAATCAGAGCCCTTCTACAGCCAATAACATTTCTTAAAATACAAAAAATGATTGAGAAGATTCGGGAGTCTTGATCCTGATTTAAATCATGTAAAGCCTGCTCTGCAACATTTTAAGTGTTAATTTCACAAACGCTATTGAACACATTGACTTCAAACCAACAAAAGCAAACTTTGTGACTAAAGTTCTACTTCCATGCCAAGTTTGGTTTAAATCCATTCCAATCCACCAACCTGCATGTGTTAGCAAACTTTCTAACTGGAGCTAAAAATTGTTTTTTTGACCCCCCATTTTTTTCTCATACACATATCTGCATGAAACGTGTCATGTCAGACTTTAGCTGACGAAGCTAGTGATTAGCTAAATCACACACAGACACACACACATAAATAATTTTGTAGAAAAATAACCAAAGTTCAAAGTAATATTATAGTTCGGCATGATAATGAATAACATCTTAGCTTAGATTAAAATATCAAAAAAATCACTGAAATACTCAAATTTAAAAAAACTCTATAGTTAGGTGTTGAAATGAGATAAAAACTTTTAAATAGCAAAAAACCACTGAAATGTGCAAGTTATTCTTTAATGAACTGACTACACCTTGCACCCCACCATACACTGCTTATGACTTCATATATTATGTCACTCATGACATAATAAATTACATCATTGTCTATGGGGATACAACAAATTTCAGATTGCACCCACAATACAATAGTCACCAACTTGAGTGTTTTTAGCTCTAGCAACTGACAATATTATCGCTCGAGTTGTAATGCTTACATTGTTTACCAATATCTTGCTTATATTTTTGTAAATTGTACAATTACAAAATATTCCATATGCCAGGTGGAGTTGGTAATTATCCTTGACAATTATTTTATTAAATAGCTCAGTAACACATTTGTTCATTAATTTCCCTTCTACCATTTCTACAGTGGTTCTAAGAAATCAGAGATTGTTCATCAAAGAACAATTTTTGAAGCCTTCAGTTGAAAATGATCATAACGTTTCTCTTTTTGGAGGTCTCTCCTCATCTCTCTGAGTACATCTATGTAAGATGCATACGGTGCCTGCTTTGGTTCTAGGGTTACTCCCTTGTCTTTTATAAATTTTTTCAAGAGCAGGGAAGTTCACTCTGCAGACATTCAAGCTCAGAAATCTTATTGTTTCTTTCTTTTCTTATTTGTTGGTGGAATTCTACTAGTTGCTCATACTATCTTCCCATAGGGAGTCAGTGCTTTCTTTCTTAAGTGTGCTTTTTCAGTTCTCGCTCTCTGTTTCTGACATCTCCACTCATTTTTATATCTCAACTTTAACTTTTCTCTTGAAATTTTTTGATTGTAAACTAGTTGGATCAAACTTTTGTAAGCTTCTTGCCTTTTCAATTCCCCTATTCTTCTTCCTCTTCCTCATCTAAGCATGAATTGATATAAAGGGCATGGATATTTGCTCCTTTGACTGGGGATTTATGTTTTTCATTATACTTCTTCTAAGTTTATTAACTCATAAGGTTCTTGCAACATAGCGTTGACAACCATATGGGAATAAGGACAACATAACAATCGCATAACACTGTGGATGTGGAATTTTGTTCCAATTGTGTTTGTTGTCACACTATGTTAAATTTTTGGTTATCTCTTGAAACGTTTTCACTAAATTATTGGTTGTACAAGCACTTTGCTTCTAGGAAATATGTGTCTAAGTTAGCTGCAACAGACCCTTTTTCAGTTTTCTGAATGGCAAGCTCTCTAGACATTATTTGCCAGTTTACTGCCAAACGGTCAACCAAAAGTATCACATGTTTAACCATTTTTGAGTTTCGCTACTCTGTGGTTTCTGGTGGTGCAACTAATTTGATAAAAGCAAGGATTAGGGTTAAGGAAGATTGGAAAATGTTTGGTATCATTGGGATCTTCCTGAATTCTTTCCTGATTTTCAGATAAAAGATCAATAACAACTAGCACTTTTGAAGCATTGACCCCCTATGTACATACTTAATTGACAGTTGATATCTACTTTCATTTCAAACTGTGGACTTGACTAGGTATGTAGTGAGTTTAATTATGTTCCTGCCTTGACCCTTTTGTTGAATATTGAATATGCTTTGAAAAGCCCTACATGAATGCATATTTGTGTCTTTTAGGAGCAGAAGGGTCAAATGAGTGGCCTGAGCTGGAAAGGTTACTTAGCATTTCTAGTTATTTCAGAATTTGTTATCTTTTCCTTCCCTTCTAAAGGACCCTGTTTAAGAGGTCTTTTTTACATCTGGTATGCTCATCTTGCCACAGATACTATCCATAGAACATTAAGAATTAGAAACCAAGAGTCATGCCTTTGGCCTTCATTACCTAATGTCATATACAGTTTTATAAGCATGACTGAGTTACAATGTGATGTAATGCTTGATTTTCTTGATCAAGACACTCAAGGGTATGCAAAGTTGAGTTGTATCAGGCTTACTAGAGAGAATGCAACACACTTAAGCTCAAAGAAAATGGGAGTAGTTGTGGATGGGCGAATTTTCCCTCCTTACCTCCAGCTTCTGCTGCTGTTATTGATATTAATGCCTCATGTATCACTTTCAGATAAGCTTGGCTTTGCTAATGGTCCCCCATACTTCCCTGTAGCACCAGCTGTGGAGACTTTGATGCTAGATTATTATTGCTCCAATATAGAGAAGGGATTCTGTAGTCTTCTTGGCTGAGTCTGCTGCATGTTGCTGTTTGTTGGGTATAGTTAAAACCCCAGTCCTGGGATTTAGGCCATGCCATGACGCTTTGCTAGATGGGCACCTCACCTCCTTATTAGAACCTTTCGTAGCCGAGGATTTGACTTGTTCTGGTAAAATATCAAATACAATCCCGATGACAAATTCACCATTTCCAAATGGAGTTACTTCTGACCTTTATTACTAGATGACCTCACTAAGTTGATTTAATCTCTAATGCTCATTTTCTATGAGGATGTAGAACGCTGGTTGTTCTTCTCATAGATGACATCTAAAAACAAGAGAGGATAAGTGAATCAAATTTCCCTAAAAGAGCACAGTCAAAAATGTTTTCAACTCTGGCCACCCAACAAAAGCAGCATCTACTTAAAAAGTAGAGTAAATGTTTTGATGAGGTGAGAAATGTAATGTTAATCAATATCATGGGCATGAACTTAGAGGTGGCATACTTTTATGCCATGTGAGCCACTCAAGCTCATTTTGTAATTAGCTTGGAGAGACTGTAAAGGTTTGGAACTGTAGGTGAATCTAAATTTGGATTTAAGAAACAGGTAATATAATTAACAGGTAATATAATTAACTGTTCAGATTCACATATCAAATGAGACAAAGTATTAATAATAGTATTAAATGAAAAATACCTCACAGTGGTCACAAAACTTATATCAAAGTAGTGTGATTTCATACAATCTGGAACCAGAGAAGACTACTGTCCAACCACCCATATCGCATTGCGTACTGACATCACTAAGATGGGAGTGCCTCTAAATTCTAGGCAAGGTCCTTAAACGTAAAGGAGCAATTTTACTTGAATATTACATTTATTAGTACTCTTTATTAAAAGCCTGTCAGTCAGATTCTATCCTTCTGTTGGACTGTTCAGTCTTTTGTCTGTCGATGAAACCCTCAAAATTACTATTGAGCGTGACTCTTGCTGTTGGCCCCTCTTTCCTTTTTGTTTTCTTTTGACATTTTTTGCAACCATGACCAAGATTCCAGTCTGGCATTACATATAAGATTTGATTATACACCCCTAAAAATGTTTAGCCCTTGTCTCATAGACAGAGACCCAATCATCCAACTGAGACTTTATATCCAGCCAACCTCGAATCATCATGGCCTGCGGCATCACCTTAGCTCGATCCTTGTACGACGGTTCTCAGTCTATAAAGTGAGCCACTTAAAACCTTGCTTGCAGAATCAATACACCAAAGATAGAATCATTTATCTAAATGTGTTTTTGGTCAATTACGTCATACAGCTACAAACATGCTATCTCTTTACCAACAATGGAAGTCAGACATCCAATTAACACTGAACTCCACCAAAACAGAATTTGTTCTTGTTACTATTGATTCCATGAAGAGCAAAGTCTAATCCTGGAATTCAGCAGTATTGCTGTGTAGCTCCCTCAAACTTCCTGACTTCTTAGTTGCACAAAGTCCCTTGGACTATATATCTACATTCATGACCCCTCTAAAGATTATATTAGCAAGAAATCTTGGAGCACCTAATAGTTGAGGCAATGACCTGCTCGCTGATCTCACTGACATCGCATTGCCCCTCTAAAAACAATTGTCCATGCAATGGACGATCCAGAACAGAAGTTATTCAAAGACATGACCCAGTGGCGTCTTCTCCGCTAAGGTGGAGGAGTGTCGCCCCACTGCCATAAAGCAGCAAAAGAAAGGAAAAAATAAAATGATAATAACGTTATGTTGTTATCATTTTATTTTGTCCTCCCGCTGGGGCAGCTTGCATGAGGGGGCGGGGCGGGGCTGAAGAGCAGGGGAGAAGGGTACAACACTCCTAAGTGCGCAATGACTGTTTGGTCGGGCCTCCCAAAACAGTCATGCACACTTTCCCTGTTCTCCATACAGGCTTCATTACAGCCTGCATGGAGAACATGCCACCCCTCCAGCCCCTGGCTGAGCGCCTTGTCAGGGCACTCAGACCGATCACAACGCTGCATTGCAGCATTGTGATTGGCTGTACGGAGTGTGAAAGTACTGGTGCTTCCTGCTTCCTGGTTCTCCCAGGAAGAGGATGCAGGAGCTGGCCGGCTGGGAGGTAAGTGTTTTTTTTTTAAACCAATCGCTTCCCTCCGTCCCTTCCCCCCCACCCGCCCCACTGCTGCTTCCAGGTAGCAGCCGCGACTGACATGACCTGTACCCTGAGAGAGCTACACTGGCTCCCCGTTGAGGCAAGCACCCAATTCAAGGCCTATGTATCACCTAAAAGGCATTTGCAACAAAGAAGCTAAACTACCCATAAACCACTTGCCACATCTTAACCACTTCAGGTGGAGCGTGGCACAACTCGAAATCCCAAAAACTAATAAAGAAAGAATTTTGGATCAGGAATCCCCTACGTTTCACTGCCACTCCCTCTCTTCTGCAACTGGGATAAAAAGTAAAACACACCTGTACATTCGACAGCTCTCTCTCAAGCTGTCTGTGCTACAGAGGGCACATGGGGCTCAGGTTCCTCCTGCTAGTTTTCAACCATTTACTGCTCCCCTCTCAAAGTACATGTAAAGACTGAGCAGCGACAAAAAAAAGTCTTTTCTTTAAGTTTATTGTGAGCAAAGTAATGCAGTCCTGAGGGCCCAGAGTGTCATCAGCAACTGCCGCACAGAACAAATACAAACAGTAAGAAGAACACTATGACAGTTGTGGAAGAACCATGGAGACACAAAGTTCCAACCACCATCATACAATAAAGGGAACAATAGAAAATGTTAAGAAGTGCTAATATGAGGAAATGCACAACACCACATATCTCCTCTTCTTACAAAAGAAAATAAATAAATAAACACACAAAAAAAAAATCTAAATAGTAACAAAATCATTAAACTTTTTAGGTAACATTTTTGTTCTAGAGCTCATCCGAACCCTTGATGGACAAACATCATGTACATTTTTAGTGCTGGTAGAAAAGTGACTCTTGGATTTGGCCAAGCGAGACATGTGCCACCACTGTCCATTGCTCAATTTGACAGAATGGCCTTTTATTTCTTCAATACAAGCCGGATCCCTGTATTTTGAAGAACCTTTTGCAACAATAAAGGTTCTTTGACACATACCCATTCACCAACAGAAAAATTCACAACTCTTTTTAATTTACAGTGATCATACACTTTCTCACATCTTTTGCAATTGAATAAATCGCTTGCAGATTTCGCCCTCTAGACTCCTCTAGAACATTACAGCTACCACCCAATGCTTTGATTTTCCAAAAAGGATTCAAGCATGAACTTACTTTCCTGCCTCTCATTAACTCAAACGGTACAGAACCTGAAATTGAATGTGGCGTTGTCCTATATGCCCAAACCACATTTCTTACAGCAGTCTCACAATCCACCCTATATTTAACAGCACTTAACAGAAAGGTTGAAAGATTCAACCGGGTTCTAGTTGAATCTTTCAACCTTTCCGTTGGCTTGAGGATGATAAAGCGGAGTGCGCAAATGGTTCACACCTGTTTTGGTTAAAAATTCTTGCATACTAGCTGAGGTGAATTGAACACCATTATCCGATATCAGCTCTTCAGGAATCCCTTCTCTGCTGAAAACATCTTGCAAGAATCGAATGACAGACTTGGTGTTAGTCTCCGACACACCCCTCACTTCCACGCACCTGGACAGGTGATCCAACAGTACAATAAAATATCTCATGTTGTTAGGTAACACATGAAATGGTCCAAGAACATCTATTGCTACTCTCTGCCACACTCTGTCCGGACAAGGAACAGGACTTGGTACTGGAGAAATAGTAGTGAGATGTTTATCACTATAAGAACACTGTACACATTCTCTAACTAAGGTCTCTACTTATTGATCAATACTGGGCCACCAAAAATCATTGCAGATTTACGCTTAGTAGCAGTCATTCCTAAGTGACCTAAATGAGCAGTTTCAAGAATTTTGAGTCTAAAACATTTTGGAGGAATCAACTTCCCACCCCTGACAAGTAAATTGTTCTCGATTGAAAGTTCATCAGCTACCTTACAATATGGTTGTAAATTTACATCAATAGTTTTTTCTTTAGGCCAGCCAGTAACAACAAAATTCATAACTTGTTTAAGGACAACATCCGATTTTAATGCCTTCAACCATTCACTCATGTTGGCACAGATTACAGTGTCCTCAACACTAGCAATAATGCACTCTTCAATCTCCTCAAACACATTAAATTGTTCATTGTAGTCCTCTACAGGAAGTCTAGACAAGAAATCTGCCTTGAAGTTCTTGCCCCCAGCAATATGGAACACATAGAAATTGAACTCAAGCAGTTTTGTGGACAGATGAGACAATCTGGCTGTTGAATTCTTGATTTTGTTACCAGATAATATGTCTACCAAAGGCTTATGATCAGTTCTCAAAAAAACTTTCTTCCCCATAGGTAGGGCTTGAACTTCTCAATTCCCCACACATAAGCAAGCATTTCTTTTTCAATAACATAATATCTGAGTTCAACATATTTCATTCTTCTTGAGGCAAAACCAACTGTTACTTCTTTGTAACCCACCATTTGAGACAAAACAGCTCCCATACCATAAGAAGTGGCATCAACAGTGATATAAGTATCACGACCCTCAACATATGCTTGAAGAGCAGGAGCAGACAAAATGCTATCCTTAATAGTTTGAAAATGCTCTTGACAAGAAGAAGTCCAAACAAAATCTGTATTCTTCTTAAGAAGACTTCTGAAACATTCTGTCAAACCTGCATAGTTTCTTATAAATCTCGCATAAAACTCACACAAGCCCATAAAAGACTTGAGCTGTTCCTTATTGGTAGGATGAGGAGCATTGACAATACCATCAACAATGCTGGGCTTTGGTTTGACACACTCATGTGTAAGAATGTGACCCAAATATTCAATTTCATTGACTGCAAAGATACATTTGTCATCTCTTAACGTAACACCATTCCTTTGTAAGGTAGTGAGAACCTGTTCAATAACAGCATTGTGTTCTTTGAGTGAAACCGTATGCACCAGAATGTCATTTTGGAAGATAACAACATTGGGTACGTCCTTAAACATGTTAGTCATCACCCTTTTGAAAAACGGAAGCCGCAAGAGGCCAGTCCAAATGGCATGCGGCAAAATTGAAAGGTACCATCAGGAGTGACAAAAGCTGTCAGATGACGGGACTGCTCATCCAAGACTACCTAATGGTAAGCCGCTCTTAAATCAAACTTCGAAAACCATTTGGATTGACCAACTGCAGTGATAAGGTCATCAATACGTGGGAGAGGAAAACTCTCAACCCAAATTGCCTTATTAAGGGACCTCAAATCCACACAGAGGCGTAATTCACCAGACTTCTTTTTGGCAAGAACGATGGGAGTCAACCACAAAGTGGCATCCACCTTCTCAATAATTCCCTCTTTCTGCATTCTAGTTAGCATGACAGACAACTCACTTCTGATACTGTGAGGCACATTGCGCAATTTATGCTTAATAGAAGACACATCTTCTTTAACTTTGATAAAATGAGAAAAGTTTTTGTTACACCCAATTTTTTCTTGAAACACATCTTCAAACGTGTTTTTCCAAGGTACCTGAACATCTACAGCATTAATCAAGGAAACAGGGTTTTTATGACCACGTTTGATGATCATTCCAAACTCAGCTTGATGCCACCAACCCAAAACATTAATGCCTTTAAAGGCTACATACACTTTACCATGTATGGTTTTGCTCTCAAACTTGATATCCGCCCAGAAAAACCCACTCAATTCAATTCTGCTCCCTTCAAAAGCAGTGGTGATGACATCAAGAGGTAATAAAATCTTGTGCGACCAAGACTCTTTATATTTGTCAATAGAAATAATGGTAATTCTTGCACCTGAATCAATAAGTAGCGAAATACCACGACCATCTATTTCAATATGCACCAAAGGGTCAGTGATATTTTTGCTGATTTGAACATTATTAACTTCGACACACTCCACACACAACATCAGTTCCTCAACCTTCTTTTCAACAATATCTTGATCATTGTGCGTAGTACAGTCTTGAACATACCTAATGGGAAAACGTTTGCCACCTCTGCAAACTTTGCCAAAATGTCCAATTTTTTTACATTTGAAACATTCTTGTGAAGCTGCTGTGCAATATTTAAAATTAGAAACATGAGTAGATGACCCACATCTAAAACATTGTAATTTAGGAACACTGTGTGCAGAAGCGTTGCTTTTACCACCCCTGAGAACGAAATCTCCAGAGCTTGCACCTTTAGAATTGTTAATGCTGGAACAACTCACAACAGAAGATTTGGTGGCCGAACTAACTAGAGCTATTCCAGTAACCGGTATAGAACTTTCTAATTGTTTTGCATAAAGTTGTGAACTTTCAATACTTTTTGCTATGTCAATAGCTTCATCTAAAGATGGATTTTTGCAAGACAACAATTTTTGTTGAATTTTCCTTGAATGACATCTACAAATGATCTGGTCTCTGATGAGCTGAGATGTGAAGTTCCCAAAATCACAGTACCCAGCCAACATTTTCAGAGCAGTCACATATGAATCAATAGATTCATTGGGAGCCTGAACACATGTAAAAAACTTGTGTCTGTGTACTACCAAATTGACTTTACCCTCAAAGTAGGTAGTTAATTGTTTCACAGCCATTTGAAATTCATCAATATATTCACTATCATGACCAGTGTACTCTGGCAAATGATCAAACACATTCTGTCCTTCAACGCCTAAATAATAGTACAACAGACTACGGGGCATATTCTCAAGGACTCATCGTCGAGTTAGCGGCACTTTATCGCAGCCAAAGTGGTGATAAATCCATTGCACCATTCAGAAGCTGGTGCTAACAGCCGATATCACCAGTTTACCTGCGATAGTAGCCGCAAAAAACATCGCCACGGATGACACCGGCAACTAACGCTAATGAGATGCAGAGTAGGCGTTCCCGTGCAAAAACCAGCGAAATCACCACTCCGCAACATTCTCAACGACCAGCCAGATCGGCGATAAGATTCAAAAACATGCGATAAGGCGTGTTAGCAGCAGGGATTCAACACCTGCTCCTACCTGGTGCTAAAGCGGACGACAACCTGCACCATAAAAGGGAGCCCAGCCCACAGCCACACCAGAAGAACAACAGATGCCATGGAGCCACTGATCATGCAGCTCGGAGCCCCAAGAGGGCCACAACACCCACCGCCACCACACCCAGGCCTCCCACCCCCCCGGGCAACCTCCCCCCGGACAAAGAGATCTCACATCTACCTTACAAATACATGAACACAACAATTTGCCTGATGTCGCACAAGTACAACAATCAACATTCATGTGTGGCCAGAAAAAGGAAAAACATCCATACACCTTAGAATTCCAAAAATAATAATGTATTCAAATTTAACTCAACACCAATAAGTGGAAGAGTCATGGCGGGTCTCCTCTGGACAATCTGCAAGTCAAAACCTGCAAGACAAAATTGAAGATAAGAAGGTGCGTCATGTGCCCAAAAAGGGACAGAGAGAGAGAGAAAGAGAGAGAGAAAGAAATGTAGAGCGAGAGAGAGAAAGAGAGGGAGGGAGAGAGACAGTGAAAGGAAGAGAGGGACAGGGAGAGACAGTGCCAACACCGCGCACCCAGGCCACACAGCTCACCTGCTGCCACCGGTGTGTCTCCAACCACATGCCGGTTCACACTGCAGGCCACCAGGTCCCTCATCTGAAACAGAGTCCACAGCTAATGATGGCAGAGTACCCATCATTGCACACGGCAACATCGCTTGGCTGCCCCAGCGCACACAGGCTGCTGCACCCCAGCCCCTCCCGCCGCCCAGCGGGGATTGCCCACCCCTGCGCACACAGGCCTCACTGCTCACCTTCTGCCACCGGCGTGACTCCAAGAGGGCCCACCACGTGCCGGTGCAAACTCCAAGCCCGGGGCCCGTGACCCTGGCAGCCTCCACATCATGCAGCCACGCACCGCGGTCCACCAGGTCGCACACTTGATTCTGGGTCTTCATATTGCAATGGCAGAGATCATATCAGTGCACACGGCATCATCGCAGGCTGCACACCCGCTCAGCACTTTAGGTGCCCCTACCTCAGTGCACAGAAAGTCACCGTCCCGTGGCGGTCGGCCCGTGCCGGCCACAGTGTAACTGGTGCCACCGACTCCATGCAACGCAAGTCATGGACCTATCTGATTGAGCCTCATCATATGGCAGGCGGACGCAGCCATGTCACCTCAGGCATTGGGGAAGAACTGGGACAAGTTGCATCGTTGTACCCCCTTTATACGTAAGCCGAGTGGGCTGGCTCGGCGTACGCCAGGCCAGCGTAGGGGTGTGAACAAATATCCCTTGCATCTGGGCGTGGTTCATATCTGGGCTGCACAGGAAACCAACTGATGCGTGTGTCTCCGTTGCTGTGTCTGCGCCACACGGCCCGCTATCGACAATGTTGCACCCTGTGATGCAAGTCCCACGACATGAGCAACATGGACGTAAGGGGGAATCACTGACCCTACATTCATCCATACTTTCATACTTGAATGATCAAAGACATGACACATCTGTGCGAATCAGAATGTTTTATTCACATCCAATGGAGTGGTGCAGCTGGAGCAGTACAGGGCCATGCAAACCTCCACTTCACATATTCGGCCCGTGGAGTGTCAAACAGAGTCTTTCAGGGAATGACAGGTACCACGGAAGAGGAAGAGTGCAGTCCGCAGTCTGATCGCTGTGTCATTGGCAACCAAACAGAATATGGCAGTCCATGTCGAGGTCCAAGGTGAGTGTCGCAGAGTGCATCGGGTGACAGTGGAAGTTGATGATGCAAAGGGCACGACCAAGCAGGAACAGGCCATATGGCGGAGATGAATGCTACTGCCTCCTCCGTACCAGTAAGGTTGCTTCACCCGCATCTTCTTCCTCTGATGTCACATGTGCCTCACACGTGGGTGGTGGTGGTATGTCAGCCGCACTGTGTGCCACTGACACATCAGGGGCAGGAGGTGGATTGCCTGCCGCACTGCGAGGCACTGATGCATCAGGGGGCGGAGATGTGGAGGTAGAAGCAGCAGCAGCAGCAGCATTCATCTGCTCAAGGCCTTGAGGCAGCAATGCCATGGCGATGTGCTGCAGGGCATGGAAGGTCCCAGCCACAACTCGCTGGTGTGCAGCTGTGGCAGCCATTCTTTCCGCCGTCATCCGCTCCATGTTCTCCATGTTCGCCCGCATCTGTACCAACTCCCGGCTGACATCGCTGGAGCCACTCTGACTGGACAGTTGTTCTTGTCTCAGTTTCATGACTCCAGCAATGTCAGCCATGGATCATTGGAGGGCATGGAGCGGACTGTGGGTGTCTGTCAGGGACTGTATGTGGTCCCTGATGGGAATCAGACACCCATGTATGGCATCAAGTTTGGCTGCCATGAGGTCAAACCCCACCCGCACCTGATCGGCCATCTTCTCCTGGGCCTCCAACGCATGGCGTTGGAAGGCCATGTGTTGTTCGTGGGGGTCCTGGGAGATGGCTGGGGTGGTAAGTGCGTCCTGCTGTGTGGTCTGTTCAGGGGGTGGGATCTCTTCGATGCAGCTGGGCTGCCCTGGTCCTGGAGATGGGGTGCTGAGGCAGTCGATGAGGTCTTGGAGGGCTTTGGTGTCGATGTCGGAGGTGTCCTCCCCATCATCGGTGAGGAGTTGGTGGGGCTGCTCTGCAGGAGGTGTTGATGCTCCCTCTGCAATGTGAAGGGGAGATGCAGTATTACATCGTGTTCACATGTGTGTTGACGCATTGTACAAGTTCACATACAGACTGCATGGCAATGTACATTGTGGCTGTCCAGGAGGTGATGCTTATTTGATGCGGGACAGTGCACATTTCGACATCATCAAGGATATGTGTTTGTGCCTGTACATTGACATCTCACATTTCCCTGCTATGCCAGATGTGATTGGCAAGTTTCTACACACAGGCAGAACTTGTGGTGTCCTCTGTCCTGTTGTTAACGTGTTGCAGTCTGTACCACATTGTTGTCAATGCTGATGTGCTCTGAATGTCATGTGTGTGTGCTGCATTTTGGGGGGGTCGCCCCTGCAGCTCGGATTTGGCTGCCCCTTGTCCCTTTCAGGTGGTGTGCCTTTGACATCTGTGCCCATACAGTGCTGAGATGTTGCAGACTAGGGTGGATTTGGGTCTTGGTGGCAGTTGGGACTCTGGGGCATGGTTTGTCCGCAGATGTGTAGTTGACGTCAGGGGTTTTTCTGTGCAGGTGGATGTGTCAGAGTGTGGCCTGCTCCTTTACGGATGTGGTCCACACTCCGCCACCACAGTGTGGTGGCGTGCACCATGTCATGGTGATCGGACTGCAGCCATGCTAATCGTCATGCGGTGTCACTTGCATGGTCAGTGTGGCTCATGGACCCGCAGCTTTGCTGGGTTCAGCACATGTGCATGGGTTGGTAGTGAGATGAGTGATGTGTGTGAGGGACTCCTCTGGGCACATAGTTGACGGGGGCCTACGTGCAGTTGCTATGTGTGCTGCAGTGTGCCAAGGGGTTTAGGGACATGATCCAGAGTCATTGTGGGTGTGCAGTGTGCTATACTCCATTGTGCATGTGTGCCATTGTGCCCATCTCCCCCATCCCCCCAGTCCCTGGTCGTTACTCACCCTGTTGCTGTTGTGTCGGGTCATGTTGAGCAGTGTCCGGTACCCCGACTCCTGCCACCGTCTCCCCACTGATCACTGTGGACACCATTTCCTCCATCTCATCCAGCTCCTCCTGTGGCGCTGGACTCCCACCTCCAGTCTGCATTGCTGCCTTCTGGTTGTTGGCGAGTTTCTGCTTGGTCTTGCGCTTCACGTCATTCCAGCGCCTCTTGACCTCTCCAATTGTCCTCCTCCGCACTCCGACTGCATTCACCTTGTCCACGATGGACTGCCATATTCCATTTCTTGTTGCCAATGACACAGTGGAGGTGACGAACAGATATTGATGGCGTTCTACCACCTCCGTGATCAGGATCCTGTTTTCCTGCGGACTGAACCGCGTCTTCCTCTTCTTCTTTTCCTTGCCCTTCCCTGTCCCTGACGTACCAGCCTGCTCCTCCGGGGGGCTTGTGGGGTTCTGCCCGTCCTCTGTCACTGCTCCGGCTGCCTCCATTGTGCGTCGCTGTAGTTTGTTTTTTGTTTGTGTTATTGTTTGGTGCTTTTGTAGTGGTTTTTCCCACGTGATGTGTGTGAATTGCAGGCCTGGCGCTGCTTTTCGCCAATTGTCTTATCGCGGTTGGGCCCATTGCAACTTTTTTTGCGTTCAGGTTTGGGTTTTCATCGCCGTCCCGATAATGTTTTCGCCGACATTTTGCGCGTTGACGTGAGACTATCGCATGGTACCGCCGTGTGGGGAATACAACGTTAACACGGCGATATTTTCCCGCGATAGACTGTGATGTGCAAAGTTGCTTTAAGCGAATTTTGCGATGATTATCACTCGTTCTTGAGAATATCCCCCTACACTTTCTATCTGGCTTAAACTTAAGACCATCAATAGCACCTAAGTACGCATTGAAAAATCTATACCATAACCTCCACTTCAAAGGTGGTTCACCTGGCTCCTGTAGAAAAGGACTGGGAGGAGTAACAGTTTGCATATTGGTGCCAGAGAATGTAAAAACAGTGCAAACAATGTGTGTCCACAACAGCGAACACTAAACCTGAAAGAAAAACCAAATTAGTAATAAGGAGCACTGCAAGAAAAGAAGGAGAAAGAAAAAAAAAGATTTAGAAAAGAGAACGAAGGAGAAAAAAAAAGAGAAATGTAGAAACAAGTTTAAGTGCAATAAACCATAGACAAACTAGTGCACAGCAGAGTGATACACCAGTTAAAGCAATAAAGTTTTTTTTTTTAAATATGCTGCAGTGACCAATAATGTCCACACGGAGTGCTGCACAACAGGAATTAAAATTAAGACAATCCAGAAGAATTCGATGATATCCAGTTGCCAGGAAGTCGCAGGAAACTGTGTGGATCAGTTTATACTCCAGAAAGAATACGAGGACGAAAGAAACACAGCAGGAGATGCAGCAGGTACGTCAGCAAATGGTACATAAATAAATAAGCAGATCGTAGTACGCACGGCAGCGTAAAAACCAGGCGTCAGCACAGCGAGGCAGCGTGTAAGACAGGCGTCAGAGCTGCGAGGCAGCATGAATAACGAAGGTAGCAGACAGCGTGGTAAACACTAGAGTAAAGAAGGAAGCTGACCGCGTGGATAGCGTTGAAGCCTTTAGTAAAACGGGACTGTAGACTGTATCGAAGCAAGCACAAAAAACGCTCGAGATGAAGATGATGGCTCAGCGAGCGGTAGAACGCTCGAGCGAGTGCAGCTGTAGAGCGTGGGCGGTAGCGCGCGAAGGATAGATTTGACAAGGAATTCCCAAAAGAAATTGAACCCTGGGCCCTCAAAGTAAAAAAAAAATACCTGAATTGGAGTAGCGTACGTCCAAATATCGCCAAGTTCACCAAACTGAAGAAAACGGAGAAAGCAGCGATGCAGGTTCCAATAAGATCAGCTGCGAGGAGGTTTCTCCGTGGAGTGGCCGGAAGGATATCCCAAGCTTGTCGCCAATTTGTAAAGACTGAGCAGCGACAAAAAGAAGTCTTTTCTTTAAGTTTATTGTGAGCAAAGTAATGCAGTCCTGAGGGCCCAGAGTGTCATCAGCAACTGCCGCAAAGAACAAATACAAACAGTAAGAAGAACACTATGACATAGGTGGAAGAACCATGGAGACACACAGCTCCAACCACCATCATATAATAAAGGGAACAATAGAAAATGTTAAGAAGTGCTAATATGAGGAAATGCACAACACCACAGTACACTAACAGTTCACCATATTTAGTTCGCCACATGGCTCACGCTAATTATATAGTTAAAACATTGGTATCGTTATCTTTGTATGTAACCTGCCACTTTGTTACATACAATGTATATCAAAGCTTTTCTCCTCTTTTGCTTTAGGTCTGCCCTGTACAACTGGACAAATTCAAAGAATTAATTATTAATAACTAGGTAAAATATTGGTTAATAAAAAACAAAAGACTAATGACAATTCAGGTAATCTACATTAGCAAAAAAGAAAACGATGCGCGCAATCCGAAGCCATGGGCGACAAAAGGAATTCTCTCTATTGTGCAAAATGACTAAATAAACATTAACATTTTTAACAGCACATGCTGCAAACTAAAATACTTCTGTTGTAAGTGGCGTAGAGTATGTTTGCAATGTCCTGGCTGAAAACACTACAGACTTTGACATGAGCTTCCTAACATTGCCGACAGGATCTATCCAGGAATTGGAAAGTTTACAGACTTTGTTAAATTAGTTGCTATACACACTAATAAAGTTGCTATAGCAATAAAAAGCAGATGTGGTGGTGATTTGGTAAAGCGAACTGCTGCCTATCCTATAGAGAAATGGACATGTACACAAAAGCAGCGGCTTAATGAATGACACTTGTAACATTCATTCCCGACTAACCATTTGAGTATACACGAACAGATATGTACAAAGTTGTGTGATTTAGAAATGGCGGCTTTACAGTTTATATGCAGGAGGAGATGCAAACCGCCAAGTTTCAGGAATGGACGTTGCCTTTCTGATCAATTTGGCATCTGGAGTAGAATCACAGCTCTGTTTTCCACCAGCACACAGAAGGCAGAGGGTAGTCGTGCACCTGTTTGTAAAGAAGTTGCTTTGCTTTGAAGTGGATGCTTAAAAAGCAAATCCTGAGTTTGAACTTGAGTTCCAGATCTTCCATCTTCAAGACTTATCAGGTCTGGATGGGGGAACGAAAAGCAGCCTTGGCAAAAATGCTCAAACCAGCCCTACTCCCTTCGTCTCCTCGCCAATCTCAATCATTCCATCCATACATTCTCTCTCCTTCTCTTCTCTCCTCTCACTCTTCTTCCTCTCTGATAATTTTCTCTCTACCTCCACCTCTCTTTCTGTCTCTCCTGAGGCCTCTTTTTGCTTGCTGCAATTTACCTTAGGGAGCTGGGGAAAGTGACAGAGGCACCAGGAACAGGCCTTTGGTCACTTTCAAAACTGGCCTCCACAGGTTCCAGCCCACAAGGTAAATGCCTGGTGTAACAAAATATCTTTTTCATTGTCTGTGCTTCAAAAGTGCAGCACAGGCTGTAATCGCCAGCATAAAGTTTCAGTGCACTGCATGGCTGAATAGTAATAGTGGATTCTGTAGAGTGCCACCCGGCCTCTATCATATACTGCAACAAATCTGCAGCCAGAGGACCGGGAGCGGTCCGAAGGCATAAATAAAGGCACGGTGATTGCTGGCAATACCCAGTATTTAATGTGTCTGTCTCCCTTTATTAGGTGCCCTGCGTGATGCACTATTAGTGAGTGGTACTATACTGTGAGGCCTTTACACTGGTGACGAGGCTGGTACTACCCCGTGTGCAAGAGATGCCTACCTCACCGCTGAGCAGGCCAAGGGCTGTGCGGTGATATGAGGCTCATGCTGTGGCCTGACAGGAGGGGTTCTGCCATGTGGACCAGCCGCTGGCAAGCGGTTGAGGCACTCGCCCTCAGGTAAGGAGACCACAGCCTTGGGTCTGAAGCTGCATGCGAGCTGTGTATCCCTTCCCAACACCTGCCGTTCCTGTGCCCGTGTGAGTGGCAAGGCCCACAGCATCATGATAGCTGCTAAGGCTGCCTGCGAGATCTGGCTACACCACCTTGCAGTAGCCCACTGTACTGCACCCAACCAGTCCATGGCCAGTGCACGGCCTGCCCTACAGAAGCATACGGGTGGCTGCCAATTGCTGGAGAGGCCAGCAGTGAGGTGTTGATGGCACGTGCTGGTGTTTGCCTAGCATGGAATGAGTGACATTGGACAGAACAGCGACATTTGCCTACGCCGAGGAAGAGCCTGGGAGAGGAAGGTGGTGAGGAGTCAATCTGTCTTCCAAGAAGAGGCTACTCCTCCCATAAACAAGAGCAAACAGCATAAGTTAGAAGAGGAGGAAGGGGGTACGTAGATACAAGAAACAAAAAAGAGGCTCATAATGAAACAAGGAAGAAGAGGTAAAATGGATGAATGTTGATGTGAAGAGGCACAAACGGTACATGGAAGGCCCAGGCTCCAGAGAGCATCAAGAGAATAAAGGAAAGAGAACATGTGTGCCGAGTAACAAGATGCACTGGTCACTGCACCCCAATGGTATATGCACCCATCAAAGCACTGCTGCCCTTTAGCCAGCTGTTGGACCCAAAAGCTGCCCCACATTGGCGGCAATTAATAAGGTGCCTCCAACACTACTTTCATGATACATGCGAGATAGACGGAGCAGTCAAGAGATCCATGGTGCTCCACGTGGGGGGTGCGGAGCTGCACGACCTGCTCAAACATCTCCCCAACACAGTAGGAGGCAGTGACTTTGATACTACTATGGCAGCCCTTAATCAACATTTTGACCCCCAATTGAACCCTGAATATGAAAGGTTCAAACTGAGACAGGCCCGACAGACTTAAGACGAATTGATAGATGTATTCAATGTGTGCCTACGCAAACTGGCAAGCATCTGCACCAACATACCAGCCAGATGAAATCAGGGTCGAACTGATCCAGGGTGCCGCTCATCTGCCCTATGGAAACTCAAACTTTGCCAACAAGGCATCACCTTAGACAATATCCTGATATTCGCAAGATCCAACAAGCTTGCAGACAGCAGGGTTGAGGACATGGAGGCAGCTTTTGCAAGAGGCACAGCCCCGATGAACGCATCGAGAACAGACAAAGTCAAGGAAGAGCAGTTTGATGCCATATAGCGATGCCCTGTCCAGCTGCGCACAGCTCCCACTCCCAAACAGTCAGAGAAAGGGTGTGATCACTGCAGATTGATGCACCAAACGCCCAACGTGTGCCCAGCACAAGGAAGATCCTGCTTAAAATGCGGTTGCATTAACCATTTTGCCAAGGTGTGCTGCAGTGGCTAGCCAAGTACCAGAACAGGGCACCAAGGGTGAGGGCTGTCTACCCTCTGTCAGCTGTCCATTGAGGATGGCAAAGAAGGGCAGCCCAGACAACAGGCAGAAACCATGAGTTGCTCTGAGGAAGATGATGAAGAGGAAGTCTTCACAGTGTTGTTCACTGGCAGAGAGAACCATCGCCAAAGGTCCCTGCCGATGTGCAATTTGTAAATTGGAGGTACCCAAATCACCGTCCTGATGAACATGGGCAGGTCTATGAATGTCATGGACACAACCCAGTTCCACAAGCTCATGCCACAGCCAAGGCTAGTATCCACGAAAACCAGGATCTACACATATGGAGGCACAGAACCACTATCCCTGAGAAGAGTCATCGAGGTGATGGTAGAAAATGAGGGGAAAAGATCACAAGCCAGATTTCATGTAAACCAAAGGGGACAATAGCACCCCCCTGGGTTGTCACACAGCAGAAGACCTGGGCTTGGTTTCTTTTGCCCAACAGGTGCATGAATAGCATGCAGAGAGCATTCTGAAGGAATACCCACAGTTTGTTCGTAGGCGTAGGACACCTGAAAGTTGTGAGTATAAAGCTCCAGATTGATGATACCATAAAACCTGTAGTCCTGTGACACAGAAGAGTGTCATTCCACTTATGCACGTTGGTCAAAAAAGAACTGGAACAAATTGAACGGTTAGAGGTTATTGAAAAAGTGACTGGACTGACTCCTTGGGAACCACCCCTCGTGATAGCCCTCAAGCCTAAACAACCAGAAGCCATAAGGTTCTGTATCGACATGCGTCTCCCAAACAAAGCAATAGACCAGGAACAGCACATCATCCCCCACCATCGACGAAATAGTAGCTGCTCTGAATGGTGCTCGCTGGTTTTCCAAATCTGATCTAAATGCTGGATACCACCAGCTTGTGCTCAACAAGTTGAGCAGATATATCAGTACCTTCTCCACCCATGTAGGTCTTCACAGATACCGACGCCTTAACTTTGGGATCTCGTGGGCAGCTGAAGTGTTCCAAGATATTATTCAAAAGATCCTGTCTAGGCTATTCGGCGTGCTAAACGTGAATGACGACATCTTGATAATCTAGGACACCTTGGAAGACCATCACATGATGCTGAGAGCTATCCTAAAGCGGATAGCGGACTGTGGGCTGTAGCTCTACCGACAAAGGTGTTCCTTCTATACGAATGCTGTTGAGTTCTTTGGGTACCACTTCTGGAGTGATGGACTGCAGGTTGATCCAAAGAAGGTGGATGCCATACAATCGGCATCTGTCCCACAAAATGCATCAAAAATGGGAAGCTTCCTGGGCATGGCAAACTACTGTGGATGTGTTATTCCCAACCTGGCCACTTTGTCAGTGCCCCTCCGGGCCTTAAAAAAACGTGAGTGCTCCTGGGAATGGGACAGCAGAACTAAACAAGCATTCAAAATGGTGAAGGGATTACTCCTGAATGACGCAACAGTGGCAGTATTTTAGCCCCAGGCACAGAACCGAGCTGGTAGTAGATTCAAGCCCCGTAGGCCTTGGCGCTGTCCTGCTCCAAGATAACCATGAAGGGTCAGTGGTTCCCATCGCCTAAGCCAGCGTGGCCCGAAGGCATAAATAAGGCTGATTTCAAAACCATCCTCCACAGGCTCCATCCCAAAAGGGAAATGCCTTGTGGAACAAAATGTCTGTCCATTGTCTGTGCTTCAAAAGTGCAGCTCAGGCTATAATAGCCAGCGTAACGTTTCAGTGGCTGTGCACTGCTCGGCTAAATAGTAACGGTGGATTCCGTGGGAATTCCCAATTGTTTGATTACCTCCCATAGAAAAGGCCATTCAACCCGGTCAAATGCCTTTTCACCATCAAGTGTGATTAGTGCTAGAGCGGAATCTGTGGTTCCTGCCCAGTACAATAATACTGTGGCTAAGTTAATACGACCTGTGGTATCTTGTCGGGGTATAAAGTCATGTTGCCATGGTGAGATTCATTTTTCAATTTTGGAATTATGTTTGGCTGCAATAATGCTAGTACAGATTTTATAATCCGAGCAGATCAGTTCAAATGGATGGTACAGGCCTAGTTGTTGAGGTAATTTAGACTTCTACCAAAGCACCTTAATATTAGCCGAGTTCCAAGATATCATAAATTTGAAATTGATATTTGAAATAAAGGAAGTATTGTAGGAAACAGATGCTAATATATTTCTAATGGTAATGCATCTGGGCCAGTAACTTTCCTTGCAGGAGCAGTTCTATTAGCATGAGCTATCTCTTGAGTATGGTCAAAGTACTCACATCTATCTGATCCTACTGGGATATCGAAGGAAGGTTACAAGTGATCAGTATTCTAATGATTTCTAAAAAAATAGTATCACAAGATTGCGTGACATATAGCAACCAATAATATGACTCGAACTCCTTATTAATGTTAGTTTTATCTACAATTACCTGGCTATGAGCAGACACTATTTCAGTTATATCAAACTTCATATTCTCAGTCTTGACCTGAGCAACCAGGTAGGTCCTCTCCTTATTGGCTGATACAAATGTGCTATAGCGAGCTTGTAAATCAGGCTGACTTTGGTTTGAATTCATCAGTGGCTTAATTCTAGAACTAGTTAATCATATCTCCTGAAAAAGTATCCATGCATTATAACCTCTCTAAGGACTAAATGTTGATGTTGTTGTTGTCGAGCAAATAATTTCTTATTCAATTCCGGCTCTTCAATCATACATGCCCGCTTGGTGCATACACTGTATTCTTTAGTAAACTGACTAATACTAGCCTTCAGCGTATCCCAGACTACTTGAATCGTTGATGTCCCTAGATTCAGATTATTAAAGTCAGTCAAATAGTGCTGCAGTTGGGAAAAAAAGCAATGATCTTGTACAAGATACTTTGGAAATGTCCAAAATCTGTATTTCGATCCTTCCCCATCAATACTAACATTTAGCGAGAAGGGAGCGTGGTCTGATACCGATATAGGGTGATGTATAACGGAGGAATGCCCAAATAATCCAGCACTGACCTAAAATGGTAAATATAAGGATACTGGCTATAAACCTGGGAGAAAAAATATATTTTCAAGCAGTTGAATTCCGCCATCTCCATGGGTTTAATAATCTTAACTTATTTTTAATTGCCCTAACGGTTTGCCAGACTTTAAACATCCTACTACATACTGTAGGATTAGTTGTATCAAGTGTCAATGACTGGATACAGACAAAATCCCCTACTAGTATAATTTCTCCTACTTTTGTTAAGCATGTTTTGTGAACCATAAAATAAAGTTGGGTCTTCGAAATTAGGGTGTTATGCCTATGATCTTTAGGGTGGTCTTCCCCCAACTTTTTGTCTGCTTACCTCCACTTTTTGCTGTATCTTTTTGTTGGCCCTGAGCACTTTACCACTGCAAACCAGTGCTAAAGTGCATGTGCTTATCCCCTAAAACATGGTGATATTGGTATATACCTGATTGGCATATTTAGTTTACTTATATGTCCCTGGTAAAGTCAATTAATCAATCAATCAATCAATCAGGGAATGGTAAAGTGTGCTACTCACCAGTGAGGGTCTCAAGGTGCTGGGGGGGGTGCAGCTCCAAGTCAGCCGAAGAGCCAGGTCTTGAGGATCTTCCTGAAGGTGTGCAGAGAGGGGGAGCGTAAAGTGGTTTACCATATACCCAGGGCATGTAATCTAAATGCTACTAGTGTGACTGCAGCACTGGTTGTACCACCCACACAAGTAGCCTTTCCAACCTGTTGCAGGCCTGCCATTGGAGGACCTGTCTGTGGAATCTACTGCTGCTTTGTCTTGGCATTTAAACCCAGTTGCTGTGCCATAAACTCTGCATTTATTACACATAGGTCACCCCTAAAGAATAGGCCCTAGGTAGCCCTGTGGGCAGTGTGTTGTGTAACTAAAAGGCAGGACATGTATTTTTAAGTGTTACATGTTCTGGTAGCTACCAGCAACTAAATTCATTTTACACTGCTGTGAGGTCTGCTCCTCTCATAGGCTAGCGTTGGGAATTCCTTAAACCACTTTTTAAGCTGTAGTTCCTGTTCAGAAAGGAGTAGCTACATCATGTTTCATATCTTTGGAATGGTAACGAGAAATCCTCTTTAGTAGTAAAGTTGGATTTGACATAACTATTTCAGAAATGCCACTTTTAGAAAGTGGACATTTATCTGCTCGTAAATTTGCTTTGTGTGCCTTTAACCTATCTCCAATACGCGTCTCGGTTAGGTAAAAGCTACACTTTGTGCATTCTCTCTAGACAGCCACAAACACAGGAAGGGTTGATGTGACAGAGGGCTCATCTGTATTTACCTACATTCTAATAGCCTTCCTGGGCAGGAAGGGGGAGTGGGAGTTAATACTTACATCTGAATAGGCAGTCTCCTGTGTCCGCATAAACGGCTGATTACCCCCCACAGATTGCCTGGCAAACAGGGATGAGATGAAAGGGAACCTGTGCACTTCAAAGAGCTGTTTTGAAGGCACCCCCTACTTCAAAGGCACATTTGTGTATAAGTATTGGGGCTCTGCCCCCTACCAAGAGAATAGACTGCTGGACTTGGGAAGATCTCCGCTTGAGTAAAGACTGCTGTGCTGTAAGGATTGCCACCTTGCCTGGACGGACTGTTCTGAGGAACTGCTTCTCTGCTTTGCTGAGCTGCCCTGCTGCCTGCTGATCTCTGCCCTGCTGAGGAAGGACTGACCCCATCTCACTTGAACCCAGAGTGACTAAGGTGCATCCTCCAGTCTTGGGCATCAGAAGTAGGTTCTGCATCTGTTTTGCTACAAAACCGACGCATCGTCACCACTGCGCCGGTCGGACCCGACGCATCACCCTTCAACACCGATGCAGAGGCTGTCTGATGACAGCGGTTCTACAACCTGGGCACCTTGACAGCGATGCTCTGCGTGGCTTGCCTGCTTCTCAACAGAGGTTGACGACAACGTAGCGACCCAACTACGTGGAAAAGATCAACGAATTGCATCCTCAGCGTCAACGCTGAGCTCCATTCAAAGTACTTTTTCCGCGGGACCTGCGTGAGTCTTGTAAACATATACATTTAGGGCTATTGACTTCTAAGCACTGTTTTTTGCATTAATTCTATAAAAATTAATATCTCGACTTCTACTGATTATATTTTTGTTGTTTTGGTCTTGTTTTACGAAGATAAATTATCTCTATTTTTCTAAAGCTGTGTGGTGTCTTTCTGTGGTGTTCTCATTGAGTTACTGTAATTTAAGTGTTGCACAAATACTTTGCACATTGCCTCTAAGTTAAGCCTGACTGCTTTGTGGCACACTACCAGAGGGTGAGCACAGGTTAATTTCGGGTGTGTATCTGACTTACACTGACTAGAGTCGTGGTCCCTACTTGGGCAGGGTGCAAGCCTCTGGCAACTAGAGACCACATTTCTAACATTGGTAATCAGCGGTGAGGACAGGACTTGTGTTTGTGCAATACCATATAGTAATTCAGTGTTCACTACAACTCTATACTTAAGACCAATTCAAATCCATTCTCCTTGATTAGCATTTTTTGCTCTGTCCTGTGCTAATTGGCATTTTTTGATTTTTCTATTCTTACTGATTAGCATTTTATTATTTTACCTCATGTCTCTCACTAGTGAGCCAACAGCTGCACCTGTACCTGTACCTGCCCCTGCATCTGTACCTGCACAATTGGAGTTTGAGCTGGCCAAAATGGAGAGTTACAAAGTGGCCCATTTCAAGATTTTCTGCCAGGAGTTTCAGGTCTCTGTGAAGGGCTTCACCAGAAAGGGGGGGATGCAAAAGGCACTGAGGGCCTACATGGAAGCAAGGGATGCAGGACCTGTAGTCCAAGAGGAAGCGTGTGAAGTTCTGGGTGAGGATGAGGAACTAGACCAGGAGGGTCTAGGACTGGCTGCAGTCCAGGAGGCCAACAACGCGCCAAGAGTAGTAGGCTCCACCAAGGCAGGAAGCATTGCCTCATCCAGGAGCCTGACCCCAGAGGAGCTGGAGGACAGGAGGGAGGAGATAACTAAAGCTAGAGCTGGCCAAGGTGTAGTTTGAGAAGGAGCAGGCTTTAGAGGAGAAGAAGCTGGCTCTAGAGGAAAGGAAACTAACCCATGAGCTCACCCTCAGAGAGCTGGACATTAGAGCCCTACAAGTGGGGTCCAACAACAGCAATGGTGGCAGCATACCTGCAGTGTCCTCACATGAGTCCAGATTTCATATCCCAAAAGATTTGGTGCAAAGTTACAATGTAGGGGATGACATAGATAAATGGCTGGCAGCCTTTGAAGTGGCTTTAAAAGGCACAGGGTGCCAGAGGAGTTCTGGGGGGTAGTCTTCGGTGGTACATGCCCACAGTGGGGAGGATATACTCCTTACCCTAGAGGTGGGGGATCCGACCAGCTACACTGCCTTGAAGGCAATTTTAGTCAGAAAGTTTGGTTTGACGTCTGAGAAGTACAGGCAGTGGTTCAAGGCTAGTCACAAAATCGCTACACAACCATGGTTGGATTTTCCTGACTATGCTGGTAAGGCACTGAAGTTCTCGGTGAGGGGAAGCAAGGTTGATGATTTTGAGGGTTGTACAACTTATTTTTGAAGGAGCACATTCTTGACAATTGTTTTCCAGAGCTGCGCCAACACCTGATGTCTAGCAAGCTGACTGACTCTAACACGCTTGCTGAGGAGGCAGACATCTGGGTCAGCACCAGAGTGCCCAAGAAGGAATCTGAGGGAATTCACAAAAGGGTGGTCATTTGTCCCAGTTAATGGGGGGAGTTTAGCGGAGTTACCCTAGTGTCCCTGGGTGACAACGAGACGGTTCCTAAGATCCATGTGCCCTCAAATACTACTAAGTATAGGCAATGGGTCACCTTCAATGAGGAAGGTGTTGAGGCTCTGAGGGACACAGCTGCCAGCATGACTATGGTAAGGTGCCAGTTGTTGTCTCCAGAGCAGGTTATTCCCAATGCACTCCATCAAGTTTGATGGTTGACAATATGGAGGGTCACTATCCAATGGCCCTAGTTCCATTTGAGTGGGTAGGGCTTACAGTTCTTCTGAAGGTTGCTGTGAGACCTGTGGACTGTTTGTAGGGTAATGACCTTGAGCAAACTATCTGGAAAGAAGTGGAGCTCAGGGATCATGTGGAGATGTTGGGGTTACCTGAATGGATCCGTGCCACAACAAGATCCATGGCTGCCTGGGAAGCGATTCAAAAAGGGTTGGATCCTGAAATAATGGCCCAGACAGCTGCTAAAAATGAAAAAGGCAGAGGGCGTGGAAAATCAGCCCCTGAGTGTAAACTGAGGAGGACATGGCTTCTCTTGGTGACCTGCCTACACCGGCTGATTGGCACGTAGGAGGAGGACCCACCAAGGAGGAGTTCTGTAGGGCACAATGGGAGTAACCAACCCTTGAGGGCATGAGGAAACAGGGCAAAGCCCAAGCAGTAGGTGTTGTCCCTGAGAGCTATCACATTTACTGGGAGGACAACCTCATTTACAGTGAGCCTAAGGTTCCTGTGCATTGGACAAAAGGGGCCCTGGTGGCCCCAATGCTACAGAGCCTTCCTACTGGAGCTGGCTCACTAGATTTCCCTGGCAGGACACCTGGGTCAAGACAAGACTTTTGCAAGGCTTGTCCCTCACTTTTATTACCCAAGGTCAGGACCTCAGATGCATTCTGTAGGACCTGTGTGACTTGCCAGGCTATTAGGAAGACAGGACAGAGGCTGAAAGTCCCCCTTACTCCCTTACCTGTCGCTAGCAGCCCCTTTGAGAAGGTGGGTATTGACAATGTTCGGGCAGTGGATCCCCAGACTGTTTTATGCAGCAGGTTTATTCTGGTTCTGGCAGATCATGGCACTTGGTACAGAGAAAAGACAGTGCTTCACTTAGGCCAACAGGTCTCAAGAGTGTTTTTAGAGAACAACAAGGGTCCTGCGTGATTTTGAGGACCCAATTATGCGCAATACAATATAGGCAAGTATAAAAGTAGGACACTACTAAATGTTGTAATGCAATTAAATTATTCATTGCATATTTTTTCATTTTTAGTCACAATCTAGTGCTGACAAATAAGTGAAGAAACGTGCAGTGGTGAGTGAAAACGTTAAAACATGCATCAATTTCAAAACAACAAGATGCTAGACACCTTTTAGCATTTTTAATATAATAAATAGGGAGTCAAGTTAATCTGTAGTCGACAGGGTTTCAATCTCATAAACTTGAGATCATAATCAGGACAAGGTGTATGAGCGCCTAGAATCTACAACATATAAACAACAACATCAGGGTCAAACATTACTAGCCGATGGAGACTGCACACTTATTCAGTTTTTTTATTTTGACTTGCCTAGTGGGAGAATTAAAGATAAATTATGTAAAGTTCTAGTGATTAGAAGAAAGAATAATATACAAGGAGGAACAGAAATTAGAACCTGAAAGACAGAGAAAGGTTGACATTCTTCTTAGATTTTAACAGTAATGATGTTTCAATAAGGTTAAGACTGAATCTAATTCCATATACCTTGGCAACTTCAGAGTTTGCGCAGTGAGCCTCAAAACATGGCATAGGGGCAATACTATTACAGCTCAATAAAGAGTACCTGGACCAACCTGTAGCCTTTATCTCCAGGAGGTTACTCACCCAGAGGAAGCAGAGTTTTTGCTGTGGTCTTGGCACTGAAGAAGTTGAGGCCATACCTGTTTGGCACTCCCTTCCTGATTCAGACTGACCAAAGGCCCCTCAGGTGGCTCGTGCTAACGAGGGATGAGATCTAAAATTGTTGTGGTGGTCCATTCACCAAAAGGGTATGGACTTCAGAGTGGAACACAGACCAGGAGTAGCCCACACCAATTCTGATGGTCTGTCTAGGTTTTCCCACCTTAGTGTTGAGAACTCTCTAGAAGTTGACTTTCAGCTGGAGGGACATGTGTTAGACCTGTCATCCTTATGGTGTTCTCCCCCCAACTTTTTGCCTGCTTACCTTCACTTTTTGCTGTATCTTTTTGTTGGCCTTAGAACTTTGAGCACTTTACCACTGCTGAGCAGTGCTGAAGTGCATGTGCTTCTCTCTTAAAATATGGTGACATTAGTGTACAACCAGAGTGGCATATTTAGTTTACCTGTAAATCCCTTGTAAAGTGGTATACCATATACCCAGGGCCTGTAACTTAAATGCTACTAGTGGGCCTGCAGCACTGGTTGTGCCACCCTAACAAGCAGCCTTTTAAACCTGTCTCAGGACTCCCATTGCAGGGCCTGTTTATGTAGTCCACTGCCACTTTGACTTTAAAACCACCTGCTAAGCCTTAAACTCCCTTTTTATTACACCCCTAAGGAAGGCCCTAGGTAGCCCTATGGCAGGGTGCTGTGTAACTTAAAAGGCAGGACATGTAATTTTATGTTTCACATGTCCCGTTAGTGACAAACAACTAGATTTGTTTTTCATTGCTGTTTGGCCTGCTTCTCTCATAGGCTAGCATTGGGACTTCCTTAAAACACTTTTTAAACTGTAATTCTTGATCAGAAAGGAGTAACTACATCATGTTTCATATCTTTGGAATGGTGGTGATAACTCGTCTTTAGTGGTAAAGTTGGATTTGTCATTATCATTTTAAAATGCTACTTTTAGAAAGTGGACATTTCTCTGCTTTTAACTTTGCTCTGTATGCCTGCAGCAATACACATCTGGCCTCGGTGACAGCTACACTTTGTTGATTCCCTTTAGACAGCCATAAGCACAGGATTGGCTGGGTATGACAGAGGACTCATTTGCATTCTGATAGCCTTCCTGGGCAGGAAGGGGGAGAGAGGAGCTTACACTTACACATGAATAGGCTGTGTCCTGTACACAAAGGACCGATTACCCCCACAGATAGCCTGGCAGACAGGACTGGGTTGAAAGAGGTCCTTGAGCAATTCAGAGAGTTGCTTTGAAGTCACCCCCTACATCAAAGGCACATTAAGGTATAAGTCAGGGCTCTGACCATACCACATCAGTAAGTACTCTACTGGGCCTGAGAAGAACTCTGATGGAGTAAAGACAGCTATGCTGTAAGGATTTTCATTTTTCCTGGACTGACTGTGCTGAGGAACTGCTTCTTTGCTCTGATGAGCTGCCTTCTGCCTACTGATCTCTGCCCTGCTGAGGACAAGGACTGGACCATCTCACTTGAACCAAGAGTGACTCCAAGGGCTTGCTGGTCTGCCTCTTGTTTTCTGAAGTCTCAGAGACACAAAAGACTTCTTCCGCTACCTGGGGTGCCCCCTCCAGTCTTGGACCTCACAGGTGGGTTCTGCTGCTGATTTCTGCAAAAAACGATGCATCACCTTAACTTCATGAGAAACTGCGCCGCATCACCCTTCGACACTGAAGCAGAGACTGCTCGACAACATTTGGTTCCACAGCCTGCCCGGCTCGATGATGACGCTCTGCATGGCTCAACAACGACGCTTTGCATTCAATTCAAAAGAGCTTGACAACAACGCAGGACCCCCTTTGCACAGCTCAACAATGACGCAGTAGGCTCTCGATGCCCACAAAAGCTCCATCAAAGTTATTTCTGCAGCAGGGCCTGTCTGGGTCCTGCAGCCGGCCTGCCATCTATCACGGACAGCCTGAACTTTGAATTTTCACCGGTCCCTCGCAACTTCAAGTAAACTTTGGACTGCTAGTAACTTCTAAGCACTGTTTTCACACTTAGGGGCAGATTTACAAGCCCCTTGCGACATCTTTACAACACCGTTGCGTCACTTCTGTGAAGCAGCGGCATTGTAAACATTGTGCCACTATGCAACATATTTACAACATGACGCATCTAGGGAGATGCAGGGTAGGTGTTCCGTCGCAAGGAAGCCTCGTAAAAGTGACGCAGTGAAATCTACAAGATTTCACTGAGTCACTTATACCACCCGCTGCTTCAAAACCTTACGCCTGCTTGTAGCAGGCATAAGGAGTGACGCAGCACCGCAAGTATAGGCCGCCCCTGAGCAGTGCTGGAGTTGCATCGCGCTTGCGACACGACTCCAGCACTGCGTCACCGTTACGCCAACAGATGCGTCACGCATCTGTCTATCCTTGCGCCACGGTGTGCCGCATTGTAAATGCGGCGCATCCATGGTGGCGCAAGGCTATTTTTCCATCACGCACAATACTGGCGCATCCCTGCTAATATGCAGGGGTGCGCCAGTTATTGTAAATCTGCCCCTTAATCTCTAAAAATTCATATCTCGACTTCTATTTATTGGATTGTTTTTGTTTTAACCTTGTGTTACTCAGAGAAATATTCTCTATTTTCCTAAACTTGTGTGGAGTCTTTTTGTGGTGTTTTCATTGAGTTACTGTAATTTAAGTGTTGCACAAATACTTTGGAATTGCCTCTTAAGTTTAGCCTGAATGCTCTGTGCCAAGCTACCAGAGGGTGGGTACAGGTTAATTTAGGGTGTATATCTGATTTACTCTGACTAGAGTGGTGGTCCCTTTTTGGACAGGGTGTAAACCTGCCAACTTGAGACCTCATTTCTAACAATACCTCTGTTGGTAGTAGAATACAGAAAATTTCCCATAGCCATTGTACTCTTCTGTAAGTGCCTCTGTTGGAAGTATAGTACAAATACAACTTTCCATCTCCATTGCACTCTTCTTTCTCTTCTTTGAGGGCCTCTTTTATAGTGCAACTTCAGTTTTTTAAGTGCCCTTGTTTTCTCCTCTGTGGTCAAGGTTTGGAGTACAGTGCAACAAACTTTCCATCTCTAGTGTAATCTCCTGGTAGGACATCTGTAGGCTGCATAGTGATAGTCCAGCTTTCCAACAGTTGTCTGAGGCTGTAGAAAATGTGGACCTAGATGCAGTGTAGTGCTGTATGCATTTTCTCAAGATGCTAACTTTGTCAGTGCACACTCATGCCTTTGTTTCACATGGTGCAAGAATGGTTTTGCATTTACACAGAATAAATACGGAGTTTGCCTAACTGACTCTTCCGAAGCCTGTGTATGAATAGTGCAAGAAGGCCAGATTCATTTTCTTTTTGGTTTGGTACTGCTATTCCTGTGTATGGTTATTCATAAAATATTGGAAATAGCAGAATGCAGGAAAATGTTGAACTGAATGAATGATTGAGTGTTCAACCAGGAAGAGATGTGACTCTCAGAAAGTGATGCAATTCTCTGCATTTTACGCCCCCTCCTGTCCCTCCTGCCCTTCTTTGGCATTAATCTCTTATACGAGAATGTTAAGTGCAGCTCCAGTTCTCTCTCCTCCTACATTATAATTTTATGTGAGCATACCTGTCTTCCCTTTAGTACAACTTCAGTCCTTCTTCTGTGAGGACTCTGCCGATAGTATAGCACAACTGCAGGTTTCATTTTCCATTCTATTCTTCTGTGGGGATGTCTTTTGGCTGCATACTGCAACTTCAGCATTTAAGCAATTGCATTCTCCTTCGAGGATATCTGCATCGTAAAACTGCAAACCTTCCTGGTCCTAAAAAGGAGGACCGGCCTTTTACATCTTTGGGTTGTGGCAACACATCTCCTAGTCCACTGATGACAAAAGCAAATAAAAAATTATGCTGCTGTGCAAAACAAAACAATTGCTTTGTATATACAATTCATGAATTAAATAAATAATTAAATCAGTGAAATTGTTCCTCATGCATTCCTCAAAAAGCAAAAGGACAAATCAAACCTGATAGAAAGATGTGAGTATAAAATGTTACTGTGGGATGATCCAATATGTTTTCAACAATGTCTCAAGCGAATAGTGGAAGAAGGCTGAAGTGAAGCCCTTCCTATATGTATAGAGTATGTATTGAATACAATATATTTGCCAAACAGTAACTAGAAATATTAAATGCAAACATAATAGTGGTGCAAGTACCATCACAGGTGACACCTAAAACCATACATACATTCTCATTCTTTTATTAAATGTATAATGCATTCAATATTGCCATATCAAAGACACAGTCGACACTAGGCCTATTGGCTTTGCCAATGATTTTTAATATTATCCCTTTGTTCCCTCCTGTAATTTTTGCCACCCTCTGTCAAAATGTATCTCTACTGCATTCTCTCACTCAGTGGCTCAGGGCTTTCTATGTCCTCTGAGTTCCAGGGTGTGTGTTGGAAGGATAAAGCCCATCAGAGAGGTTTGAAAGACTCTGAACACCAGCAGGGTAGGCCTGAGAGCTAACAGAGTGGTATCTGTGAGCCAGTTTAGACATCACTGGAGGCCAGTGGAGAAGCTGCTTTTTTTCTTGTGGTTCATTGCTAGCCCTTGTTGACCTTAGCTTAAATTTGGCTGAAGTCTAGTGTTTAATCTCTTAGTATATGCTGATGGTCTTTTAAGCACTGACTATGGGTTCATGAGGACAAGGAAAGAGCTTGTGGGTGTTTGTAGAGACGATGTCAGGGCCAGTTAGTGACCGCTGACAGTCGGTAGATTAAACATGAAAGCAAGCTGAGGACAGTCAGCTTGCTGCCCTAGCAGTAGCGGCTCCTGGAGTGAGTGCGTGGGGCGGTGGGGCGTGGGAGGAGCAGGGTGGGGGGTAGCAAACTACGGCATACGGCCGAACAGAGGTAAGTGAACAAATAAATAAATAAAACGAATTTCATTGCACGTGCTGCATTGTCAAATGCGATGCAGCGCGCGCAACGAAATTCGTTTACTTTATTTATTTGTTTACTTACCTCTGTTCGGCCGTATGCCGTAGTTTACTACCCCCCACCCTGCTCCTCCCCCGCCCCACAGCACACCCTCCAGGAGCCGCTACTGTGCCCTAGAGCAATTGTACACCTATTTGCAGTGATTGTAAGAAGGTGTACCTTCTTGTGTGGTTTCCCCATTTATTTTCACTGGATATGCTGGCATATTTTGACTCTGGGTGCTGAGGGCTGGTAGACGCTTCCCAGTAAATGTTCTTAAACTCCAAAGATGTGGCAAGTTATTTGCTAACCTTAGTTAGCATATTTGACGTTTAAGTAATGCCACAGTAAAACTTTTATAAAAACTGAGCAAGTGGCAAAAAAGATAATGTTGCAATGTGGCTTTGCACCACTCATGTAGCAGAATAGGAAAACATACATAAAGGATAGCATAAGGACTGCATCATCAGCACTGAACTGCTGAAGGCTAAGCTACATCAAGCACATACCAGCCCTTTAGCCATGTTTAAAGTCACCCATAAAATGTGCCTTGAAACCCCAGGGCATAGGTATGTATCACATAGAAGTAACACATCCCTAATATGCATTTGGCATTTTTTCTATAAGAGCAACATTTTAAAGATCTACTCAGACCACAGTGTAAAATAGCCTTTCCCATAGCAAAGGGCTGTTCTGTGAATCAACTCTATAGATAATATTTTGGAATGCAAGAATGCGTATGCAAAATTGCAATATATTTTTCGGAAAAATGTCATAAAATGTGTAACATTTTGTGAAATGTACTTGACACTATCTCTTGCAAAATTGAATATGGGGCATGCCTTACTTGCAAATACCAAAATGCTGGCAGCAAACTAGTGTGCAGATAAAATATGTGGTTTTGCTGATTTTATGAGAGGTATACTGCTGGAACCTAATTTCATCACTTAAAATTCATACGAAATGCCAATCACATTAGATGAAAATCAATAATATCAAAAGATTTTGCCCATGGAAATATATTGTCCGTACCTACAGAGGTACTAGCTACATGATATAATTTATCAGTTCTTAAAATCTAATTAATCTATGAGTTTAGATGTTAATTGCATTTTTCACAAATTAGATCATTTAAAAGAAAAATTCATTGTTTTTAACTATGATCTGGTAGTCCCATAAACTGGTACTTACAGGTTCTCAACTCCTGCTGAAGTTTAATTATGTATCTCGCAGCCTAGAGGTCTCCAGGTACACTTGTGTATGACTGTCATCAGGATCAAGAACAAAGCCCCAATATGGGACATCTCCCAGTCCGTGAGATTCCGGAAAACTTAATAATTTAAACTTTCATGAAAAATAACCTTTTTATTTATGGCAGTGGGGTTTATGATAATGACCATATCAGTCACAGTAGTATAGTAATAACTATCTCCTCATTCTCTTAACTTTATTTGTGTATACCAACTTGTCAAAAAATGTTCAGTTAATTTGCGTTTAAGACGAAGGGATCCAAAAATGTATTGCTGCAGTTTTCTATGCGAAAATTGGTGGATATTGCCCAAATGGAAATCTTTGTGTTGAGTTTGACTGGTTTGCAAGTGAAAACACAGCAAGGCAGAGCACTTCGGACAATCCACAGCTATTTAGGTAAAATGTTTTTAAATGACTACCTTTTACTAAACCACTTTCAAAATAGTTGAAGTTAGTCATAAAGAAAGACATTGATTATTTTGACTCATTCAGATTTATCATTGATTCTCCTTTCCTGTCACCCCCAAAATCTGGAATTTTATTTTTAAAACAACAATGTGCAGATGCATTTTAAAACGTTAGCAGGTGAGGGTCATTACCTCCTTAGTGGCTACAATATATATTTTTTAGGTTGATATTATCGAGGTTGACATACTGTCATGCAACCTGGATTTCAGATTGGGGATTCAATGTGTAATCTTATGCTTCCTTCACAGCCTGAGATACATATCTGCCTCGGCTTTAGAAGGAGCCTGGGCCCAGTGCAGACACCAGCTGTTGTGCTATCACATCTGTCAGGGGTCAGTTTGAAAATGCCTTACGTCTGAGAAGTTAAAATGCTAACATGGATCACTCCCTGAGGAGACACTGACCCACGCAGTACTTTGGTTAACTGACCTCTGCAGCCTTCTTATGAGTTATGCAGCACAGTATTGACAAATGTATTCATGTAATAATACCATTCCGCATGATTACCATGCACCACGTGTAGTGACGCTGCAACATTTATGCATTCAGAGTGATTGCATGCCGTAATACGACATGCAGTAATAGCACATGTTAGAAATATCACAACTATAACAAGTAGCTAGGTGATTGGAAGCAGAAGGAGATATCCCGCCTTCCGCTTCGAGCAGGTGATTAGCATTGTCAATTTCCAACAGTTATGAAGAACATCTCAAAGATGCAATTCCATCATACCTCACACCACAAGTAACCTGACATAATTTGTTTTTTTTTTTAAATGTCATGACATTTTTCTGATCTGAAGTGATACTTACACACTTACTGTTGCCTAAAACCAGCAACACAGAGAACACCTGAATTAACAGATTAACCCAGTTATCCACAAGGCCTAAAACTGCCATCCACAACTACAGCCACATTGAGAATTATTGCACATAGCAAGGGGTCACCATTAGTTTCTCCACAGGCAGGAGCTGGAGGGGGGGGTCACTGGCAGCCTAGTTCCTGCAAGGAGGTGACGTCATCTGAATGCACCAAGACGAGGGGGGCTTAAAAGCACAGTGGGCCAGGTGTTCGGTTTCTTTTTCCCTGACCACCCGACAGTGAACACCTCTGAAAGAATTGGAACTGCGTCTGGGCCACTATGGAAGATAACACCCACCCACACCTAGAGTACAAGCCGCAGAAATTGAGCAGAAAACAATGTGACTACCCAGAAATATTGAAAAAATTGTCTGGCTTTGACCTAGAAGGGGTAATATATGTGTTTCCTTCCCTGTTTAATTGGTTCTCATGTCTCACTGCTATGTAACTGCCATTTCATCCCATAAGGATTTTTGTGTGATTAAATAGATATGTCCTGGTAGAGCCATACACTTTGAGGATATCTCTCACTTGTCTCTGGGATGGTGTGGTTGGATATGGTTGAAGGTCAGCGATTTGCACATAGTGAGACTACACATAACACAAATTCTGATCCTGCAAGTCCTTCTTCAGCTCTTGGATGAGCTTGATGCCCAGTGCTAGCCCATCACTGTTTCTAGAACTGTGCCACTTCTGATGTCACCCCGAGGAGTTTGCTTTGAATTCAGATGTCTGGGATTGGCCAATGTTTAGCTGCGTTGATCAACAGCAAAAAAACTGCAGAGATGTGTACACGATATGATGATTTTAGATTTGTAGATTTCAGTTGTATACTAAACATTGTATCTAAACTTGCACTATCATAGGATATGTTTTAAAAGGTTTGATTTTTATTAAATATGCCTCCCCGTTTTAGAATGAAGAATATACAATTTCAAGAGAATGTTCATAATATTTAACAGTGAGCAAGGATTAGTGGTGAACTGTCCTTATGTTATTATGGCTGCATTAAATGCTTTGGGGCTGCTCACTTGTTGTTTCAGGGCCACTTCACTGTGGCGTACACATTACTCAGTATTAGCGTATTGAAGTAAAAACGTTTTTAGGTCTAGCCTAGGCAGCGCATGTGCTGCTCTGCCATGCTTGCTGTAATACAGACTGGGGGTGAGTGTTTGATTGGCTCAAACGTTCCGTCCATCATCCCCTTTTGTATCGCGTAATACAGACTGTGGCTTGAAGCACCTCCTATTTTTTCAATTCGTTCTCTTCATGTCCTTCATAAATGCATGCTTTTGTTTGGTCAGCATGCTTAATTAGTCCTGCCTTCTGGTGTTTCGGACCCTCCCAGCAGACTGCCCCTGTTACAACTGGTCTTACTCTTTTTTAATTTTACGTTTCTTCGCATGCACTATTATTTGGGGGGTCTGCCTCAGGCTTGTGTATCAGCACCGCGCCTGGTTCAGGGATGCAGTGCTTGCATTTTCCAACAAGTACATTTTTGTTAATATCAGCGTGACTGCTGACATGCTTTATCTTTTTATTATAATCAACGCAACTTCTGCCACGCTTTAACTTTAACCCCTTCTATGCGTCGGACGGCTCCCGCGCGTCCGACCCCATGGCACAGGGAATCCCTCTGGTGCGGGCACCAGAGGGATTCCCTTTACCCCCCAAGAGCCTCGGGAGCTGGGGAAGAGCTTCCCCAGCTCCTGAGGCCCCCCGGTTTCCCTGAAATGACGATCAGCGCGCACGTCGCGCTGACGTCATTTCAGTGAAACCGAAACTGAAATGAACCAAGAGGCTCATTTCAGTTTCGCTTTCTACGTGCTCAGGGGGCTGTCTCAGCCCCCTGAGCACGTAGAAAGACAGGAGAGGTATCATTGGAAAGGGGAGAATCGCCCCTTTCCAATGGTACCCATCCCCAGTGGATCCCTGCTTGGGGATCACCCCAGGAGGGCGATCCCCAAGCAGGCATCCACCCCTAGACACCGGGGAGGGGGGAGCGGCCCCTTGGGCAAGGGCCTTTGCTCCCCCCAAAATAATTGGCAAAGTTTAGTCTTTCTGCCCCCCTGGGGGGCAGATGGGGGCAGAAGCACCCAATCTGCCCCCCCGGGGGGGCAGAAAGCCCACTAGATGCCAGGGATTTTCTTTAGCAATTTTACTTAGGGTGGGGGCTGCCCAAAACGGGCATGCCAATGCCTCCACCCCACCCCACCAAAATTATAGCCTTTCTGCCCCCCCTGGGGGCAGATGGGGGCAGCAGCCCCCAATATGCCCCCCCGGGGGGGGGGCAAACAGCCAACTAGACGCCAGGGATTTATTTTGGCCAATTGAAATTAAGGTGCGGGCTGCCCAAAACGGGCATGCCAATACCCCCACCCCCCCAAAAAATTAGTCTTTCTGCCCCCCCTGGGGGGCAGAATGCCCACTAGACACCAGGGATTTTTTTCTCGCAATTTTACTTAGGGTGGGGGCTGCCCAAAATGGGCATGCCAATGCCCCCACCCACCCCTGCCAAAATTACGGCCTTTCTACCCCCCTGGGGGGCAGATAGGGGCAGTAGCCCCCAATCTGCCCCCATGGGGGGGGCAAAAAGCCCACTAGATGCCAGGGATTTATTTTGGGCAATTTTACTTAGGGTGGGGGCTGCCCAAAACAGGCATGCCAATGCCCCCACCCCAGCTAAAATTACAGACTTTCTGGCCCCCCTGGGGGGCGGATGGGGGCAGTACCCCCCAATCTGCCCCCATGGGGGGGCAAAAAGCCCACTAGATGCCAGGGATTTATTTTGGGCAATTGGAATTAGGGTGGGGGCTGCCCAAAACGGGCATGCCAATGCCCCCACCCCCCCAAAAAAAATTACAGTCTTTCTGCCCCCCCTGGGGGGCACATGGGGGCAGTAGCCCCCAATCTGCCCCCCCAGGGGGCAGAAAGCCCACTAGAAACCAGGGATTTTTTTTGTATTCATGTAGGGGTGGCGGCTGCCCAAAATGGGCATGACAATACCCCCACCCCCCAGAGAAATTCCAGTCTTTCTGCCCCCCGGGGGGGCAGATGGGACAGTGGCCCCTGATCTGCCCCCCGGGGGGGCAGAAAGCCCACTAGACACCAGCGATTACGCTGGCTTTTTTCATGCGTGGGGGTGGGGCCCCCCCCAAAAAATAGCCAAAGTCTTTCTGCCCCCCTGAGGGGCATATCGGGGCAACCCCCCCCCCGATTCCCCACCAGGGCGGCAGAAAGCCCACTAGGCACAGACTTTTTTTAGCAATGTGCCTACCTGTGGATTTTGGGCCCTAGCGCAGCCGGCACATAGGAAAACCTAGCAAACCTGTACATTTTTGAAAACTAGACACCATGGGAAATCCAGGATGGGGTGACTTGCGTGCCTCTCACCAGGTTCTGTTACCCAGAATCCCTTGCAAACCTCAAACTTAGTTAAAAAAAACACATTTTCCTCACATTTCTGTGATGGAAAGTTTGGGATCTGCAAGGATATACAAAATTCCACCCACCCTGCATTCCCCAAAGTCTTCCAAGAAAAATGGTACCTCATTTGTGTGGGTAGGCCTTGTGCCCGCGACAGGAAACGGCCCAAAACGCAACGTGGACACACCACATTTTCTCAGTGAAAACTGACTCTTTTTTTGAAAAGTGCCTAGCTGTAGATTTTGAACCCTAGCTCTGCCGGCACATAGGGAAACCCAGCAAACCTATATATTTTTGAAAACTAGACACCATGGGGACTACAGGATGGGTTGACTTGTCTGGCTCTCACCAGGTTCTGTTACCCAGCATCCCTTACAAACCTTAAACTTTGTCCCAAAAAAATCATTTTCCTCACATTTTTGTGGTGGAAAGTTCTGGAATCTGCGTGGATCCACAAAATTCCACCCACCACGCATTCCCCAAAGTCTTCCGAGAAAAATGGTACCTCACTTGTGTGGGTAGGCCTAGTGCCCGCGACAGGAAACGGTCCAAAACGCAACGTGGACACACCACATTTTCACAGTGAAAACTGACCCTTTTTTTGCAAAGTGCCTAGCTGTAGATATTGAACCCTAGCTCTGCCGGCACCTAGGGAAACCTAGCAGGCCTATACATTTTTGAAAACTAGACACCCAGGGGAATCCAGGATGGGGTGACTTGTCTGGCTCTCAACAGGTTCTGTTACCCAGAATCCCTTGCAAACCTCAAAATTTGTAAAAAAAAAACACATTTTCCTCACATTTCTGTGGTGGAAAGTTCTGGAATCTGTGTGGATCCACAAAATTCCACCCACCCCGCATTCCCCAAAGTCTTCCGAGAACAATGGTGCCTCACTTGTGTGGGTGGGTCAAGTACCCGCAACAGGCAAGGGCCTAGAACCTATTGAGGCGACATCAAAATTACCTATCACAAAACAACCTGGTTTTGCAAGGGGGGTCCCATGAGTTTTTGGTCCCGGGCTCGGCGGCCATCTAGGGAAACCTACCAAACCCACAAATTTCTGAAAACTAGACACCAGGGGGAGTCCAGCAAGGTATGGCTTGCATGGGTCCCCCAACATTTCCCTACCCAAAATCTCCTGCAAACTTCAAATTTTGTTGAAAAAATCTATTTTTTCCCACATTTCTGTGTGGGAAAGTTGTGGATCACCGGGCTGACACAAATTTCCTACCACCCAGCGTTCCCCCAGGTCTCCCAATAAAAATGGTACCTCACTTGTGTGGGTAGGCATAGTGGCTGCAACACGAAATGGCCCAAATCATACTGTGGAGACTTCAAAATTACCTATAACAAAACTACCTCGTTTTGGGGGGGGCACCTGGTTTTTTGTCCCCGGGCTCGCCGCCATCTAGGGAAACCTACCAAACCCACACATTTCTGAAAACTAGACACCCTGGGGAGTCCAATGAGGTATGGCTTGTGTGGATCCCATAACGTTTCCCTACCCAGAATCCCCTGCAAACCTCAAATTTAGGTAAAAAACCCACATTTTCCACATATTTTTGTGTGGAATCACCGTGTCGGCACAAATGTCCTACCCCACAGCGTTCTCCTTAGTGTCCCGAGTAAAATGATACCTCACTTGTGTAGGTGTCCAATGCAGAATTGGCTAAAAACTTATTTTTTTTTAAATGTAGCGCTTAGAATTCTTGGTGCTATACCCTTAATCCCTATGTTTTGGGCTCTTCCCAGTCACAGGCCCTTGCCCCACCCTCACAAGTGAGGTATCATTTTACTCGGGAGACTAAGGGGAACGGTGTGGGGTAGGATATTTGTGCCGGCACGGTGATTCCACCCAAAAATATGTGGAAATTGTGGTTTTTGCAGCTAAATTTGAGGTTTGCAGGGCATTCTGGGTAGGAAAACATTGGGGGATCCATGCAAGCCATACCTCGCTGGACTCCCCCGGGTGTCTAGTTTTCAGAAATGTGTGGGTTTGGTAGTTTCCCAAGATGGCCGCCGAGCCCAGGGCCAAAAATCCAGGTGACCCCCTTGCAAAACCAGGTTGTTTTGTGATAGGTAATTTTGATGTCTCCTCAATATGTTTTGGGTCCTTGCCTGTCGCGGGTACTTGACCCACCCACACGAGTGAGGTATCATTTTTATAAGGAGATCTGGGGGAATGCTGGGTGTAAGGAAATTTGTGGATCCACGTAGATTCAAGAACTTTCCCACACAGAAATGTGAGAAAAAAGTAATTTTTTTCAGCTAAATTTGAGGTTTGCAGGGCATTCTGGGTAGGAAAAAATTGGGGGATCCACGCAAGCCATACCCCACTGGACTCCCCCAGGTGTCTAGTTTTCAGAAATGTGTGGGTTTGGTAGTTTCCCAAGATGGCCACCGAGCCCGGGGCCAAAAACCCAGGTGACCCCCCCTTGCAAAACCAGGTTGCTTTGTAATAGGTAATTTTGATGTCTCCACAATACATTTTGGGCCCTTGCCTGTCGCGGGTACTTGACCCACCCACGCGAGTGAGGTACCATTTTCATCGGGAGACCTAGAGGAATGCTGGGTGGTAGGAAATTTGTGGATCCACGTAGATTCCAGAACTTTCCCACACAGACATTTGAGAAAAAAGTGATTTTTTCAGATAATTTGAGGTTTGCAGGGCATTCTGGGTAGGAAAACGTTGGGGGATCCACGCAAGCCATACCTCGCTGGACTCCCCGGGTGCCTAGTTTTCAGAAATGTGTGGGTTTGGCAGTTTTCCAAGATGGCCACCGAGCCCGGGGCCAAAAATCCAGGTGACACCCCCTTGCAAAACCAGGTTGTTTTGTGATAGGTAATTTTGATGTCTCCTCAATACGTTTTGGTCCCTTGCCTATCGCAGGTACTTGTCCCACCCAGGCGAGTGAGGTATCATTTTTATCGGGAGACCTGGGGAAACGCTGGGCGGTAGGAAATTTGTGGATCCACATAGATTCCAGAACTTTCCCATACAGAAATTTGAGAAAAAAGTGATTTTTTTCAGCTAAATTTGAGGTTTGCAGGGCATTCTGGGTAGGAAAACGTTCGGGGATTCACGCAAGCATACCTCGCTGGACTACCCGGTGTCGCGTTTTCAGAAATGTGTGGGTTTGGTAGCTTCCCAAGATGGCCGCCGAACCCGGGTTCAAAAACCCAGGTAACTCCCCTTGGAAAACTAGGTTGTTTTGTGATAGGTAATTTTGATGTCTCCTCAATAAGTTTTGGGCCCTTGCCTGTTGCGGGTACTTGACCCACCCACGCGAGTGAGGTATTATTATTTTCAGGAGACCTGGGGGAACGCTGGGTGGTAGGAAATTTGTGGATACACGTAGATTCCAGAACTTTCCCACACAGAAATTTGAGAAAAAGTGATTTTTCATAAAAATTTGAGGTTTGCAGGGATTCTGGGTAAAAACGTTGGGGGATCCACGCAAGCCATACCTTCCTGGACTTCCCGGGTCTCTAGTTTTCAGAAATGTGTGGGTTTGGTAGGTTTCCTAGATGGCCGCCAAGCCCGGGACCAAAACTCATGTGACCCCCTTGCAAAACCAGGTCATTTTCGGATACATAGGGGGCATCTGAGTTTTTGGTCCGGGGTCGGCAGCCATCTAGAGAAACCTACAAAACCCACACATTTCTGAAACCTAGAGACCCAGGGGAGTCCAGGGAGGTATGGCTTGCATGGGTCTCCCAAAGTTTCCCTACCCAGAATCCCCTGCAAACCTCAAATTTTGATGAAAAAATCAATTTTTCTCAAATTTCTGTGTGGGAAAGTTCTGGTATCTACGTGGATCCACAAATTTCCTACCACCCAGCGTTCCCCCAGGTCTCCCGATAAAAATAGTACCTCACTCGCGTGGGTGGGTCAAGTACCCGCGACAGGCAAAGGCCCAAAACGTATTGAGGAGACATCAAAATGACCTATCACATTACAACCTGGTTTTGCAAGGGGAGTCACCTGGGTTTTTGGCCCCGGGCTCGGTGGCCATCTTGGAAAACTACCAAACCCACACATTTCTGAAAACTAGACACCCGGGGGAGTCCAGGAAGTTATGGCTTGCATGGTTCCCCCAACGTTTTCCTACCCAGAATCCCCTGCAAACCTCAAATTTAGCTGAAAAAATCACTTTGTTCTCAAATATCTGTGTGGGAAAGTTCTGGAATCTACGTGGATCCACAAATTTCCTACCACCCAGTGTTCCCCCAGGTCTCCCAATAAAAATTATACCTCACTCGCATGGGTGGAACAAGTACCCACGACAGGCAAGGGCCCAAAACGTATTGAGGAGACATCACAATTACCTATCACAAAACAACCTGGTTTTGCAAGGGGGGTCACCTGGGTTTTTGGCCCTGGGCTCGGTGGCCATCTAGGAAAACTACCAAACCCACACATTTCTAAAAACTAGACACCCGGGGGAGTCCACCGAGGTATGGCTTGTGTGGATCCCCAACGTTTTCCTACCCAGAATGCCCTGCAAACCTCAAATTTAGCTGAAAAAAACACATTTTCCACATATTTTTGTGTGGAATCACCGTGCGGGCACAAATGTTCTACCCCACAGCGTTCCTCTCAGTCTCCCGAGTAAAATGATACCTCACTTGTGTGGGTGGGTCAAGTACCCGCGACAGGCAAGGACCCAAAACGTATTGAGGAGACATCAAAATGGCCTATCACAAAACAACCTGGTTTTGCAAGGGGAGTCAGCTGGGTTTTTGGCCCCGGGCTCGGCGGCAATCTTGGGAAACCTACCAAACCCACAGATTTCTGAAAACTAGACACCCGGGGGAGTCCAGGAAGGTATGGCTTGCGTGGGTCCACCAACGTTTTCCTACCCAGAATCCCCTGCAAACCTCAAATTTAACTGAAAGATCACTTTTTTCTCAAATGGCTGTGGGGGAAAGTTCTGGAATCTACGTGGATCCACAAATTTCCTACCACCCAGCGTTCCCCCAGGTTTCCCAATAAAAATGATACCTCACTTGCGTGGGTGGGTCAAGTACCCATGACTGGCAAGGGCCCAAAACGTATTGAGGAGACATCAAAATTACCTATCACAAAACAACCTGGTTTTGCAAGGGGGGTCACGTGGGTGTTTGGCCCCGGGCTCGGTGGCCATCTTGGAAAACTACCAAACCCACACATTTCTGAAAAAACTAGACACCCGGGGGAGTCCACCGAGGTATGGCTTGTGTGGATCCCCCAACGTTTTCCTACCCGAAATGCCCTGCAAACCTCTAATTTAGCTAAAAAGAACACATTTTCCACATATCATATTTTTGGGTGGAATCACCGTGCTGGCACAAATGTCCTACCCCACAGCGTTCCACTCAGTCTTCTGAGTAAAATGATACCTCACTTGTGTGGGTGGGGCAAGGGCCTGTGACTGGAAGAGCCCAAAACATAGGGAATAAGGGTATAGCACCGAGAATTCTAAGCGCTACATTTTTTAAAAAAATACGTTTTTAGCCAATTCTGCATTGGACACCCACACAAGTGAGGTATCATTTTACTCAGGACACTAAGGAGAATGCTGTGGGGTAGGATATTTGTGCCACCACCTTGATTCCACACAAAAATATGTGGAAAATGTGTTTTTTCAGCTAAATTTGAGGTTTGCAGGGATTCTGGGTAGGGAAACGTTGGGGGATCCACGCAAGCCATACCTCATTGGACTCCCCAGGGTGTCTAGTTTTCATAAATGTGTGGGTTTGGTAGGTTTCCCTAGATGGCGGCGAGTCCGGGGCCAAAATCCCAGGTGCCCCCCCAAAACCAGGTAGTTTTGTTATAGCTTATTTTGAAGTCTCCACAGTACAATTTGGGCCATTTCCTGTTGCAGCCACTATGCCTACCCACACAAGTGAGATACCATTTTTATCGGGAGACCTGGGGGAACGCTGGGTGGTAGGAAATTTGGGTCAGCCCGGTGATCCTAGAACTTTCCCACACAGAAATGTGAGAAAAATTGATTTTTTCAACAAAATTTGAGGTTTGCAGGGGTTTCTGGGTAGGAAAATGTTGGGGGACCCAAGCAAGCCATACCTTGCTGGACTCCCCCAGGTGTCTAGTTTTCAGAAATGTGTGGGTTTGGTAGGTTTCCCTAGATGGCTGCCGAGCCTGGGGCCAAAAACCCAGGTGACCCCCCTTGCACAACCAGGTTGTTTTGTGATAGGTCATTTTGATGTCTCCTCAATACGTTTTGGGCTCTTGCCTGTCGCGGGTACTTGACCCATCCACACAAGTGAAGTACCATTTTTATCTGGAGACCTGGGGAATGCTGTGTAGAAGGAAATTTGTGGATCCATGCAGATTCCAGAACTTTCCCACACAGAAATTTGAGAAAAAAGTGGGTTTTTCAGCTAAATTTGAGGTTTGCAGGGGATTCTGGGTAGGGAAATGTTGGGAGACCCACGGAAGCCATACCTTGCTGGACTCCCCCGGGTGTCTAGTTTTCAGAAATGTGTGGGTTTGGTAGGTTTCCCAAGATGGCCGCCGATCCCGGGGCCAAAAACTCATGGGACCCCCCTTGCAAAACCAGGTTGTTTTGTGATATGTAATTTTGATGTGGCCTCAATAGGTTTTGGGCCCTTGCCTGTCACGGGTATTTGATCCACCCACACAAGTGAGGTACCATTTTTCTCGGAAGACTTTGGGAAATGCGGGGTGGGTGGAATTTTGTGGATCCACACAGATTCCAGAACTTTCCACCACAGAAATGTGAGGAAAATATGTTTTTTTTTACAAATGTTGAGGTTTGCAAGGGATTCTGGGTAACAGAACCTGGTGAGAGCCAGACAAGTCACCCCATCCTGGATTCCCCTGGGTGTCTAGTTTTCAAAAATGTATAGGTTTGCTAGGTTTCCCTTGGTGCCGGGAGAGCAAGGGTTCAAAATCTGCAGCTAGGCACTTTGCAAAAAAAGGGTCCGTTTTCACTGTGAAAATGTGGTGTGTCCACGTTGCGTTTTGGACCGTTTCCTGTCGCGAGCACTAGGCTTACCCTCACAAGTGAGGTACCATTTTTCTCGGAAGGCTTTGGGGAATGTGGGGTGGGTAGAATTTTGTGGATCCACACAGATTCCAGAACTTTCCACCACAGAAATGTGAGGAAAATGTTGTTTTTTTGACAAAGTTTTAGGTTTGCAAGGGATTCTGGGTAACAGAACCTGGAGAGAGCCAGTCAAGGCACCCCATCCTGGATTCCCCTGGTTGTCTAGTATTCAAAAATGTATAGGTTTGCTAGGTTTCCCTAGGTGCTGGCAGAGTTAGGGTTCAAAATCTACAGCTAGGCACTTTGCAAAAAAAAGGGTCAGTTTTCACTGTGAAAATGTGGTGTGTCCACGTTGCGTTTTGGGCCTCTTCATGTCGCGGGCACTAGGCCTACCCACACAAGTGAGGTACCATTTTTCTTGGAAGACTATGGGGAACGCCAGGTGGGTGGAATTTTGTGGATCCACCCAGATTCCAGAACTTTCCACCACAGAAATGTGAGGAAAATATTTTTTGTGGTACAAATTTTGAGGTTTGCAAGGGATTCTGGGTAACAGAACCTGGTGAGAGCCATTCAAGTCACCCCATCCTTGATTCCCCTGGGTGTCTAGTTTTCAAAAATCTATAGGTTTGCTAGGTTTCCCTAGGTGCTGGCAGAGTTAGGGTTCAAAATCTACAGCTAGGCACTTTGCAAAAAAAGGGTCCGTTTTCACTGTGAAAATGTGGTGTGTCCACATTGCGTTTTGGGCCGTTTCCTGTCGCGGGCACTAGGCCTACCCACACAAGTGAGGTACCATTTTTCTCGGAAGATTTTGTGGAATGCAGGGTGCATGGAATTTTGTGGATCCACGCAGATTCCAGAACTTTCCACCACAGAAATGTGAGGAAAATGTGTTTTTTTGGACAAATTTTGAGGTTTGCAAGGGATTCTGGGTAACAGAACCTGGTGAGAGCCGGTCAAGTCACCCCATCCTGGATTCCCCCGAGTGTCTAGTTTTCAAAAATGTATAGGTTTGTTAGGTTTCCTAGGTGCTGGCAGAGTTAGGGTTCACAATCTACAGCTAGGCACTTTGCAAAAAAAGGTCCGTTTTCACTGTGAAAATGTGGTGTGTCCACGTTGCGTTTTGGGCCATTTCCTGTCGCGGGCACTAGGCCTACCCACACAAGTGAGGTACCATTTTTCTCTGAAGACTTTGGGGAATGCTGGGTGGGTGGAATTTTGTGGATCCACGCAGATTCCAGAACTTTCCACCACAGAAATGTGAGGAAAATGTGTTTTTTTTTACAAATTTTTAGGTTTGCAAGGAATTCTGGGTAATAGAACCTCGTGAGAGCCAGTCAAGTCACCCCTTCCTGGATTTCCCTCGGTGTCTAGTTTTCAAAAATGTATAGGTTTGCTAGGTTTTCCTAGGTGCCGGCAGAGCTAGGGTTCAAAATCTACAGCTAGGCACTTTGAAAAAAAAAGGATCAGTTTTCACTGTGAAAATAAAGTGTGTCCACGTTGCGTTGTGAGCCGTGTCCTGTCGCAGGCACTAGGCCTACCCACACAAGTGAGGTGCTATTTTTATCGGGAGACTTAGGGTAACACAGAATTGTAGAGCAACTGTTATTACCTATTAACTTTCGATGCTTTTCTGCCTTCCAAATGAAAGACAATGTGTAAAAAATAAGTCATTTTGAAAAATGACCTCTAATTCTCATGCTAGTATGGGTACTCACAATTTCGGAAATGTGCAAATATCTACTGTTTCTAAACTCTATATTTTGTTCCAATTTCAGAAATACATAGGTGTCTTTCATACCGATTTTTCCATGTATATATTTTCCCAAATTAATTGCTATATACCCGGTACATAATAAAAAACCATTGCAAGACGCTGCTCAGTTATTGGCTCTGGGTTCGTCGGGTTCTTGGTGAACCTACAAGTCCTATACATCCTCACAACGAGAAAGGTCCAGCGGATGTAACGGTATATTGCTTTCAAACAGCTGTCATAATTAGAAGAAGTTACAGGTGAAAACGTTGACACAAATGGCTGTTTTTTTCAACTAATTTTCTATTTTTCCTATATTCAACTGTTAGTTTCTATAAAGAAACCTTGAAGGATCTACACAAATGACTCCTTGTTGAATTCAGAATGTTGTCTACTTTTTACAATGTATAGCTTTCCAGGATCCATTATTGCTTTCATACCCATTTCTACCATTAACTGGAAGTAGGTTGAAACCACAAAAATAGCAAAAATAGGCTATGTCCCAGAAAAATGCCAAAACTGTGTAAAAATTTTTGGTTTTCTGACAAAAGTCTGCTTGTCCCTGAAAGCTGGGAAGATGGTGATTTCAGCACCACAACCCCTTTGTTGATACCATTTGCAGGAAAAAAAACAGACGCTTTCATCTGTAGCCCTTTTTTCCCATTTTTCCCCAAAAAAAACAAAATGTAGCAGTATTTTGGCTAATTTCTGGGTCCCCTCCAGGGGAATCCACAAACCCTGGGTACCTTTAGAATCCCCATGATGTTAGAAGAAAAGGACGCAAATTTGGCGTGATACCTTATGTGGTCAAAAAGTTACAGGGGCCTAAGCGCGAACTACCCCAAATAGCAAAAAAAAGGCTTAGCACAGGGGGGGAAAAGGCCTAGCAGCGAAGGGGTTAAGTAGCCAGCTGCATGCCTTTTATTTTGTCATCTGTTAGCCATGAGGTACCTGGTTTCTTTGTGCTGCCTGTAAAACAAATCCGCTTGTGAGAAACCACGGTTGTTGAGTGATTAGCAACTCTCACCATCTGAGGACAATTGAGGCTTAAGAAACACACAGCATACCGTCTTTTTCATAGAGCTGCAGGCAGCGATGCAAGAGGTGCTTTACAGTGTATTTCTGGTTATATAGCCTCAACTCCCGGGCATCTAATGAACGCACACTGCATATTACGTTTCAAACTGGGGTTAAAAGCTGTGCATACGGTATGCAGACATAATATCGATGTCTAAATATCGATATACCATTATATCGATGTTTAAATATCGATATGACAGAATATTGACCATCAAGAATATCGTCGACCAGAATATCGACATGCAGGTAAGAAATATCATTTTAATTAATATCGATGTTAGTAATATCGTTAGTAAAAATATCGTTGTTAATAATATCGATTTTTTTTGTGTTTTGTATGTTAGTATGTGTTAAAAGTATAGCTTATTTTTGTAATGTATGTTTGAATTTTTTACAAGTAATTAATTTTATGTTAATTAATTTTTGCGTATTTTAGTTCCGTAGCGGGTTGTGGGTTTATAGGGGAATAGGGTGGAAGTAATTTAATTAAAATATATTTAATAATAATTTTTAAGAAGTTATTAATTTTTTTAAAACATAAATATTGCGTTTTTAGTTCTGTAGCGGGATGTGGGTTAATAGGGGAATAGGGTGAGAATTAATTTAATTTAAATTAATTAATTAATAATTTTATTACATAATATTTTTGTATTTAATAATTTATATTGTTAATTGTGTTAATTAATTTGTTATTAATTAATTATTAATAGGTTATCAATAATTCATAATTAATTGGTAAATATGTTAATTGTGTAATTTTTGAGGAGCGGGTTGTGGTTTTATAGGGGAGTAGGGTAGGAAGTAATTTAATTATAATTAATTAATTAATAATTCTATTAATATTTATGTAATTAATATTTTATATTGTTAATTGTGTTAAAGAAATGTTATTAATTAGTTATTAATTGGATATTAATTATTAATAGATAATTAGTAAATATGTTAATTGTGTAATTTTTTATGAGTTGGTTGTGGGTTGGTAGGGGAGTAGGGTGGGAAGTAATTTAATTTTAATAAAATGTTTATTATTTTTTTATATACAATATTTATTTAAAGTTATTTTATAGAATCAATTGTGTGAACTAATTTATTTTTGATTGTTTTTAATTTGCTTGTTAATTGTTATTAGTTAATTAATTAATTGTTAAATAATTATGTTAATTGTGTAATATTTTACAATATTGGTGGTGACGTTTATAGGGGATTATAGTGGGAGGTAAATTATTTTTGAAAAATTAATTATTTGTTAATTAATGTTAATTATTTTGCAGGGGTGGGAATACTAAATTATTCCCCTCCGCTATCCAACACTTCACCTACTGTTACACTTGGTGGAGTGGGAATAGTAAATTATTCCCACCCGCTATCCAACACTTTCCCTACTGTTGCACTCGCTGGAGTGGGAATAGTAATTTTTACCCACCCGCTATCCAACACTTTCCCTACTGTTGCACTCACTGGAGTGGGAATAGTAATTTTTACATACCCGCTATCCAACACTTTCCCTACTGTTGCACTCACTGGAGTGGGAATAGTAATTTTAACCCACCCACTATCCAACACTTTCCCTACTGTTGCACTCACTGGAGTGGGAATAGTAATTTTTACCCACCCACTTTCCAACACTTTCCCTACTGTTGCCTCACTGGAGTGGGAATAGTAATTTTTACATACCGCTATCCAACACTTTCCCTACTGATGCACTCACTGGAGTGGGAATAGTAATTTTTACATACCCGCTATCCAACACTTTCCCTACTGTTGCATTCGCTGGAGTGGGAATAGTAATTTTTATATACCCGCTATCCAACACTTTCCCTACTGTTGCACTCGCTGGAGTTGGTATAGTAATTTTTACCCACCCGCTATCTAAAACTTCCTCTACTGTTACACTCATTGGAGTGGGAATAGTAATTTTTACCCACCCGCTATCCAATACTTTCCCTACTGTTGCACTCACTGGAGTGGGAATAGTCAATTATTCCCCTCCGCTATCCAACACTTTCCCTACTGTTGCATTTGCTGTAGCGGGAATAGTAAATTATTCCCCTCCGCTATCCAACATTTCCCTACTGTTATAGTTAATGTAGTGTAAAAAATTTTTTTTTTAAATAAATAATAATTTTAATATTTTAATTTATTATATATATATTTTATTTTTATATTTATATTCAAAAGACGGGAGCCCCCAACTCTACAGGGCGGCATCGGCAAACGGGTATGGAGCAACCCGTAATTTAATTCCATCACAACAACAAGTAGCCGTGCCCTGTTCCAAACAGCATGCGTTTATTTCTCAAAATTGGTTGGCAGCGCGCTCAATCTCTTACGCGTTTCGGCTTCAAATAAGCCTTGTTCACAGGTGAAGAGCGGTAGGCAAATGAAAGTCAATACGCCTTTCCTTGCTTTTGAACCTGGTGCTGTCACGTGAGTCAGGTTTCCAATGTCCTACTCATACCAGCATGCACTTCTTTAGTGTTGTCAAAATGTTTTATTGTTCGCAGCAGAACTTTCCAATGTAGCCTAATGGCGTTCACATTGCTGCATGTAAATCCCAAAATATCATTGATACGAAGTGCGAAGTGCAACAGCAACCACAAGTGTTTTATAAAGTTCAAGCATGCCAACCAAATGATGTACCAACATGATGACCAATGTTTCAGCCTCGCCAGCTGTCCGAAACTCTCGAGAGCGTAATCCTCTCGTCCCTCCTCACCTTCCACACAGGCATCTTGGGACAATCCCTCTACTGGCGAAAAGGTAAGTGAGTCATGCTCCCCAATTTGATTCCTGAAAATGTCTCCAAAAGACGGGAGTCCCCAACTCTACAGGGCGGCATCGGCAAACGGGTATTGAGCAACCGGTAATTTAATTCCATCACAACAATAAGTAGCCGTGCCCTGTTCCAAACAGCATGCGTTTATTTCTCAAAATTGGTTGGCAGCGCGCTCAATCCTTACGCGTTTCGGCTTCAAATAAGCCTTGTTCACAGGTGAAGAGCGGTAGGCAAATGAAAGTCAATACGCCTTTCCTTGCTTTTGAACCTGGTGCTGTCACGTGAGTCAGGTTTCCAATGTCCTACTCATACCAGCATGCACTTCTTTAGTGTTGTCAAAATGTTTTATTGTTCGCAGCACAACTTTCCAATGTAGCCTAATGGTGTTCACATTGCTGCATGTAAATCCCAAAATATCATTGATACGAAGTGCGAAGTGCAACAGCAACCACAAGTGTTTTATAAAGTTCAAGCATGCCAACCAAATGATGTACCAACATGATGACCAATGTTTCAGCCTCGCCAGCTGTCCGAAACTGTCGAGAGCGTAATCCTCTCGTCCCCTCCTCACCTTCCACACAGGCATCTTGGGACAATCCCTTTACTGGCGAAAAGGTAAGTGAGTCATGCTCCCCAATTTGATTCCTGAAAATGTCTCCAAAGACGGAGCCCCCAACTCTACAGGGCGGCATCGGCAAACGGGTATGGAGCAACCCGTAATTTAATTCCATCACAACAACAAGTAGCCGTGCCCTGTTCCAAACAACATGCGTTTATTTCTCAAAATTGGTTGGCAGCGCGCTCAATCCTTACGCGCTTCGGCTTCAAATAAGCCTTGTTCACAGGTGAAGAGCGGTAGGCAAATGAAAGTCAATACGCCTTTCCTTGCTTTTGAACCTGGTGCTGTCACGTGAGTCCGGTTTCCAATGTCCTACTCATACCAGCATGCACTTCTTTAGTGTTGTCAAAATGTTTTATTGTTCGCAGCACAACTTTCCAATGTAGCCTAATGGCGTTCACATTGCTGCATGTAAATCCCAAAAATATCATTGATACGAAGTGCGAAGTGCAACAGCAACCACAAGTGTTTTATAAAGTTCAAGCATGCCAACCAAATGATGTACCAACATGATGACCAATGTTTCAGCCTCGCCAGCTGTCCGAAACTGTCGAGAGCGTAATCCTCTCGTCCCCTCCTCACCTTCCACACAGGCATCTTGGGACAATCCCTTTACTGGCGAAAAGGTAAGTGAGTCATGCTCCCCAATTTGATTCCTGAAAATGTCTCCAAAAGACGGGAACCCCCAACTCTACAGGGCGGCATCGGCAAACGGGTATGGAGCAACCCGTAATGTAATTCCATCACAACAACAAGTAGCCGTGCCCTGTTCCAAACAGCATGCGTTTATTTCTCAAAATTGGTTGGCAGCGTGCTCAATCCTTACGCGTTTCGGCTTCAAATAAGCCTTGTTCACAGGTGAAGAGCGGTAGGCTAATGAAAGTCAATACGCCTTTCCTTGCTTTTGAACCTGGTGCTGTCACGTGAGTCAGGTTTCCAATGTCCTACTCATACCAGCATGCACTTCTTTAGTGTTGTCAAAATGTTTTATTGTTCGCAGCACAACTTTCCAATGTAGCCTAATGGCGTTCACATTGCTGCATGTAAATCCCAAAAATATAATTGATACGAAGTGCGAAGTGCAACAGCGACCATAAGTGTTTTATAAAGTTCAAGCATGCCAACCAAATGATGTACCAACATGATGACCAATGTTTCAGCCTCGCCAGCTGTCCGAAACTGTCGAGAGCGTAATCCTCTCGTCCCCTCCTCACCTTCCACACAGGCATCTTGGGACAATCCCTTTACTGGCGAAAAGGTAAGTGAGTCATGCTCCCCAATTTGATTCCTGAAAATGTCTCCAAAAGAGGGGAGCCCCCAACTCTACAGGGCGGCATCGGCAAACGGGTATGGAGCAACCCGTAATTTAATTCCATCACAACAACAAGTAGCCGTTCCCTGTTCCAAACAGCATGCGTTTATTTCTCAAAATTGGTTGGCAGCGCGCTCAATCCTTAGGCGTTTTGGCTTCAAATAAGCCTTGTTCACAGGTGAAGAGCGGTAGGCAAATGAAAGTCAATACGCCTTTCCTTGCTTTTGAACCTGGTGCTGTCACATGAGTCAGGTTTCCAATGTCCTACTCATACCAGCATGCACTTCTTTAGTGTTGTCAAAATGTTTTATTGTTCGCAGCACAACTTTCCAATGTAGCCTAATGGCGTTCACATTGCTGCATGTAAATCCCAAAATATCATTGATACGAAGTGCGAAGTGCAACAGCAACCACAAGTGTTTTATAAAGTTCAAGCATGCCAACCAAATGATGTACCAACATGATGACCAATGTTTCAGCCTCGCCAGCTGTCCGAAACTGTCGAGAGCGTAATCCTCTCGTCCCCTCCTCACCTTCCACACAGGCATCTTGGGACAATCCCTTTACTGGCGAAAAGGTAAGTGAGTCATGCTCCCCAATTTGATTCCTGAAAATGTCTCCAAAAGACGGGAGCCCCCAACTCTACAGGGCGGCATCGGCAAACGGGTATGGAGCAACCTGTAATTTAATTCCATCACAACAACAAGTAGCCGTGCCCTGTTCCAAACAGCATGCGTTTATTTCTCAAAATTGGTTGGCAGCGCGCTCAATCCTTACGCGTTTCGGCTTCAAATAAGCCTTGTTCACAGGTGAAGAGCGGTAGGCAAATGAAAGTCAATACGCCTTTCCTTGCTTTTGAACCTGGTGCTGTCACGTGAGTCAGGTTTCTAATGTCCTACTCACACCAGCATGCACTTCTTTAGTGTTGTCAAAATGTTTTATTGTTCGCAGCACAACTTTCCAATGTAGCCTAATGGCGTTCACATTGCTGCATGTAAATCCCAAAAATATCATTGATACGAAGTGCGAAGTGCAACAGCAACCACAAGTGTTTTATAAAGTTCAAGCATGCCAACCAATTGATGTACCAACATGATGACCAATGTTTCAGCCTCGCCAGCTGTCCGAAACTGTCGAGAGCGTAATCCTCTCGTCCCCTCCTCACCTTCCACACAGGCATCTTGGGACAATCCCTTTACTGGCGAAAAGGTAAGTGAGTCATGCTCCCCAATTTGATTCCTGAAAATGTCTCCAAAAGACGGGAGCCCCCAACTCTACAGGGCGGCATCGGCAAACGGGTATGGAGCAACCCGTAATTTAATTCCATCACAACAACAAGTAGCCGTGCCCTGTTCCAAACAGCATGCGTTTATTTCTCAAAATTGGTTGGCAGCGCGCTCAATCCTTACGCGTTTCGGCTTCAAATAAGCCTTGTTCACAGGTGAAGAGCGGTAGGCAAATGAAAGTCAATACGCCTTTCCTTGCTTTTGAACCTGGTGCTGTCACGTGAGTCAGGTTTCCAATGTCCTACTCATACCAGCATGCACTTCTTTAGTGTTGTCAAAATGTTTTATTGTTCGCAGCACAACTTTCCAATGTAGCCTAATGGTGTTCACATTGCTGCATGTAAATCCCAAAAATATCATTGATACGAAGTGCGAAGTGCAACAGCAACCACAAGTGTTTTATAAAGTTCAAGCATGCCAACCAAATGATGTACCAACATGATGACCAATGTTTCAGCCTCGCCAGCTGTCCGAAACTGTCGAGAGCGTAATCCTCTCGTCCCCTCCTCACCTTCCACACAGGCATCTTGGGACAATCCCTTTACTGGCGAAAAGGTAAGTGAGTCATGCTCCCAATTTGATTCCTGAAAATGTCTCCAAAGACGGGAGCCCCCAACTCTACAGGGCGGCATCGGCAAACGGGTATGGAGCAACCCGTAATTTAATTCCATCACAACAACAAGTAGCCGTGCCCTGTTCCAAACAGCATGCGTTTATTTCTCAAAATTGGTTGGCAGCGCGCTCAATCCTTACGCGTTTCGGCTTCAAATAAGCCTTGTTCACAGGTGAAGAGCGGTAGGCAAATGAAAGTCAATACGCCTTTCCTTGCTTTTGAACCTGGTGCTGTCACGTGAGTCCGGTTTCCAATGTCCTACTCATACCAGCATGCACTTCTTTAGTGTTGTCAAAATGTTTTATTGTTCGCAGCACAACTTTCCAATGTAGCCTAATGGCGTTCACATTGCTGCATGTAAATCCCAAAAATATCATTGATACGAAGTGCGAAGTGCAACAGCAACCACAAGTGTTTTATAAAGTTCAAGCATGCCAACCAAATGATGTACCAACATGATGACCAATGTTTCAGCCTCGCCAGCTGTCCAAAACTGTCGAGAGCGTAATCCTCTCGTCCCCTCCTCACCTTCCACACAGGCATCTTGGGACAATCCCTTTACTGGCGAAAAGGTAAGTGAGTCATGCTCCCCAATTTGATTCCTGAAAATGTCTCCAAAAGACGGGAACCCCCAACTCTACAGGGCGGCATCGGCAAACGGGTATGGAGCAACCCGTAATGTAATTCCATCACAACAACAAGCAGCCGTGCCCTGTTCCAAACAGCATGCGTTTATTTCTCAAAATTGGTTGGCAGCGTGCTCAATCCTTACGCGTTTTGGCTTCAAATAAGCCTTGTTCACAGGTGAAGAGCGGTAGGCTAATGAAAGTCAATACGCCTTTCCTTGCTTTTGAACCTGGTGCTGTCACGTGAGTCAGGTTTCCAATGTCCTACTCATACCAGCATGCACTTCTTTAGTGTTGTCAAAATGTTTTATTGTTCGCAGCACAACTTTCCAATGTAGCCTAATGGCGTCTCACATTGCTGCATGTAAATCCCAAAAATATCATTGATACGAAGTGCGAAGTGCAACAGCGACCACAAGTGTTTTATAAAGTTCAAGCATGCCAACCAAATGATGTACCAACATGATGACCAATGTTTCAGCCTCGCCAGCTGTCCGAAACTGTCGAGAGCGTAATCCTCTCGTCCCCTCCTCACCTTCCACACAGGCATCTTGGGACAATCCCTTTACTGGCGAAAAGGTAAGTGAGTCATGCTCCCCAATTTGATTCCTGAAAATGTCTCCAAAAGACGGGAGCCCCCAACTCTACAGGGCGGCATCGGCAAACGGGTATGGAGCAACCTGTAATTTAATTCCATCACAACAACAAGTAGCCGTGCCCTGTTCCAAACAGCATGCGTTTATTTCTCAAAATTCGTTGGCAGCGCGCTCAATCCTTACGCGTTTCGGCTTCAAATAAGCCTTGTTCACAGGTGAAGAGCGGTAGGCAAATGAAAGTCAATACGCCTTTCCTTGCTTTTGAACCTGGTGCTGTCACGTGAGTCAGGTTTCCAATGTCCTACTCATACCAGCATGCACTTCTTTAGTGTTGTCAAAATGTTTTATTGTTCGCAGCACAACTTTCCAATGTAGCCTAATGGCGTTCACATTGCTGCATGTAAATCCCAAAAATATCATTGATACGAAGTGCGAAGTGCAACAGCAACCACAAGTGTTTTATAAAGTTCAAGCATGCCAACCAATTGATGTACCAACATGATGACCAATGTTTCAGCCTCGCCAGCTGTCCGAAACTGTCGAGAGCGTAATCCTCTCGTCCCCTCCTCACCTTCCACACAGGCATCTTGGGACAATCCCTTTACTGGCGAAAAGGTAAGTGAGTCATGCTCCCCAATTTGATTCCTGAAAATGTCTCCAAAAGACGGGAGCCCCCAACTCTACAGGGCGGCATCGGCAATCGGGTATGGAGCAACCCGTAATTTAATTCCATCACAACAACAAGTAGCCGTGCCCTGTTCCAAACAGCATGCGTTTATTTCTCAAAATTGGTTGGCAGCGCGCTCAATCCTTACGCGTTTCGGCTTCAAATAAGCCTTGTTCACAGGTGAAGAGCGGTAGGCAAATGAAAGTCAATACGCCTTTCCTTGCTTTTGAACCTGGTGCTGTCACGTGAGTCAGGTTTCCAATGTCCTACTCATACCAGCATGCACTTCTTTAGTGTTGTCAAAATGTTTATTGTTCGCAGCACAACTTTCCAATGTAGCCTAATGGTGTTCACATTGCTGCATGTAAATCCCAAAAATATCATTGATACGAAGTGCGAAGTGCAACAGCAACCACAAGTGTTTTATAAAGTTCAAGCATGCCAACCAAATGATGTACCAACATGATGACCAATGTTTCAGCCTCGCCAGCTGTCCGAAACTGTCGAGAGCGTAATCCTCTCGTCCCTCCTCACCTTCCACACAGGCATCTTGGGACAATCCCTTTACTGGCGAAAAGGTAAGTGAGTCATGCTCCCCAATTTGATTCCTGAAAATGTCTCCAAAAGACGGGAGCCCCCAACTCTACAGGGCGGCATCGGCAAACGGGTATGGAGCAACCCGTAATTTAATTCCATCACAACAACAAGTAGCCGTGCCCTGTTCCAAACAGCATGCGTTTATTTCTCAAAATTGGTTGGCAGCGCTCAATCCTTACGCGTTTCGGCTTCAAATAAGCCTTGTTCACAGGTGAAGAGCGGTAGGCAAATGAAAGTCAATACGCCTTTCCTTGCTTTTGAACCTGGTGCTGTCACGTGAGTCCGGTTTCCAATGTCCTACTCATACCAGCATGCACTTCTTTAGTGTTGTCAAAATGTTTTATTGTTCGCAGCACAACTTTCCAATGTAGCCTAATGGCGTTCACATTGCTGCATGTAAATCCCAAAAATATCATTGATACGAAGTGCGAAGTGCAACAGCAACCACAAGTGAACAATAAAACATTTTGACAACACTAAAGAAGTGCATGCTGGTATGAGTAGGACATTGGAAACCTGACTCACGTGACAGCACCAGGTTCAAAAGCAAGGAAAGGCGTATTGACTTTCATTTGCCTACCGCTCTTCACCTGTGAACAAGGCTTATTTAAAGCCAAAACGCGTAAGTATTGAGCGCGCTGCCAACCAATTTTGAGAAATAAACGCATGCTGTTTGGAACAGGGCACGGCTACTTGTTGTTGTGATGGAATATATATATATATATATATATATGTATTTATAACTTTTCTTATGTTTCTAACATTTTATAATCAAATAAAATAATTATGTATTAATATTATTAAGTTAATATATATAAAAATAAAAACATATGTATGTTTAATTTTTTATATATTACATTTATCATTTATCAGTTTTTAACATTTTTAAATAATTCTAACTATGTTATTATTAATTATATTTATTATTTAATTATTTTTATATTATTTTTAAGACATTTAAAAAAACGATATTTTAAACAACGATATTTTAAACAACGATATTTTGGTTTCAATATTTTTGTACTTAACATTGTAGAGATAGGTTGTCGATATTCTGTCCATTGATATTGTAGACTCAATATTCCTGTAGCTCGATATTCTGTCCATCGATATTCTGTCAGTGATCCGTGCATACCAGTGCAACTGGTGACCGCGTTTCAAAACAGAAATCACAGTTATTAGGTCGCTGACATAGAAGAGGGACTCCAGCTGCAAAACCTCAAACTTAGAAGACGGACTGCTTCAGGACTGTTCTAACGCTGTGAATGTTGCTTTTCCAACCTGTTATGGCCACTGGCGCTGTTCGCTCTTTATATTACCTCAGGTGTCTTCCAACCAATCCAGCATGGCAGGGCACAGCAGGCCTGTGGTGAATGGCCGAATAGATTATGGCATTAGCTAGCGGAAGCTGACCTTTGCTTATTTTTTTGTGACAGAAAACGTGCAAAATCTTGAACACTCTCGTGAGAATGGGTTATTGCTTTTCAGATGCCTGCTCATTTGCCGCATGCTAGGTACGTGTGTGAGTGTGTTTTCGTGAGGGGTGTACTGCACTGTTCTGTAGAACCAGCTGGTTGCAGAATGATGAAATCTTCCTTTAAATTAAACCAAAAGATAGCTGCTTGGTGAAGAGGCGCCTGCCAAGAGCAAGCTGTTCAAGTGTTATTATTGCCCTTATGATGACTAATGCTTTTTTTTGTCCAGCTTTTTCTCTACTTTTGCTCTGATTAAACATTGTGCTGATTTAAGCTTTTTTCTTAGTCGGTAGAAGTGGTCAGGGAAAGTGCTTATCTGTGCAAGAAGGTCATCAGAGCGCAAGTATATGCGCCTTCTATAAAATTACTTTCATTGATCAGGTTACGGAACAGCAGTGTTAAATGCTTGCAAACAAAAAAACATAAGTAAAAAACATTTTATAACGCCAATAGTTCTAACTTTCACAAATGCGATACCGATTTCATTGCAAATGCTTGTTCTAGAAGATGCCTTAAGAAGTACACCTTCATCTCCTACTCCAAAGGCTGGCCCCTCGGAGGCCCGCTGCACATCCCCTATTCAATGTGTAAGGCCATTCGAGGGGCAAGCATCCAGTCTTGCAAATCCAACTGCCACTTCAGGCTTCTCTGCTGACCCCTGGCAAGAAAGGCAATTTCGGTTAACTTTTAGCCTGTGCCTAAAAAATGCAAATACAGCATGCATTTTTATCTTAGGCATTTGGGCGTATTTTTAAAGGCAGTCATATTGTAGCATTAGAATCCTTTTTTGACATATATTTGTCCTAGTTTGTGGCAAAACTGTTATATTTCTCTTAATAGCAACACAAGGACAAATAAAGTGCACACAGATGCTCGGGAAAGTGCGATTGACGACTTCTTTATTGCTGTGATGTATCACAAACTTTTATTGAGCGAGCGCATAGAAAATTAGAACGGTCACCGCTCTGAAAATGCATTAATAATATATATAGTGTATTTATTCGGTGAAATAGCACACTTGGGATGGTACTCGGCAAAAATACTGTACTAAAGAAGGGAATGATGTAGGATGTGCTGAAAGTTGCACAAATCACACACAAACGTTGGTATTAAACAGTATTCGAAGCCATACATCTAAGCCCGATAACCCGTTTGTGACCTCCTTGAGGCCTTGTGGAGCATATCAATTTCCTCTATAACCTGACAGCAAGAGCGGGAGGGAGATTTGTTTCAAAGCTGCTTTTATGTGACAAAAGCAACGGCCCTTACTTCAGAAATTCAGATTTACTGATGTATATATCCCGACAATTGTTAGCAAAAGAATTAGCTGCTAGGAAACTTGAAATCGAAAAAGTATACTACTTTCTGAGAGCGTGATATGTAGATAGAAGATCAGCCAGATTAGTTATTTCTGAGTTTTCGGAAGGAAAGAGCAAGGCTTGATGGACTCATCCAACCAAACAGATGAATAATAGTAAACTAAAGAGATAACAGGAATGTTCCAGCACATTGCATCCGTCGGCTGCTCTCTGCGGCACTCTCTTCTTTGGGGATGATTAGATGTCGTGGATGCATGCGAGAGCAAACCGTGCACAGCTAACTATTGATGTCACTGGTATTGCTAATTATTAGCGAGTGAGCATCGTGCACTCCATTCTGTGTTTCACCCCGTGAAAGGGAGAATTTCGTGCAAATTATGCATGATTTCACCCAGTTCGGAAGCGCACAAATGCTGCCACAACTCACTGGGGACATTCGAGTACTGGGCTCGCTTGTTTTCTCCTTTTCCTCCTGGATGACAGGAGTACCAGTCTGCGTTATGTTTCTTGTCAGGCAAATGTACTCCTCAGTTTATTAGGTGACCTCTGAGGAAGGGCCAGTAAATTGCAAGGCATGTTTTTCGAAATCCAAGGAGGATGAATTTATTCCTAACTTCATTTTTATAATAAGGGAGATCTGAAAGCTAAGACAAACGCATTCTGAACATATCCAACGCTGTTTGAAGGTGCTGTGCCCCAAGTGTGTCGAGTTGTGGTGGCCAGAGGGTGTTTTGGGGCAAGTCAGAGTGCGCACAATGGTTGTTTGGATCGTTCAGTCTTGTGATTCAGCCACTCCAGGCGGCATATGTTTGCTCTATTAAGCTGTGCATCACTCAGGTTGGTTGGTATGGCATGTCACACATTCAGTGATCAAACTGATTGTTGCATCAAGCCGTATACCAATCAATAAGGTTGGGAAGCCGTGTTCACTGGTCGTTGTTGTCGCTTTCCTCATCATTTCACTTATTTCGCTCAGCTAGTTCGTGTTGTATCTACTTTGTCTGGTTTTCAGTGGGGTGTGTGCTGGTGGTTTATTGGTTACACCATAGTATGTTGTGTTGCTTGGAGTGGATGATATATGTATTGGTCTCATGTTTTTTTTTACATGTTTTACTCAAATTTTCTGAAGAAGGGAAGGTGTATGATGTCCTTTGCTTTTTTGTTATGTTAATTTTGTCTCTTCCTGCATTATCAATTTCAGTACGCCCTTGCTCCGAATCTTGAGCGTGGAGGCTAACATGCTTGGGGTAAAAGTTTAAGTTTAGTTTATAGAGCGTGTCAAAGCCCAGATGCATCTTGGTGCTAGCGAATTATCAGAAGCAGTAGAGCTCTTAGGGCCATTAGTTAGCAAATAGCCAGGTTTTAAGCCCTTTCCTAAAGAGGAATAAGTAACACTCTTTTTGAATGTATGAGTAGCTTTTTCCATGTTTTTCCTGTGGTTAGTGAGAAGCTCTTCCCAGCACAGAGTGCTTTTTGACCCTCTGAATCCTTATTTTTTTTAAAGAGATAGAGCAGAGTGTTTGGTTGGGAGTTTAACAACAGAACCTTGACCTCAGGTGTTCTGGTCCAGAGTCATACAGAGCTTTATGGACTATACAGAGAGCTTTAAAAGTGAAAGTTTCTTCACCGGCAGCCAATGCAAGTCAGCAATTGCCTGAGAGGCTGACTGAAATTTGGGGATGTTTAATAGCAGCAGCCGGGCAGCAGCGTTTTTTAAAATCTGAAGTTTGTGCAACAGTTGCTGTGTCAGGGACTGTCTGGGACTATGTCGGGAACCAGTCAGGGACTTGGGCAAGGACTGGGAACAGGGTAGAAAACGTACACAGAGAGAGGAGTACAGCGCTGCCCAGGATCACACAGGAAGTCAGAGGAGAAAATGGATCTAAAGGTGAAGCCTGTACAAAGGAACAAGATGGCTAAGACTCAGATAGGACAGGCACTCATGAGGGGATTTAGCATTCAGAATAACTACACCCAGGATGAATGTGCAAGACATATATATGAAACAGCATTAACAATAAAGGGAGTGTGGGGTAAAGCACTCAGGAGCTCCACACGGTAAGACTGAAGCTCAGTAAGTTCCTCACCCACAGTTGCTGTTACAGATATTGACTGCAAATACCCACAAATAGGATATGCATGCAAAGGCAGGGTCTGTGGAGCTGATACCTATGGTGATGTTATAACTGTAACTCAAAGACAATACTCACAGTGAACAAGAAACACCACCTAGGTAGTCAGCTGTGCCCATGGATCCTGGTGATCAAACAGGAACATGCAAGGCAGTAACAGCAAAGAGGTAGAACTAAACACAAGCACAATAGACAAGGAGCTAGCAAGGAGGAGTGCTTAACAGGAAAGGAAGAAAGCAAGTAACAAACATACAAGGTAACAGAAGCAAGACAGCAGAATAGAAAGAGAGCAAACTAGGAACTGGAACCAAGGAAATGGGAAGAAAGGCAGGGACTGGAAAAGGATATACAGAAGGGGAGGCTACAAGGGTATACAAGAATAGTGCTGGTTCAGGAATCAGGAAAACAAAGAAGCATTGAAGGCAGTGCTGGAGCTGGAACTAGAATCGAGCAATAGCTCAGGAGTCAAGGTAGCACTGCAGGCAGTGCTAGTTCAGGAGAATGCAAACAGCTGCAGGTCAGGAAACAGGAATGCTAAGGCTCAGGAGTCAAGGTAGCACTGCAGGCAGTGCTAGTTCAGGAGAAGGGAAACTGCTGCAGGTCAGGAACAAGGAATGCTAAGGCTCAGAAGTCAAGGTAGCACTGCAGGCAGTGCTAGTTCAGGAACAAGGGAAACTGCTGCAGTTCAGGAACAAGGAATAACTAAAGCACAGGAAACACTGGAAACAAGGATAGCAAAAGCTCAGGAAACACTGGAAACAAGGGTATCAAAAGCACTGGAAACAAGGATCGGTCTCACCTGTATACAGCTACAATGACCAACCATGGACTGAAGGGAGCTGGGGCTTAAAAGAGCTCACAGTAATCACATGCATCATGTGTGAGCAGGCTAGCAGCAGCCAGCCACAGGTGAGCTGAATTCCTCCACCCATCCTTGGCCTGCAGGGTTGGAGACGAAGCAGTGAGCAGGGAATTTTAGGTAATGGAGTTTCCAGCATTAGCAGACTGGCTTCCACAAAACCCGGCATGGATTGGGAATGATGACAATTCCTAAATTGTGTCCAAATTCCTGGAAGTCAGGATATGCATACAGTGGAGTGCCTGGAAGCATATTAGAATACTGGAAAGCCCCACAAGTTGGCCCCCTGGTGGAGGGCACGAGAGCACAGGGAGTGAATCGTGACATGCTGTTGTAGGTTCATATATAAGGCATTGCCATAGTCAATCCTAGATGGTAAGAGGGCAACAATTATTGTTTTTCCTAGTTCAAAAGGGATAAAAGGGAAGTTTTTCCTCAGAGTTTCCAACAGATAAAAGCATGTTGAAGTGACATGATTGACTTGGTCTGTAAAAATGAGCTTGTCGTCAAATTAAACTCGATTTTTTGCTTTCCTGACCAGACAGGAAAGGTTACCAAGGTCCTGCGGCCATCACATGGAGGACCAGAATGTGGTGTCACCGCCAAACAGAAGGAACTCCGTCTTCCCTGAGTTGAGTTTTAGACAGTTTTTGTTCATCCCTTTACCCACCTCTTGCATGCAGTTACAGAAACGTGTGGCTACCTCAAGCATGTTAGTGGAAATGGAGACAACTATCTAGGTGTCATCCGCATAGGATACTATGGAGAACCCAAAAGACCGTATGAGCTTTGGGGTAACATAAACATTAAACATTAAACAAAGTGGGGCTTAATGCGGAGCCCTGAGGCACTCCACACAGAAAAGAGAATGGATTAGAGACAAAAGTGTCAAGGGAAACTGCTTGGTCTCACCCTGCTAGAAAGGACCCCAACATTGTCAGGGCGAAGTCACTGACTCCAATATTCTCCAAGTGGGCCAGCAGTAGTTTATGGTTGCCGACAAATCTAAAAAAATGATGACAGCTTTGCCTTGCCACCATTGTCAATTATCTCTCTGATGTCCTCAGTAGCTATAATCAGTGCTAATTCTGTGCTATTACCACCTCTCAAATGATGCTGAGATGCATCAAGCAGCCAGTTAGTCACAAAGAAAGATGACAGTTCTGCATTCACTGCCTCCTCAGCTATTTTGGCCGGAAATTGGGAGTAGAGAGATAGGGCGATATCTACTAACTTCCAGGGGGTTTAATGAGGGTTTCTTTATTAAAGGTATGATTAAGACCTTTTCCCAGATAGTAGGAAAGTGTCTGGCTTTGAAAATATTATTAATAAGTGTGCTCAAATGTATAGCAAATGTACTTGGGGCCAAATGCTAAATTTTGGGTGGGAAAGGATCATTGGGTGCCCCAGATTTAGTGACTTCAATTAAATGGGTTACAAGTCCATTGATAGAGAGGAAAATACTGTGAGGAGTGCTTGGCTGGAGATATAGTTATCCGGCATGGATTCGTCTGTCATCATATGTGAGGAAGTACTAAATAGGTTACAAACCTAATTTACCTTGTGCTGAAAGTAATCAGCCACTTTGTCACAGAAGGCTTGATTAATGCCAGAGGTGTTTGCATTATTGATACTAGTTAGTGAGCTGACTGTCCTAAAAAGCTCTCTGGTCAAGTTTTTATGATTACATTTTGGCTGAAAAATAGTTAGATTTCTCAGACATGATCAAGGCTTTATACTCTGCGATACATTGTTTGTATCTGTCTCTCTCTTGAGAGTTAGATGTTTTCTTCCATATTTGTTCTTGTTTCCTGCATTTTTGTTTTTGTAGTTTTAGTTTGGTAGAGTACCAAGGGGCAGAGGGCTTATTTCTGTGATTATAGTAGGTTTTTATTGGAGCTAATTGCTCAACAGCATTGACAATCCAGGTGTAGTAGTTAGTTACCAATGTGTCTATATCTTCCATCAAGTTAGAAGGGGTTTTTGATAGGCTCTCGATCAATTTGTTGCATTCAGTTTTGTTCCATGGTAGCGATATAGTAGTGTGAGATTTTTTGTTTTTTACTGTAGTCTCATCCGGCAGCTCCATGGTAAAGAGAACTGTTTTGTGGTCTGACCATGTTGATGGTAAGGCAGAGGTAAATGAAAGTGTGGGGTTATTACTGAAAAAGCTGTCAAGGATATGGCCAGCTGAGTGGGTGGCAATAGGAACCAATTGAACTCACTCAAAGTTTAACATGTAGTAAATTAAAACTAAGGTGTCTCTATCCATAAGGGCTTCCAAATGGAAACTGAAATCACCTAGAATCACAAGATTCTACGATCCCATGGGGTGGGACTAACCCTTAGGCTTTTACCTTGAGACATATCTCGTGAACAGCTCAAATTACTGGGACATTTATGAGATATTCCTTTGCCTGGTTCTGTTTTTCTGAACATGCAGACCTAGAATGTATATTGTTTTAAAATAAACCTGAAAATAGACATTACAGTCCAAAGCTCAACACATATTTTACTTAGCAGGTGTGACGCCATAACTAGACGGAACTCTCCCTCAAATCCCATGACCAAGTTGCTTAATTTAGAGCCGTTCCTGCTTCCCTACCAGTCTTCGCACATTTTTCGTTGCATTATGAAACAAAAAGAGGATGTTTTTCAGTGGACCATCACCTTATCAAAAAGTATGTCACTTCTGCAATTAAAATAAAAGTAAATCTATCATCTAGACATAAAAACATGTAAACATTTGTAAACAAAATAAAAAATGAGACAAGGGGCCACATGTACGTAGGTTTCATTTTGCGAGTTCCTAGTAGTGAATTTTTGCGACTCGTTATTAGGAAATCCCATACACCTATGTACTAATATGTCTTTGAACATTTAGTGATTCCTAATGGGGTTGCAATTGACCTACTTCATTATTATTCATGAGGTAGGTCACAATTTGCGACGCATTGGGAATCACTAAAAACACAGGGGCTGGTGGCCTGGTGGGGACAGCAGACCACCATGTCTGTGTTTGTTTTTAATTAAAGCAACATTTTTTTTTAAAGCAGCCCGTTTTCCTTAAAGGAAAACGAGATGCATTTCAATAAGTAAAATGAAGCGTTTCAGCCCGTGGGACCACTGCCTGCCCCTAAAAAACGTTTTTGCATCCATTCACAAAGGGGAACAGGCCCCCTGGGAACTCCTTCTCATTTGCAAATGGGTTACCATCAACTTAAAGTTGGTGGGAAAATGTGAATGTTTTGTGACTGCATTTTCGGTTACAAAACATTCTTACATACCTGTTAGACCTGGCATCCTTGGCGTGGGTTTCCCCTGTATTTTTGCCTTTGCCTCTTGTGTTTTTACTGTGTGTTGGCCTTCGTTTTTGCTGGTCTAGATGCTTTGGGCACTTTGCCACTGCTGATCAGTGCCAAAGTGCAAGTGCTCCCTCTGTAAATTATTGTCATGGATTAGTGTTTCCATAATTGTCTTATTTGGTTTCCTGTTAAGTCCCTAGTACAATGCACTGTGTGTGTACAGGGCCTGTAAACCAAATGCTGCTCGTGGGCTTGCAGCATTGATTGTGCCACCCACCCAAGCAGCCTTGCAAAAGGGTCTCAGGCCTGCCATTGCAGTGTCTGTGTGCAGTCTGGTACTGCCATGCTGACCTGGCAAGTGCACCCACTTGCCAGGCCCTAACCTTCCCTTTTCTTACATGTGAGTCACCCCTCAGGTAGGACCGAGGTACCCCTGTGAGCAGGGTGCAGTGTATGTGAAAGGTAGGACATGTCCTGATGTGTGTGGCATATCCTGATGGTGAAATACTGCCAATTTCGTTTTTCACTATTGAAAGGCTATCTGTCCCATTGATTAGAATGGGAGTTCATTTATAACATCTTATAAATATAACTTCTCATTGGGACAAGATGGAAAGGTAACGTTTAGTTTGCCTGAACTCAGAATATAAAGATGCATCTTTTAGTGAGGATGATTTTTACATGCTGTGCTTGAAAATACCACTTTTAGAAAGTAGGTATTTGTCTTGCTTAGCCATCCTGTGTGCCACTGCTAGGTTTGTGTATTGACTGTCTGGCTTTACAGGGTGAGTCAGGGCTAGGCTAAAAAGGCCTGGACTGCATTCAGAGTATCTCACACCTGAATGGGCCTGGTCTGCCTTGAAGAATGCTGCCTCCACCTCCTGCCAGGAAGCTGCACTAGAGAGGATAGAACTGTTTTTGGCTGGGCAAAGGTATTTGTGCTATAAAAAGTGGGGCCCAGACACCCAGACTTTTAGATTACTTTTGGAATTCAAGAGGAACCTTTACCAAGAAGAAGAGCTGGAGAAACTGAAGGAGAAGTACTGCCCCTTTGCTGTGTGCTGTTTGGGGTTGGCCTGAATAGCTGTTTTCTACCAAGGAGAGGATAAAGACTTTGCTGTGTGCTGTGCCTCCTACTTGAAGGAGATCTCCAAGGGCTTGCAGTAGAGCTTGCCGCCTGTTTTGAAGTCTCAGGGATACCAAGACTTCACCACCAGCTCCCATGAACTTCCTTGCTGGGAGTTCTGACCTGCCAAGAGGTGCCTGTGACTGTGTTGGGCCTCTGGAGGTTGTTCCTGCTGTTGGGCACTGGAAAAGTAACTCAACTACAAGAAGCACGATGCATCCGCACCTGTTTCTGATGCATCACTGACAAAACCGACACAACGCCTGCCCGCGCCTCTAGAAATCTCTGCACACCACATCAAGTGCACCGATCTACGAAGTCTGAGATCACCGCACTGATTCTGACGCAGGACCTGCTGTGCGGCTGCAAGAACCAATGTATTGTGGGACCGTGGCTGAAGAAACCAGAGCTGTTGCCGCAGCTGTATCGAGAACCGATGCATCCCCGATCCTCACGCATCGCACCGGTGCGCCGAGTCTACAAGAACGCCGGGGCCACAGTAAGAAGCTGATGCATCACCTCCCCTTCAGTAAGAAACCAACGCATCACCTCCCCTTCAGTAAGGAACCCGACACATCACCTCCCCTGTATGGCAGTAAGGAACTGACGCATCACCTCCCCTGAAGTAAGGAACCAATGCATCGCCTTCCCTGGGCATAAGGAACCGACGCATCACCTTTCCTGCGGCTCTTTTTTTTGTGACTGTGACGCACCCAAGGTACTTTGTGTTGAAACTGTCGCAACTATAGTTTGCTAAGGACAGAACTGTTTCTGCCTTTTAAAAGTCATATTGTGGTTACTGTATTGTGTTTTTGTCGTTTTGGTCTTGTTTGGTTTAGATATAGATTACATTTTTTCTAAACTGGTGTGGTGTCCATTTGTAGTGTTTTCACTGTATTACTGTATGTGTACACAAATGCTTTACACACTGCCTCTGAGATAAGCCTGTCTGCTCATGCCAAGCTACCAAGGGGGTGAGCAGGGGTTATTTTAGAAGTGTATACCCCTTACCCTGACTAGGAAGAAGGGTCCTTACTTGGACAAAAGTGCACACCATTGCCAACTAGAGGCCCCCATTTCTAACAATAACCTTGCGAGCTGCTATCTTGAAGAGATGCCCTTAACACTCCCCTTCCAAATACTGACTCGCAAATCCATTTTGTGATTTGGTTATAGGTTACCAGATCGTAAAATGGGTTTGGTACATAGGAAAATGCATTTTTCCAGTCTCAAATGGCCCGATTCTGCACATCAGGCTGTTTGCGACTGGAAAAAACCTACATACATGTGGCCCTAAGTGCTCATCAGATCTATTAACCATGCTTTTTTAATGGTAGGCCCATCGTGCAGATGAGTGAAAAGCTAGAATCTGTTCATAAACTGAAATGGGTTACTTTCAGTGATGATACAAGTCTTTGGCCTCTCTGTGAATACTCACTAAATAATAAATGACCCACTTCGCAAAGATTTTCCTATGAATGTTTTTATTTTACTATTCCACTGTTCTTGGCTTCCTCCTGCATTTCACAAGGGAGACAGTAGTACCCTGCTCATAGACCACGCCCAGAAAACAGGAGTAAGCAAAAATATTGCAAGAATAAATCACAGCAAATATTTATGAAATGGGTATTTTAGAAGATCTGACTTAACTCGACGGGGGCACCTGAAGAAATCTGTTCAAGAAGCGGAAATAAAAGTGTTCTACTCGCAGACACTACATAGAGCATTTTATAAAACAAATATCCCTGAAACTAACTTAATGCATTACCCGCATACAAGTGTGATGTGATATTGGCGTGGGCATCGAAAATATGGCAAAGGGCACAAATGGCACTTCTGCATGAGGTATGTTACCATCAGTGCTTTAAATGGGCCGGTACTCACCAGTACTGAGTACCGGAACTTCTCAGTTTTCTCCCCTAGAGTACCGGAACTTCTTCTTATGTCAAGAGAGTACCGGTACTCCTAGAAGCAAGCCAGGGTCGGGCTCTGGGGTATGGGATTTCATGCAGCGCAGGTGCTGCTGAATACCTTCAGGGGGAGCGTGTCTGTGAGGCGCTCTGACTGTTAACAGTGAGTGTATTCCAGCGCTAGGTTGCTGCTGCTGCCATACACTCTTTACTGACAGCGTGACAGGAATAAGGAGATGTGGCCTGATGGACAGAGCTCCCCACATCAGAACTTTTGCGTTGTCAGTTAGAGTGTAAGGCTGCAGCGCTGGAATACACTGTCAGAGCGCCCAACGCCTTTGGCCAAGTTCAGCTCATGTGTACAGTGCGCAATTAGTACTTTTAGCAATTATATATATCGCACACTTGGCAGGAGGGTATTAAAGCACTTTAAATGAGTAGTGCAATTTCTACACAAAAGCATACTTTATTTAGTTTTTATGGCACAGAGAGCTGAAATCCCAGCTTCTGCTCAACATCCTGTTATTCTAGATGATCTCCCCGTACCACAAAAACAAAGCTTTAATGCCCTCTGGCCATGTTAGCACAATATAAAACTGCAAAAAACACCAATTACGACGTGCACATATGAAGAAACTCGGCCGTAGAACACTAGAGTGCTTTTGCATTGATCATGAAAATGCCACCATTGTTAAATACCTGCCTTGAAGCCACGCCCCCAGACACGCCCCTACGAGACCTTCAAGACCCATCCCAATAAATTTGGTTGGTACCGGCACTTTTCTTTTTCCATTTAAAGCACTGGTTATCATACAAAGAATAACATATGATTAATGTGTGAATGCTAATATGAGGCACTTTTATGAAACTGATGAAGACTAGTGAAGAGAGGCAAATATGAAAGTAAGGAAAAGCAAACCATTTCCAATAGTGGAAAGAGAGTGCTTTTTAAGGCAAACGACAACGGAAAGAAAGGTGTGCCAAGGGTGCGCGGACTACTCAAAGGACTATTTGTCAAAAAAAACAACCACATTTAGCACTCTGCACACTAAAGCAACCTTGGACAGAAGGGAGCCATCTGGAAACTCTTGAGGAAGGTGAAGCAGTTACAAGACATAAGAGAACAGCAGCTGGGGAACAGTTGTTGTGTGTATAAATGCTCCCATGAATATTAAAGAGATTCACAAAAAATATACTGTGTGAATCTGAGACTCACACCTCACAACCACAGACATTTTTCCATATGGGCCCAGTAAAAAGATGGATTTAGGATGAAGATGATATGCACAGAGAAATATTTTATAAGCATTGGTCCATGGCCGCTGCACACATATGATTTTGCGTCTATGTGCAGGGAAAGGATGAGGAAACAGCTCTATACTGAAATACCAACATGAGTTACCTTTCCCAATATTAAGCCTTCTATTGATAAACTAAATAAAAGAGCATGAAAAGCTATCCAGAATTCATCATCTCTGTACTAGAGGGAATATTTCCATCTGTGCATCACTAAGGTATTTCTCTTGCAGCCAAATTGCTGCACCCCGCCTGAATTCTCATTTAGAACCAGTTACAAAACAAAAAACAGCGATGACACAGTGAAAAAATGTTCACCATCGCAGATTTAGAGCATGTGCTAAATATTTTATTTTACCGCTGCAGAAACAAGAGCACTCATTTTCCTATCAAATAGTGTGAAAATGTAGCCTCAAACAGCCTATGGTAACTGTTGCACATGGGTTCTGCCCATTTAGTCCGCCAGGATTTTCAGCTTTGAATCAACTGTTTATTGTACCATTATCCCTACCTGAGTCTCACTCCCAGTGATTTCATGGTACATAGGATTGTGCAATTCTACCACCAGTGCTTGCCTTTTAAGATAAAGCTGCTGTGACGCAGTTGGGTTGAAGGGCACTGGGCTGGTTACAGAAGAGCACATGTGCACACTCGTGTGGTTGGGGTGCTGGATTGATGCCAGCTGGAATGTTAGTTTGTGAACTGTGAAGAAACCTGCCTCATAGAAGAGCAGGTCTCTTCACAGAAGACTAATAAATCAATTACTCAACGTCTTCAAGGCGTTTCTTCACTGGCAACGTAGATCAAGTGACAGCCAATTCACCTCCCAAAAATGTCTCATCATTTTCAATCTTGTCCATAGTTCCCGCTAAGCTGCACTCCCAAGGGGGTGCACACAATGTGTTTTCTCTCCGCACATTGAGTGTGATGCAGCACGCACCTCCTCGAATTCTGGCTGCCATAAAATGCTTCAGTGAAGCCTTTGAAGTGTCTCCTTTCTCTCAGCTGAGAAGTGAGATGCAGAGTTAATTCGATATGAGGTTTTTTACTGATATGCTAGATTTTAGGGCAAGGAGACTGAGATGATGTTTATCTATGCTATCCACTAGCCAGCGGTTTTTTTGTGCATGGAGACTCGGGCTGGAGGTGTCTGCTACACAGTCATTGTGTATAAAAGAAGTGTCTCGGAGCAGCTTGTGTTTGTAAAGGCATATCAGTGATGCCAAGCTGCAACACAGATAATGTGCTGTTAAATTCAGCTTTCAGGGCAGTTTTTTATTTCAAGAGACCATTGAGAGGAATGTGAACATCTGCAGTGGAGTTTGGCTCTAAATCAGCAGGGGAGGGTGAGGGGCTCTAAAGCCTTGATGGCACATGGGCAAATTTAGTATTCATTCCTTGATGAGTCTGCCTCCTTTTTTTGTAGGTGCATATAGCATGAGCACCAGTTACAGTTCACAAGGTCATAGGCATATTTTAGTCATGGGTAGATAGATTGATTTGCCTAGAATCACAGGATGTTGAGCCAACTCCAAAACTCAATTTTGGTTTCCCAGTTCCAAAGTCTGCAGCTCTGGCCATACTGCAACACCCCCTGCCTTCTCCTCCACCAAAAGGCCCCACCTCTCCTAACAGAGCAAAAAGATGATGTTAGAAACGGGCTCTCTAGTTGGCAGTGGTTTGCATCCTGTCCGAGTAGAGACCCACACTCTAGTCAGGGTAAGTGTAGTACACACTAAGTGTACCTGTGCTCACCCTTGGGTAGCTTGGCACAGAGACCAAAATACAAAAAATTCAACATACACAAGTCAAGGTATGAAGCCTTCAATATTAAATGCAGTTAGAGCACTTTGAAAACAATGACTCCAACTGGGGCTATGTGGTTGCACTAGACCAAGACAAATCCACAAGTTCAGTCAGGCCGCGATGGAACGCCGATCAGCTACAGGAGTCGCACGGACCCCGGTACAGTAGCTTGGATGCATCAAAAAGTCAAAGACACTGCGATGCACAGAGGAGGTGAGGCATTGCGAAGGCAAGTGATGTGTGGGTTCCTTACTGTTATGCAGGTCATTGGCATGTTGGCGCTCAGGGATGATGCATTTTGCAAAGGAGGTGAGGCATGACTGTAGCAAAGTGATGTGTTGGTTTCTGGAGGCGGTGCAGGGTCATTGAGCCCCTAACTCCCAGGGATGATGCAAGGTGCAGAGAAGGTGATGCATCGGTTGCAGGTGCAAGAGCTCGTGTACTAAAGGCAACGTGGTGTCGATGATGCTTCGATGCCATGGCGCGGTGTGTAGATTCCATTGGGTCGATGCCGAACCACCAGGCCACTGGCGCTGTGTCAGAATCGGAGCGGTGCGTCACAGACTTCGGTAAAGTGGAGCTCGAGATTCCCACAGCGGCGGTACTTCAGAGGTGCTGCAGCACCGTCGGGACTTGCCATGTAAGTTGCGGTTGTTGCATCACACACCCAGCGAGGGGAACCGCGGCTTCAGTGCAGGCAGTGGCGAGGCATCAATTTTGCAGGAATGCGCTAGTTCAGAATTGATGCTTGGAGTAGGTGCGTTGACTTCTTGGTTGCACCACCATAATCACCTTCAAGGGTCCAGGACTGGGTTTGGTACCGCTTGTCAGGTCAGGATTCACTGCAGAGGAGCCCAGGTGATGGTAGCATGATGCAGGTGCAGTCTTTGAAGGCCCTGAGGCTTCCAATAGGAGACAAGCTCAACTCAAGCCTTTGGAGAAACTTTAGAAAGCAGGATGTCAAGAGCAAAGACCTGTCCTCTCACTCATAGGCAAGAAGCAGCAGACAGCAGGACAACACAGCAAAGCAAGCAGTGAAGTGATAGTCCCTCCTGGCAGTACAACATCTCTTCTTTATGGCTGAATGTACTCAGTCCAGGACTGTTCTGAGTATATGGTGTTAGAGCTCCAGTACTTATACCCATTTAGCCTTTGAAGTAGGGAGACTTCAAAGAAAGGTCTTTGTAGTGCACAAGACGCTGCCCTTCCTGGCCCTGACTCAGGACACACTACAGGTGGGTATGCAGCTCTTCGTGTGGGGACAGGAACAGCCCTATTCAGATGCAAGTGTTGACTCCTACCACCACTGTAGCTCAGAAAGACCCATCAGCCTGGTGATGGGCCATCAGGATATGCCAGGCGCATCTCTGCTCCCATTGTGTGTGACTGTCTAGGGTGAATTTGCAAAACCCAACTGACATCCAACCCAGATGCGTATTCTAGGGACAGGCAGAGGCACAAAATGGTTAAAGTAAGAATATACCAACTTTTTAAAGTGGCATTTTCAGACCTGCAATTTAAAAAACAACTTCACTGAAAGATGTGTTTTAAATTATGAGTCCAGAGTCCAATTTTCTATCAGCTCCCAATAGGAACATACCAGTGTAAAATGTTACAAGGCAGCTCCAGTGCTAATCTACGGGAGAGACAGGCCTTACTGTAGTGAAAAGTGAATTTGGCAGTTTTTCACTCCCAGGACAGGTGAAACTTAAAAGCACATGTCCTACCTTTTAAATACACAGCACCCTGCCCATGGGGATACCTAGAGCCTACCTGAGGGGTGCCTTACATGTAATAAAAGGGAAGGTTTGGGCCTGGTAAGTTGGTGAACTTGCCAGGTCAACATGACAGTTTAAAATTGTTTAAACAGGCTCTGCAGTGGCAGGCCTGAGACATGTTTGAAGGGCTCCTCGTGTTGGTGGCAAAATCAGTGCTGCAGGCCCACTAGTAGCATTTGATTTACAGGCCCTGGGCACATGTAGTGCACTGTACTAGGGACTTACTAGTAAATAAAATATGCTAATGATGGAGAAACCAAATGCCATTACATTTTAGACACAGAGCACACGCACTTTAGCACTGGTCAGCATTGGTAAAGAGCCCAGAGTCCTAACACCAGCAAAAACGAAGGTCAGTACACAGTCAAAAACAAGATGTCAGAATCAAAAAGACTGGGGAAACCACGCCAAAAGATGCCAGGTATAACAGGTGAGTTGAGAGCACTGCAGGGATGGGATTTGTACACAATTCTGCAGCACACAGAAGTAAAGCTGAGCAGCTGTTCAACTTCTAAGGGCTTGTTTATCTTCTAAAGGCTGTTGTATGTGTAGGAGCAGGGCTGGCACTGCTCTGCCTGCCCTGGGTAAGTCTTTCCGTGTAGATTGTATTTTGATTTATTTTATCTTGCTTTGCTTGAATATGAGAAATAGGAAACATCAAACACCTGATTTTTCCCACTTCTGAAATCGAGATGCGGCCTGAATGTCTGAACTTTGCCATGCCCTCTGGGAAATTTTAATTCGTCCACGATCCAGGGCATTTTTCTCTCTCTCTGATTTGAATTGTTTATTCCAAACTACGGGAAAGAGGCCAAAGCAACAATATTGTCTGTGCAATTCAAAAAGTGGGAGTAAAAGAGGGAACTAAAAAAAAGAAACTCTGGAATGCATTGGAAATAGAAATAGATAGCTAACCTTTGGGAAAACAAGCGAATATGAAGGTAACAAGGCAGGAAAGTGTTTGAGAAGAGTGAGAACTAAGAAGAGCAAAGAAGAAAAAAACAGTGAGAGGGAGTGACCATGAATGAGTTTGTGTGGCCTAGTATCTCATGTTCTGGTATTTGACATCCTAGTAATTTGCAGGCCTTTTATGGCACATATTAAGTGGTCCAGTAACAGATGAACAATATGTTCTGTTCAGAGTTTTCTATGGTCAGGTATTCTGTGGCACAGTGAGTAGTAGACAAGCGAAAGGCACTGTAGCGCGTGCTCTCTGTATAAGGTGCAATCACAGAACATCTTTACATATTCTCGCACACGTTTTGCCATTTTCCTAACACCAACTGCTGGTATGTCTTTACTGTTCTTTCTTATACTGTTGATTGCCTAATTTTGTGTCACAGGTATTTGAGGGACATATTTTGGTAGAATTTATAGATCCTGTCACTCCTCCAAGATGCTTAATTTTATGACTGGCATATACGTTCTGATGGGCGGTATTTTTGCTGTGGCGCTTTTTCACAAGGACATCGTTCCTCTCTTTGCACATTTTATTTGTGTCTAGAAGCGATGTGTCGCTTTGTTTAAGTATGAAAAACGAAGAATACTCCAGACTTTCATATGATTGTTTTTTGTTCAAGAAGAGTGATGTGTACAATGTCTATGATTGAAGTACTGATCAATCTCAACAGGATCTGAATCTAGCATGTTTAAGTTGGGAAAACGTGCTATAAAATGCACTTTAGAAAACTGAAAACAAGGGTGGATGGGAAAAAGAGATTCCTGAAAGGGCGGTTACCTTCCTCTATACCTACTTTTAAGCAGTTCCTAGTTCACCTGCAGAGTTGTACTTCGGTTGAGCTCACAGCCAAGAAAAGCGTGTACGGAAACATTCTGTTGCTGCACAAGAGGAAGAATAATTAGAGGGAACATTGGTCTTGTCCATTGACTGTCATCAATTTTATAGCATTAATATATATTTGTTTATTTTGACATTTTGTTTCTCCAAGCAATCTTCTTCAGATATATTCTGTTGAAGAAAATTAACAAATGAAAAATTGTAAAACATATTTATCAAGGATCAGATGTCCAGCATTCTGTAAACATAAAAAGTAGGAGCCTCTCAGATTTTCATACACCCGCAAATGTTGTTTCTCTCATACTGAACTTCCTATAAATGTCGTGCTGTGTCTAGTCTATTCTCTATATGTATCCTTGTCCATGTCATACCGTCATCTCTCAATAGCCCAAGCCTGTCCTACATTCATTTCTATATAGATTTTTGCCAGAATGTCTTACATGTTTGTACTGGCACAATTCAAATATATACATATAAAGCATAAGAAAACACCCACGGTTTGCAAGGTTCTTCAATTTACATCTTATTATTGATTGTACACTATCATCTTTTAAATTTTGATTCTGAAATTCTCAAAGAAATTCTGTTATCTATTACTCCTCTCTGTACCCCCTAGGGTGTAACAAATCCAAAGTGTCTATGTATCAAGCTTTCCCTTTTAAAATTCTTTCCTATATGTTCCCTCTTCGTTTTGGTGTCTATATAGTTTTTTAAACTAAAAATCTTATTTGATGTAGAATGTGTCAGCCTGCCTGGAAATGACTAGTTTCCAATAATTTTGCATTATTAGTTTGAATATTTCATTAATGTTCGTTTCTGTGGCTCTATCTGTCATAGCAACATAGTACTTATTTTCCTCTTGTACAGATGGTCGATATTACCTTTTTTCTGTACAAATACACAGTTCAAATACTGCAGGCAAAGGAATAATAGCTTCTTTAAGGGTTTTAATCTTTGCTGTCTTTTATTGGTCAATTCAAGGTATTATATTTCGTCGACATGGGTTTCCTAATACTTTCTCTAATGTGTCATCTGTTGAAATTAAATTTCAGTTCTTTTGTATGGTAGATATAACCTGATAACTTTGTCCAGGGTACCTAGGGCCTGATTTAGACTTTGGCCATTGGGACACTGTCTAAAACATTACAAATATTTCAAATGCCAAATAAAATAATGTAATTGTAATATAGCACCGGGGATATACGTCACATTTGAGACAGAGTATCCTATCCGCCAAAGTATAAATCAGGCCCTCAGTTGCACGGCATGAACTTGTAGCTTCAGAAAGTTTCTTATACTTCAATAAGCCTTCCCTCTTCAGTAATATTACTCTTGAGTTCACGTGCACCACTCTTCATGATAATGTTTTTCTTTGCGTTTTTGGTTTGTGGTTTATTTTGCTGGCTATCTTCAGTCCAACTGGAAACCAAGTCATACTTATGATCATAAGTATTATACATATATTCCTGGATTATCCATTCATATACTGTTTATATATACCAGTTTACTTTGTTGCCAGTTAGAACATGTTACCAGTGTTCTAGCCATATGAATTTTGATAACTAATCTTTAGCGGTCACAGTTTCTGCAGCTAATGAAGTGATATTTTTGAAAGTTCCTTTGTCTTAAATCCGACAAGCACTTGTTAGGAGTTTGTTACCAATGTTCAAGAAAAACGTTCTGTTTAAGGTGAATTTTTAATTCCTAGTTAATTCTATTAAGAGAAAAATATTGTACAAGGGTTGATGCATGCAGTTTTTGGCAACTCATTTTTTTTTTTTTTTTTTTAGAAAACAGGTTCCTTTTTTCAGAGCTTGTTCATTATTAGTTTCCTTTGTCATTCACTCTATTTCCTTGTCTATTAGTCATAGGATCCTATTACCCTACTCCCCTGTATAAATCAAACTTTCAGCCTTATTCTGAATCAAAGCCTCAATGGATGTGCATGCCTTTTTAAATTTATGTTTTTAAGATGTATTGATAAATATTAAAATATATTCACATTTATTTTTTGTTGAACCCAGTTGTACACAAAGCTAACATATATGATGCAAAAAGTGCTTTTCTAAAAAAATCATGGAGCCCATACGGCCATTCCACCTGCTGATGCAATTGTCCAGCTTATCCTCATGATAACATTCTGCAATCCTCTCTCTTAAAAGTTCTACTGAGGTTACAATCTGGCACATTTTGCAGGGATTTATAAAGTTTCAACCCCCTTTTCCTTGCTTACCCGGTTTTTTACTCCAGGAGAAATATAACTGCTAATTGTTGCAGACATCTACATTCATGCAGCTTCAGTTGGGAGGCAGGGGTATTACAGGCACTAGCCAAGATGCTCTATTTATCCATCAATTAAAATGTGTTTCAACCTAGATACTATCAGGAACGGGATATGGGTAGACGATCTCCCATCATTTCTTCAAGGTACCCCAACCTAAAATATTTGTCATCAAAAGTGGATGAATGGGGACCACTTCTACACATTAGCCAGGTCTAGAAGGAGATGCTGAATGAAAATATAATCCTTTAAAATATTTACACTAAAGAGATGCCTTTTCATTAGCAGTGTTTTTGATCCTGTATCTTGGTTTACCATCTCCAGTTCTGAGATTAAACCCTACCCTCACAGTATTCACACATTTCCTATATCCGATTTGAAGTGTAATGCACAAACAGGACAGGATGCTGCACCATTACCTAGTTAAATGGCTAACTCAATTCTTTACAGCTATCAGGTAGTAAAGGAAAATTAAACAATATTCTATTCTCTGTCGAGCCATGACTTTAATTATTAAAATCACACCTAATCCAATCCCATAACTTTGAAGGTCATTGGTCTTTATTCAGGACTCAATTTAAAGCAGTTCTGGTTTGAAGCAGGGCTTTCCAATTAGAAGGGTTTCTTCAGGTGATGTATTTCCTTTTTGGGCCAGTTAGTGCTAGGATTTCCACTGGTCTCTTAAAGTCAAGAGTTTCTTGAACTGCACCACTCCACCCCCATTTCTGGCTGGGCCCCATGGACCCTTTATTATGGAGACAATTGATTTCATTGGTTAAACCACTACTCCCTAGACCCTTTATTGAAGTGTGTGTGAGTGAGAGAATTAACATGGGCTGTGCCTCGACTGCTTCTAGGTGGATTCAATAGTTCTATACACTGAGATGCTTACTCCTCCAGGTCCACATCACAGGTCTAACCAAATGGGACATGCACAATCTCCTTTTTGGTATACCTCAATCACTTATTTAGAATAAAATATTGCACATGTCTTTATAAATATATGCATGCATACCCCCAGTGCCCCATTCACTTTGACGCAACTTGCTCAGTTGTCAAGACCTCAAACCCAACTCTTCCCACATAGGTCATGTGACAACCACACACCTCTCCAACCAAACATACTGGTCCACCAGACAGGTTAAGTGCGATGATGTCACATTTCTAGAAGTTGGGCACTATACAAATGCTAAATAACATGCTATAAGAGAGCTTCAGCTTTGCTGCCGCAGAGAAACAGAATGAGTCAGAGATTGACTCCAAGTTCAGCAAAATATGATAAGCATATTTATTGTTGATATACTTTTTAGTTGCGTGCTTCCTGGTACTGATGGCTATTCAGTTTTCACTTTTTCCTTGTCTGTACTATCAGCAAACACTAACCTTGTACCGGTAATTTAACAGAAGCAATGCATTTTACGATCTTTCATCACCTCCGCCAGTGACAGTGTACAACAATAATATGAGGACAAATAGTAGAAATCGGATAAGAGAGAAAACAAAGAAACTGGGCACCACCACCCTGATTCATCACTTCTGCTGGACACTGGACACTGATATCTGGTATCAGAGCGCTTTAGATGAGCACCAGTTTTGTTACAGATGGACACATACATTTTTTTGTTAGGCACAGGGAGATTAATGATTTGCCCAGAATCACAGGATGTTGAGAGCATTGCCGAGACTCAAACCCGGTTCCCCAGCTTCGAGGTCGACAGCTCTAGTCGTAAGGCTACATCCTCTCCCAGGTTGCAGTGGGTATCTAACGTAGACATGAGAGCTATAAGAATCTAGCTGTGGAAAACCTGCATCTAATCATAGCAGTTAAAGGAGATACCTTAGTTGTATCTCTATGTAACAAGCAGCGTTCTGATATGCAATTTGCTATTCCTTAAAATAAACCATGCAAGAAATACATATCTACTGCATATATTCATCTACTACTTATCCCTTAAAGTAAATAACTGCCTCATGCCTTCTAATAATGTCCTCCCTCCTGAAGATGAGCTTAGTTACTACTGATATATATATTTTTTTTGGGGGGGTGATTACAATACCACCAGATGCACTGATCTATCTGTCAGTATATATAAAAATAACTATCACACATAAGTTGCGATCCCTACAATAAATAATCCATTCAGTGTTTGATCTTCTTCAGAAACATAAATGAAGCCCAAAACAAAAAAATGTTCCTTGACGACTTACACCTTAAAGGGTTTCGCCTGCAGTGCACACAAAATAACCTGACACCAGCCTTTTGTCACCCCAGACAGTTTGAAGCCTTGACAGGGGAAGGGAAGAACTTCCCAGAATCGCAGGTGGAGGTAGGGCAAGGTGTTCCCTCACACACAAAGCTTGGAACTAGGTATACATATTGGACCCCAGAACCCCTGTTCAGATCACTTCTGGACCTGTGGAGGACTCAGAAGCTGCTCTGCTACTGGAAGGTCTGCCCTGCATCTCTGCTACTGGAACAACTGCACTGCTGCCTGAGGAAGGAAGACTAGACCTATTCCCTGGAACAGAGGGTCACCAGAGTGGCTCAATAGGCTAGCTAGCTGGCCTCAGGTGTGAGCTACAGGGACACAAAAAGCTCCAGAGACCTGTCCCTCATCTGCCCAGCTGACCAAACCCAACTAGACCTGCCTCAGCCCTGCTGCTGGCCTCTGCTGGACTGTGCCCTGATAATCAAGAGGTACTCTTCAGGTCCTGGACCATTGGCTGGCATCAAAGTGTAATCCTCCTTGTCTAACTGAGGGTTCCTTCAAAACCAAAGTCACAACTCGAGACAGGACGTTACATTGCAGCGCCTCACAGCTCCTGTTTGACAGCCTCATTGGAACGAACACAGTAAGACACAGCTTGACGCAGGACCCCTCATAGCAGCACACCAGTGCCCCTGATCCGTGGTCTCACCAGAACCGATGCAGGACCTCACATCTCAGCCTCAAGTACGAGCAGGTACACCTTCCATCAGGCCGGGATTGGCTTTGTACCTGGCCCATGCCCCTTTGCAGTCAGACTGAACATTGTGACTCTGTCCTGACTTGTATTTATTATAATGTATTATATTTTTCAAAATTTGTGTGGTATTTTTCTTGTGTTTTTTTTAAGCTGTTCTGCCTAGCTACCCGAGGGTCAATCACAGGTTCATTTATTGACATTTTGTGGTTTACCCAGCAAGGACTGTGGTTGCTGCCTCAGTGGGGCTTCCACTCCCCTCAATTAATTACCTAATTTCCTACAACAACCAATTGAAACTTTTCCAAATTTGTTGTCCATTCATAGTTCGCAGGCAAAACACATCAATTCTGTTTTTTGCTGTGATTGTCTTCTTTCCACCCCTAAATCACCTACTAAATGTAATTAATTCCTCATAACATTTCTTTTTATCTAGTCTCAAAAACATATTTGCTGCTCTTTCCTCAAGAGCCTACCACTTTCCTCTCCCTGTTGAAAGCTAGATTGTTCTCTTGATAAACCAGACGTTTGCTAGCTTCCTTTTTGTGTGTTTCCTAATTCCTATGAAAACTAATTAACATTTGATTTATCCTTATATTTCTACTTAGTGAAGAGACTTAGATGTTTTCTATTCTTTCAAAAGGCTGGAAGTTAATATGGTAAGTTCCTCACATACCTGCTTTAATTAGTCCATCATCTTCTCCATTAGCAAAACATTAGCTCCCATGGGGGTTTCCACTGTTCACACATATGTACTATCACATTGTTACAACTGCTTGAAGTCAAATACTAACATTGCCAGCTATGGTATGTTGTCTTTTTTTGGTCTTCATATGCCTTCAGACACAAGGGGTCTCAACCTGAGTGGTGTCCATTGACCATCTGACATGAGTACAGCCCACTTGAGGAGTGAAAGAGAGACCTCCTTGCACCTTCAAATACTGGCAAATTTGGTTTAATCACAGAACAAAGAGGAAACAGGATTGAAATCTTGCCACACTTTGTATTTCACCCATAGTTATTCCGCCCTCATACTTCTGTTGAAGTACATACCCAATTTGCATGCCCGGTCCACCGCCTTTATCTGATTACTCAAAAGAGGGGCAGTCGCCTTCAGCAAGTTTACACAAATCTCCCTCCTGGCCAGCAAGATCAAACAAAAAGTCATCTTTTCTGACAAATCAAACTGAGCATCAGTTTCAAACAAAATCAAGACAGGGCTTACCGTTATATAGGTGCCAACAATCACGGAGACTGCTCTATTTACATTACCGCAAAAGCTAAGCAGCCTGGGGCAAGAAATAAACATGTGTATGTCATTAGCTTTTTCCTCCCCACACTTATTGCAGCAAGGGGTAGCACCTATAGCAAATTTTGCCAGCTTACTCGAAGTCAAGTAGATTCTATGGAGCGGAAAATGTGAGTTTTCCTAAGGGGAGCCAATTTAACTATATTGTAAAGGAGATGCAGCAAAGTTTTACGGATATTCGGTTGTTACTCTGCCGGCAGGTATTCACTCCATGAATGGTCAGGTATCTTACATTTCTCCTCATATGCCTTGACTAGCTCCCAGTATCACATAGATACTTCCTTCATTAGTGGCTTAATGTCTTGAAGTTTGTCCTCAAAGTGCCAACTGACCCTGCTTGCCCATTTTTGTCCTGACCTCCAGGAGGTCAACTGCCAGTATTTATACCAAGAGATGGTACCTTTGGTTTCCTCCTTTAAGACCTCCCAAGGAATTATATGGGGACATGCACGCAGATTACCCTGAGGGTGTTATACCAGCATGAATCAATGGGGTGGGGGGGCGTGGCCTGCAGGGGCAACATGGCAGACGCGCACTGATTTCGCTCTGCCATTCATCCCCTTAATTCGGCATATGTCTCTGATACCTGTAGGTTTTCCTGCCACGAAACGGAGTCTGAGGGTCCGGTGGAATCCCGGGCAACCACAGAAGTGCTGATCACGCTGGAGAAACACTTGTGTGGGCGCCGAAGCCGGGTGACGCACTGAGACTGGGAAGGCGCGGCCTGGGCTGTGCCTGCGAGAAACCCAACATGTAGCCTTTGCCAGAGGAGATGGTAGGATCAGGACCGCGGCAGGCATCACGCTGCTGGACTCTGGAGCGAGGTATGTAGGAGGCCGCGAGCAGCAATCCCTGCAGGCAAACGAGACAGGCGGCGCTGGTGGCGGAGAGCACGGCCGTGGCCAAGGCGGATGGGAAGCACCGGGCTGGCCCGTCCACAAGGTAAAGGGAGCAACTGCATAGGCGCCAGCTGAGTTGTGGGCTGAAGACACGTGTCAAGGTCAGTGGTGGACCGCGATACACTTGAAACTAGAAGGGGGCACACTGGAGGCCCGAGATAGATCTACGCAGAGCAGAAGTTGCCTAGGCGCTGCCCTCTATGGTGATAGGAAGGCTGCCCTGATCGGAGTGCGGAGAGAGTGGGGAGGCAGGATAAGCCTGCCTGACACCCGACTGGGGAATAAAGGAAGCAGAGCACAGCAGCGCCTGGCCGCAGCGACGGCGGTGCCACTAATTACTGGATATGATTCCCGGCAGTGGAGGAGATCCGGGTTGGCCTACCGCTGTGGAATAGGAGAAGACCGCAAAAATCGTGTTCTGTGTGGCAATCCTGGAGCACGTGGGTTCGTTCCTGGTGGGACCATGATCACTATGCCTGGTGGACGTTTGGTGGCTGCTAGGGCAGTTGTCGGGGCTGAGACAGCAGGTCGAGAGTGGGGCATAGTCTGTACGTGGCCTCAGTCGGTGAGTGAAGATGAGAGCTGCAGGTGGGCCCTGGAAGCAGAGCGGAAGCATGTGGTCTGTGGGGATGCCGGCGATTGCCCTTTAGATGGAAGGGGAATACCAGGGTGCAGCGGTATGTGGATTGTTGGCTGAGGAGTGAATCGGAAGCAATGGAGTGAGGCAACAGATCTCTTAAGTCGGGGCAAATTGTTGTTCGCAGACTCACACACATATTTAGTCAGACGGACTGGTAACTGCACCACTGGGCATGATAAGCCAGCATCTTTGCATTTACAGAACCGGTACTATACCTGGTACCGCTGGAGATCATGCCCCAGTGCACAGCATTAACATGGTGGTCCAGGCACCTGGAAGCAGCATATCGATCTACCCTGTTAAACACACCGAGAATATTGCAGTGAGTCGAGGGGTTCTGTTGAACTGATGGGCCGCATTAAAGGAACTGGATCAAGGGCCTCCTCGCAGGCCGCCGGCCTGGGTGAAGTTGATCAGTCGCCATCATCAGAGATGCCGAAGCCCCCGGATGACCAATTTGACGCTATCCTGAATGCAATAGAACGATCTAGAGAGTTGATGGAAGCCAAGATGGATAAAGTTGCATTGGATCTTACATTGTTACACGCTGACCACCGGAAACTTAAGGAATGTGTTACAGCTGTGGAGCAAGACATAGCAGAACTGAAGCCAGCCACAGAATTTCAGGAGAAGCAACAAAATGCGCACAAGGCCAGAATAAGATATCTCAAGGAGCGGGTGTTAGACGCAGAAGGCTGTTCCAGGAGGAATAACATACGACTGGTTGGGCTGCCGGAAGGAGCGGAAGGTCAAGATGGCTCTACTGCCAGGGATAAGATCAATGGAGAAAGGGGACACCCCTGTCTAGTGCCTCCTCCTAACGATATGGGCCTAGAAAATAGAGCTCCCAAACGGAACCGAACTGCAGGTGCTCCATATAATAGTTTAATTACGCTCAGAATGTATGGCCCAAAACCAAAGCGACGGAGTACTTCAAACATATATGGCCATTCAACCGTATCAAACGCTTTCTCTAGGTCCAATACAGCACAGCCAGCTGCTGGCCAATTCAAAGCAGCACTGTGCATCATCCGGAACAGCCTGCGAATATTAAGAGATGTGCTTCGAGCTGGCACAAAACCATTCTGATCTTGATGGACCAAATGTGGAATGACGGGTGCCAGTCTGCCCACCAGAACACCTGCTAGGATTTTATAGTCTCCATTCAGCAGTGCTAGGAGCCGATAAGCACTTGTGTGCGTGGGGTCTCTTCAGAAGCGTGACCAAAGTGGCGTCTGTCATAGAGGCCAGAAGGGAGAGGCCATCCAGCGCCTCCGTATATACCTTAAGTAGTTGCGGGCTTAAGAGATCGGCGTATGTTTTATCTAAAATTTGTGGGGAAGACCATCAGGACCCGGCACCTTGCCAGACGGCAAAGCCCTCATTGTACCTCTAACCTCTTCCAGTGTGAGCGGGGCATCCAAGTCTATAAGCTGCTCTGGCGTAAGGATGGGAAAGGAAAGGCCATCCATAAACTCCTGAATCGCTACCTCAGGGACACACAAGGCGGATCTTTATATTTGTGTAAAGTGTGTAGTCAGTTCACTTTGTTTTTCATGTTGAGTATATTTAAGCCCCCCTCCCTGAGACCTGAGAGCGGTGATGGGTCCGACCGACTGTTCCTGTTTGACCAGCCTGGCCAGAAGGGGTCCTGATCGATCCGCTTTAGCATGCGCCGACGCTGAATGTGCCGCAAAATTCAGACATTGCTGACACTCTAAGAGTTCAGCATGTTTCCTGCGCGCCTCTGACAAGGGGACAGTATCTGGAGCGTCTACAATCACTTGAGATTCTAATGCCAGCAGCTCTCTTTCTACTATGAGTAGGTCCGATTCTATCTTCCTTCACAGCCCACAGCCCAATCCCAGACACCTCCCACGAAGCATGACTTTCATGGCCGCGCATTACACCAAAGAGGACGAGGCAGACTCGGAATTTAATGCAAAGTATTCGCCTATAGTCTCCCCTATCGAATCCCGAAAGACTGGGTCTTCAAGCATTGCCGGATGTAACCTCCACGTAGGAACACTAGGGATCCCGTTTTCCCAGGCCAGTGTGACACAAAGTGGGTTATGATCAGAGAGTGTACGTCCCCAATAGTCTGAAACAGTTATGTAGGGTAATAGGGATGGAGAGCTAAAAAACCTGTCTAAACGGACATGCAGACCATGATGCACTGAGAAAAAGGAATACACCCTCACACCAGGATTGCGATGTCTCCAGAGATCGATCAGATCCCATCCATCCGCCCATCCATTCAGCACCATGGAATTGGCCTTGGCAGTGGTACCCCTAAGTGGAGGAAAGGTTCTATCCATGCATATATCTAGTACACTATTAAAGTCCCCTCCAATTAACCATGGAACCTCACACCATTTCATCAACACTTGGGACAACAGGCTAAGATACCGGCCATGGCATATATTAGGGGCATACACGTTTCCCAGCAGAATATGTCGTCCATCTAATCTGCCCTTTAGGATCACATATCGACCCTCTTTGTCTGTAACGACCTCATCCACTGCAAAAGGCATACCCCGACGAATCCAGATTAGGGCCCCTCATGCAAATAAGGAGTAGTCCGTAGCATATACATTCCCCCTCCACTTACGCTGTAATCTAGCTGTTTCCACCGTATTTAGGTGTGTCTCTTGTAAGAGCGCTATACGCACATTGTGTCTCTTAAGATAAGAGTATACTGCATACCTACGGGACTGCGTGCAGAAGCCCCTTACATTCCATGTGATTATTGTGTGATCCAACCTAGCAGCAGTTCATGTAAGAAGTTAAATGTACCTCGGCCCGTGCATGTAACTATGAGTATAAATCGGCTATATATTACAGCATCTCCAGTGCCCCCCAAGAGGACCCCTGCAATTGAAAGAGAAAGGAAGAAACCAACAGGGTAGGGGAATAACATTATAAGAGCAGCCCCCTAACCATGGGGTGTTGCCCAAACTCGACAATCAGCAGCGGAACCGCGTGCCTTACTGGTTCCCAAAAGTTGGGAGGAATAGAGGGGATGTGTAACCATGCAGGGCATGCCATTGTGAATCCCCGAATCAATCCATATTCGTGTGTAGAAAGATATGTGTAGCGGAGAATAACCCACGGGAACGGAGTAAAGGCCCCAATGTAATACCCTATGGGCAGGCATCGTCATACCGTGAGATAGTATAAGGATACAGTGCCAAGGCAGTTAATGAGGCAGTTCGTAATGCAAGCACTACTCCCAGTCTGTGTCATACAATACCATCCGAAGTCTGTGGCATGACGTCGGGCAGTCGCAGCAAAACCATGTCTGACAGACCCGTCGCTGACGAGCCCCCGTCTTCTGAGGAGCGAAGTGATGTGTCAGCTTTGTCTTCCGGCTCCACATTTTCGGCCAACTGCTCCGCAATTTGGACCACAGCTTGTCGATCCTGTCGAATCTGATCTGGCCCAGGTGCCTCCGAGAGGCCCAGGAGCTGCTTCCTTGGTCATCGGCACCGTGGCCTTTCTCCACTTGCCTTCCCGTTCCAAGCACCCAACATGCCTGTTGGCCGTGGGCCGGAATACTGCCCTGAAGTCTCCAGCCAATCCCAAGCATCCTGCGGTGTGTCATAGAACCTAGACTTCCCATCAAAAACCAGACAGAGTCTTGCGGGAAATAGCAGTGAGTATGAAATGTTCAATTGACGAAGATTTTGCTTAACTGGCAGCAAAGACCCACGTTGTCACTGAACTTTCATTGTGTAGTCAGGGAAGAACAGGACCTTGGTATTCTCGAACTTGACCTCATCTAAAGTAATTTCCTAGTTCCCTGCAGGATCAAGTCTTGATCTTCGAAGTGCAGCAATTTAAAGAGGAGTGGACGTACTCTGGCGCCCGGGCCGGCTTCCTACCCGGGACGCGGTGAGCTCTTTCAATGGTAAAGAACGGGGAGGATGTGGTAGATGGTATTATGGTCTTGAGCCATTGCTCCATGAATGTTACCGCATCTTGACCTTCCGCTCCTTCCGGCAGCCCAACCAGTCGTATGTTATTCCTCCTGGAACGGCCTTCTGCGTCTTTCAACCGCTCCTCGAGATATCTTATTCTGGCCTCGTGCGCATTTTGTTGCTTCTCCTTCTCTACAATTCTACAATTCCTAAATTGGAGCGGCAATAGAGGAAAACATCTAGAAAGGCTACACCTCCCTTTTCTTCTTAATTTCTTCCAACTAAGCCTAGAACGCTTGGAAGCCCAGATGAAACTCCCTAGTCTCCCCTGTATCCTAGTTAAACCGACCTTGGGGAACAGAACGGTGATATTGCAAACAGATAGGTTAACTTAGAGAGTATTATCATCTTAACTAAATTTGCTCTACCATAGAGCGTTAATGGAAGATGCTCCCACCTTGCCAATTGTGCGTCGATCTCCTTCCTCTCCCTGCTAAGGATGTGTTGCAGCACCTCTTCTAGCTTATGCTTGACTGTGATACCCAAGTATCTTATCTTTGTCTCATAATGCTTCTCTAGGATGTCTAAATTCCATACCGTTACCTCTGTCTTCTGCTTATTTATGGCATAACCCAAGAAGGCTCCGAATACATCAGTAATATCCTCGATGCAGTATCCCGGGAGACAAAATGGCGCTTGACTGAAACGGCTGCGCTGGCTGCTCCTAGCCACCCAGACACGCAAGAAAAATGAAGAGGAAATCCCCTGACTGAGGAAACAAATGCAACTAATAAGGACCTACCGGCTCAGGTTCCATGTCGCGGAAGTCTTGCGGGCACTCGAGTCGGCTGTGGCAGCCGCAATAATGTCTGGCGTGCGGGGATTGTAAAGAGCGCTGTGGCTCACAGCAGCTCCAGGCTGGAAGAGAGGAGGGCTCAGAGTAGCTGACAGGACCGGGTGGCTCACGGCGTGGTGCCACTCCAAAGGAAGCTTTGAAGGAAGGATGACTCCCATGGCAAATCGTACTGCACGGACAAATATTCTGATGTGAATACAAGTGCTGATACATCCGCCTCCCCTAATCATAATACCAGTATGCCTCCACAGCGCTCCAAGGCAGGGAAGCCAGGAGTTAGTCCCAATCCCAGTGCCAAGAAACTCTTGATAGGAAATCAGAGCCTGGACTGTTAAAAAAAAGGAGAAATAAAAGGGGATGGAAGACAGGAGAAAGCTACGGGGGAAAATAAATCAGACTGTCAGCCAGAACTTTCTTTCCAGCTGCAGCCACAACCTCAGTCCCAACCTCAGCAGCAGCAACAGAGCATCACTGAAATTTTTCCCACAAGCGCAACCCCCACGGATGATGTTACTGAGGCAATGGTAAACCTCAGGGATCTGAAGGACCAACGAGCGGGTATCGACAGTGCTGAGAAAAATAAGTTAGGCACAGTTGACTTTCCAAACAAGGGAGAGGCGGTAGGCGAAGCACTAACTAGGTCGGCTAGCACCCCCGACGGAGCTTTCACTTGAGATTCTGAAAGTAACAACAATCCAAGACTTTATGTGCTACCCATACCTGCGCAAATCGCCTCAATAACGGTGAGTCTAAATCATTATTCTAACTGCTCCTCACCTTTACAGACTCAGGCCCTGGTCAACGTGGGTCTGGACACTAGTGTGTTAATTGAGGGGGCAACAGGGCAGAAGGGGTTGGAAGGTTCCAGCACCTTGAGACCCTCACGGGTGAGTAGCGCGCTATATAAAACCCTGATTGATTGAAGATACTCAGGAGCTTGGCGACAAATTTTTCTCATTAACTGATGGCTCTGATATTAGCTCCTCTGACTTAGAAGCCAGAAGCAATGTTCAGCTTTCTAGCTCAAGCCTGAGTAGTCAACAGATGGGACCTGGTACTGTGGTGAGAAGGAAGAGGCTCTCCAAGAAGAACAGAGACCCTCAATCATATGAATGGATGGCAGACAAACTCTTCAGGTTTAATGTGAAATCTGCCTTGAAATGGGACTATTCTGCTACCCAAAAAATTAACCCTGATCTTTCAGGGCAGGAAGAAGTCTCCTGTAATGCAAGAATACCACAAATTGAAGAACCTTCTCTGAAATTAATTTACAAATCCATCAAGCAACTCCAAGAAGAGACTCGACTGGATGGGAAGAAAAATTGCTTGGCAACGAAGAAGCTTCAGGGAGCTGTGAGAAAAATGGCTAAAGTCTGTACAGATATAAGCTCGATATTGACGACAGTCGAAGAGCACACTGCAACGTTAGAAGATGATATGGCCAGAGCCCAAACCCGGACTGAGTCCCAAAAGGCACAATTGGCAGACTTTCAATGGAAGATGGAAGATTTTGAGAACCGACAAAGGAGGAACAACCTGCCGATTCTTGGTATTAAAAAAGGAGCAGAGAGCAATGATATACAAGCCTATACACTGAAGTTAATGAAGGGAGCCTTTCTGGAACTACAGCATTGGAACTGGGACTTAGAAATACAGCGGGTCCACGGCTTCCCACTGAATGTAAAGAAGCCAAGTCAGTCTCGTAGGCAAGAAAACCCAATGCAGAGGGCAATCTTAATTTACTTTGGGAACTATCTGCTCTGGGAAGAAGTGTTAGCAGAGGCTCGACCTGATGCCAGACGAACGCATGAAGATCAGTCCTTCTTTGCAAGACCAGCCTTCTGCCACATCACAGTGGAGAGAAGGTGAAGATTAAGGCAGTTGATCCAGCCATGCCAAACCTTAGGGGCCGAAGCTTGCCTGATGAATCCAGCTCGCCTGAAAATCATATACAAAAATACTATGAGAATCTTTACCTCAGAAATCCAAGCCAAAGAGTACATTGATAAAATGAAAACCTAGTAGGGTCCCTTTTTCTTGCCAAATATCTTTGAGCAGGAATGCAAGACTTTGTCTGTCGAATTAAAAGGGTCGGTGAGGGGGTAACACTCAAAAGAATTATAATAGGTCGGTGGCAGGGGCCGTTTTACAGGCTCCATCACTTAGATCTCAGGTCTGCTTGTCTCACAATGTAGGTGGGGGAGGGGGCTGGGGGGGTTACAAGTGCATAAGGGTGTAGGGGTATAGGGTAGGGGGAGGGTCACGTTGACGGGTGGGTTGGAAGTTAAAAAACAAAAACCACCATAATACGAGTAAATTAAGGAGTAAAAGCAGGAAAGGGAGATATTGTTGGAACAGGTTGAGAAAATATATCTAGTATGCGGGTAACGATGATAAATATATGTGGGTTGAATGACCTGGCAAAACGACGAAAGGTTAAAGAAGAATTACGGATGCTGCATGCTGATATAGTATGTATGCCGGAAACACATACTGAGGGGACCAGGAAAAATCTTTTAGAGCAGCTGGGGTATCATTTGATAGCATGTACTAACCAAGGGACCAGAACTTGTGGGGTGGCTGTTTTGGCTCGGAAGGGAGGCATACTATTCAAAAACCACTAAACCAACAGATGACGTTGGTGGACAATTGTAGAGTGTTAATCTCTGGGGTTTAATTTTACGCTTTGCACAATCTAAGGCTCCACGGGCGATGATCCCCAAGTGTTTAAATTTCTTAACTCTTAGCTTGCCGAATGGCGTTTACCAATTATATTATGTGATGACTTAAATATCAACGGCATGGGGGGCTATGGAAGGGGAACCTGGGTAATTATACAGGCAGGAAAAAAAAGTGCATTGTTCCCTCACTCAATTGATGAAAGACAACGGGCTCATTGACGTCTGGGCACATTTAAAACTGCAGGCGGGGGGCAGCACATATTTCTCCGCACCACATAGAACAGTAGAGCGGCTGGATTACTTTCTGGTTTCGCCTTATCTACTTTCGACTTGTACCATCAAGAAATTTCCCCGGGTTATATCTGACCATAACCCCTTGGTCTTGGAAGTTACAAACACAGCGGTAGATGCACCAGAACACACTTGAACATTTGAGAGGGGTCTACTTCAAGACCCTGAATACGTTTGACATATGAACAAATGGCTGGGAGAATTTCTAGAGGTCAATAGAGGCAGTGCTAGGTGTGGGGTGGTGTGGGATGCTCTTAAGGCCAGGGTTAGAGGGAAAACCTTGAGCTATTCTCCGAACCAGAACAAGGAAGCAAGACAATGCATAAACATGTTCTATAGCACAATGTTAGTTATAGAAGAGGAGCTGGTTACGGCTATATCTAATGGATTAAGTATTGAGGGGATTCTCCAGAAACTAGCGCTAGTAAAGGCAGCTGGAGGCAAAATTGCGGTAGCAAGAGCAACAGAAAAATACTTGGCCTGGCAGTAAAGTTGCCATGAATATAGCGAGCAAGTTGGGCACTTGCTAGCCACCAGGACAAGATAGAAAATTGCTGGTGGAGAGATCTTAGAAGTCAAAAGCCAAAAGGGCTAATTAATTACAGGGCTCAGGGAAATACGTGAGGTATTCCAAAGATATTATGGAAAGCTATATGGAGAAGAGGAACATAAGGAGGCAAGGTGTTTAAAAGAGTATCTAGAGTCGCTCAGTATGGAACAATTTTCACAGGCAGATTTGGAGGCCCTTGAGAACACATTCACGAGGGAAGAAATTCAAAGACCTCTAAAAGAACTCCCCTCTGGTAAGGTCGTGGGCCTCAATCAAATCCCATTAGAGTTTTATAAAGTTTTTTACAGATCTAAGATATGTAATGTGTCAGGTACAGAAAGGAGAATCCCCCCCAGACTCATGGCCGGAAGCCTATATAGTTAGTTCTTCAAAGAAAGGGAAGCCCCCTAGCGAGGCGGGATCTTATAGACCCATTAGTCTTTTGAACAGTGACACAAAGATCTTTTCAAAAACTCTAGCCAATCGGCTTAGTGTTATTATAGGGAAGGTGATATCCCCTAGACAGCATAGGTTTATTCCCCGCAGAGGAACGGCCGAACATATCTGCAGAGTGATTACCCTATTTGATGGCACCTCAGTCACTGGAAACCCTATGGCTCTTATATTGCTCGACGCCAGGAAGGTGTTCTATAGGGTTTCGTGGGAATATCTCTGGGCTGTTCTTGAGAAGGTGGGGATTGGAAATGGGTTTATTAAGGCAATACAAACACTATATAGAGCCCCTCAGGCCCGAATTCGTTTAATGGGTGGACAGAGTGACCCTATCTTTATCACACGGTGCTCTCCCCTTTTATTCCCACTTTATATAGATCCCCTAATCTGGAAAATTGAGGCTAATATAGGAATTCAGCCTATCCGGTTGCATGGATTTGAGACTAAAATTTTGGGGTATGCGTATGATTTGGCGATAACAGCAGCAAACCCACTTGAAGCCTTAAGGGGGATAGAGAGCAAGGCCAAACGTTTTGGGGTGATTTCTGGCTATCTGCTAAATCGGGAGAAAACGCAAATAGTAACCAACAACAAGATCTGCTTGTCGGATCCATGGGTGACCGAATGTGCAATTTATATTGGGGCACCATAACCTCAGAACTGGGCAAAATTGTGGAAAACAATCTGGCCCCTGTGATCCAAAAGGGTAAGAAAGATTTAGATAGGGTCAATAATCTGCATCTTTCGATTGTGGGACGATGTAACATTATCAAAATGATACTTCTTCCAAAAATGTTGTATCTTTTTAGAACAATACCCCTGGTGTTCGAGAGTCACTGGTTTAAGGAATCGAAAAAATGGTCAACAAATTTGTATGGGCGCAGGGAAAATCAGAAGAGCCCTCAGGTATATGTCCCTACCCAGGGAAAGGGGAGTTGGGTTGTCCCAGATCTAAAAATGTACTACTGGGCTGCAGCGATCCAATACATTTGGGGATTTCTCTGAGGAAAGGTTGTGGATCGGTGGAGAAGGGATGCTCCTCCGGATGTATATGAATGGCTGCTAGAGAGAGAGGCCCCTAATTGGCTACTGAGATACAGCGAATCTAGCTACTATAAAAAAGTAAAATTGAAGACACTAGGTGTAGCAGCTGCAGTCTGGACCACTGTCAGGAAAAAGTTGTTGCTAGGCAGGATGAACTATTATACTCCTCTTTTTGGTAATTCGTCACTTCCTGAGGTATTCCATGATGGTGTAATGTCACGATGGGAGGCACTAGGGGTGAGAAAGATGGGGGATTTGCTCTATCCAAATGCATAATATCATTTGAGAAGGCTCAGTCGCTCTTCAATATTGACTGTAAAGAATTTTTTTAATATCTTCAGGTACGAAGCTGCATTGCAAAAAAGAAAGGGGCGGGAAAGCTTTTTCTAAAGATCTAATCATGGAGGCAATAAGAGATCCAGAGGGTTGTACTATCACCCAGATTTATGACGGGATGAGACAATTACTGGTTAATGACCTAGATAAACATCATGAGAAATGGCAGCATAGGCTAAGCATTGAAGGGGAAGAGTTTATGGACTCACTCAAGCTGGGCCACTCCGTATTGAGGTCAGCCGGTCAGCAAGTGCAGCATTACAAAACGATCTTTTCATTATATTATAGGCCAGCTAAGATTGCCCAGTGGGGTGACACAGATGGGATCCTATGTCCCCGATGTTGCAGTGCCAATGCTGATATTATGCACTTGTTTTCTTCTTGCTCTAGAGCCTCTGAAGATAGCTATAGAAGAATTTCTAACACAAACTTTGAGGATTCAAACAAGACTCACAACTGATTTGATGTTACTATGGGTCACAAAGATAGGAGTACCACCGGCACAACGTGAGTTTATATTTTTGGCCATGGCTGTAGTAAGAGTTTGTATTTCATCACCCTGGGTGTATCCTGACCCCCCCCCCCTCACATTTCAACAGTGGCTCTCACGGCTTTTAGCTATGTGTAATCTTGAAAAGGGTTTATATGAGCGGAAAGGATGGAAGGCTCGAAAACTAGGGAATCTTATCTGGGATTCCATAAATAACTGGAAAGACGAAATCGAAACAAGGCTAGCCACATCTTAACAATTCAGGGCCTCCCCGGGTATCGAATATTGTCACATAATTGTATTTTATGTCATGTAATGAAATATTTGTACAATGTTTTTTATTCCCTCTCTTATCTTATTTATGATAGTTAATGTTTTCTCATGTATTTATTTACGGCTCTATCTGCACAAATGTATCTTACTGAAGGTGGCAAAAAAAAAAAGTAATATCCTCGATGCATAATATCATCAGCATAGAGAGAGCCCTTAATGGTGTGATGCCCAGACTCAAAAGGCACAATCCCATCATCTATACTGATTACCTATGATAAGGGCTCTGTATACAGGTTGAATAGCAACAATGAAAGTGGACAGCCCTGTCGGGTCCCTCTCTTGATATTAATTCTTCTTGTCAGGCTTGCGTTAACAAAAATCCGAGTTGATGGTGCTGCATACAGATCCTTAACTGATCCAATAAACCCAGAAGGAAGATCAAAGTTCTCCAAGACCTCCCATAATTTCACCCAGCTCATTCTATCAAAGGTCTTACCTGCAATATTAGTCACAATAGCCAGAGGATCAGAATTCACAATGGCCATGTCAACAGATGATATCAATTGATGGGTTCGATCGTGCAGATGTCTCCCAGGCACAAACCTCTTCTGATCCAGATGTACTAAACTACTTATTGCCCAAGAGAGTCTCCTAGCTAAAATCCCTGCAAGGACCTTGTTAGAACTGGGGGTCTCTAGTTGGCAATGGTATACACCTTTGACCAAATAGGGACCCTTGCTTCTAGTCAGGGTAAGGGGGATACACTACTAAAATAACCCCTGCTCACCCCCTTGGTAGCTTGGCACGAGCAGACAGGCTTATCTCAGAGGCAGTGTGTTAAGCATTTGTGAACACATACAGTAATACAGTGAAAACACTACAGATGGACACCACACAGGTTTTATAAAAATAAGTATACTTTATATAGATTTATCACAAGACCACAAACGGCAAAAATCCACAATACTGTAATCAATAATACTTCAAGATGGTAGAAATGGTTTAAAAATAAGTTCTTCACTTAAAAGCAGTCTTTAGCAACAAATAACCTCAACTGGAGTTATCAAGACGTCGAGGTCAAAGAAATCCCAAAGTACGGCACCGACCGCGAGGTGCGCGGTGTCGGGCCCGGAGTCAAAACAGACCCACAAAGACAGTACCTTGGAAAAGCGAAAACAAAGACAGCTCACGGCGTCGGGGAGGTGCGGCGTCGTTGGCGCGTTGCGGCATCAGTTCCTTGCTTCAGAGGAGATGATGCGTCGGGACCTGGATGCTTGCGCAGGCAGGGGAGGCGTCGGTTCCTGACTGGAGAGGAGGTGACGTCACAATGGCGCCAAAGCCACGGTTCCGTACGATGTCACGATGTCGATGGATTCTTGACCACCCACGTCGACGATCGGCTCCGCGATGATGTCGGCTTCGGAGTCGATGCGGCACAGCAGCAGGCGTCGGGCCGGCGTCGTAAGTCGGAGCAGCGCTCATGGCTATGGCAGGCTTACAATGTCGTTCGCTGGCGTCGATGTGGCACGGCGGTCGGCGTCAGGTCTTCGTTGCAAGTCGGAGCAGCGCTCACGGCTTCGATGCAGGAGACGGCGTCGCTCGCCGGCGTCGGTGTTGCAAATTCCTTCTGTAGCACCAAAACAGCAAGTTCCAGATGCAGGCAAACAGAAGGGGGTGAAGTCTGGTATCCCTGAGACTTCGGTCAGGAGGCAAACTCACATCAAGCCCTTGGAGTAATATTCTGCAAGATGATGAAAGTACACACAACGTTCCTTTCTCCTCTCCTTGATTTGATTTGATTTGATTTGTCAACTTATATAGCGCACAAATGCCCGAAGGCGTCTTGGCGCTGGAGTAAGGCAGACCGTAAAGGTAGTGGGGATGGGCAATGCGAGATAGATTTCTGAAGCTCAGTCACCAAAGAGCCAAGTTTTCAGTACTCTTCTGAAGGACATGAGTGAGGTACAGTTTTTTATCGACATTGGCAAACTATTCCAAGTTTTTGCTGTTCCCAATATAAAACTTCTTCCTCCCCAGCGAACCTGCCTGTACTTGGGTACTTGCAGCAGTTTTAAATGAGAGGATCTGAGATTTCTGGTTGGCACGTACCATTTCAAATGCGATCTTAGATATAGCGGTCCTTTACCCTGAAGTGCCTTATAGGCCAGACATTGTGACTTAAAGATGATTCTCTTCCCCACTGGAAGCCAGTGGAGGGTTCTCAGTCTGTGGGAGATTGCTTCATGTTTGGGGACTCCCAGTATCAATCTGGCGGCAGCGTTCTGCAGACGCTGCAGTTTTTGTAGATACTGGGATTGCAGCCCTACATATAGGGCGTTGCCGTAGTCCAATCTTGAAAGGACCAATGCTGTCACCAACGTCTTTATTGCTTCAGGGGGTATGAAAGAATGAATCTTTCTAATCATCTTTAAAATCCCCCAGATAGTGGATGAAAGCTTGTTAATTTAACCGTCAAAAGTCAGTTTGTCGTCAAAAACCACACCTAGATTCTTGACCCTGGAGACTGGCATCGGACAGTCACCCAGGTTATCTGGCCACCACCTAGGTGACCAGAAAGACGGATCCGGGCCCAGTATCAGGACCTCCGTTTTATCTCCATTCAATTTTAGGCAATTCGTCTGCATCCAGGTGTTTACTTGTGACATACAGTTATTAAAACGATCAGCTGTTGCGTCCACATTATTTGACACTGACACAACCACCTGGGTGTCGTCAGCATAGGAGACCACAGAGAAGCCACATTGCCTAATAATTGATGCTAACGGAGTCACATACATATTAAAAAGCGTGGGGCTCAGGGAGGAGCCCTGAGGAACACCACACGGCAATTCAAATGATTTGGATATAGAACCTCCCAGTTCCACTGAGAAAGTTCTGCCAGTTAGATAGGATGTAAGAAGATTGAGGGCGGATTCCTGAAATCCCAGCTCCATCAATCTGGCGATTAATATTTTGTGGTTGACAGTGTCGAAAGCCGCCGACAGATCCAACAGAATCAAGGCGGCCCTCCCTCCTGAGTCCAATGATCTTCTAAGTTCCTCCGTTGCCATAATCAAAGCGGTCTCGGTTCCGTGGCCCTCTCTGAACCCATACTGAGAGTGGTCCAGGAGATCTCCGGCGGAGATGAAAGAAGTCATCTGTATATTAAGCAGTTTCTCCAATACCTTGGAAGGGAAAGGGATCCGAGAAATTGGCCGATAGCTACCAGGTTCCTCGGGATCTAAATTGACTTTTTTAGCAGAGGCAGAACTGAAGCTATCTTCCAAGCATCCGGGAACTTGCCAGACTGTACAATCTCTCCAAATAATAGGTTTAATTGTTCACTGAGTAATTCAGGGAACAGATGAAGAACCTTGGGAGGACAAGGGTCTGACGGGGCTCCTGATTTCGTCGCCATCACTACTTGAACGATCTGTTCCCATGTAGGGGATGTAAAGGAGAAACCCGTGCCCAATGTGTGCCTATCTGGCCCTGGCTTGAGTGTCTTAGGGGAGGGGTAGTTGCCACATATAAAAGTTTTATACACTGACTCAACTTTGTTAATAAAAAACTGTCCCATGGTGTTACAAAATTCCGGGTACTGACTGTTTTAGCATTGACTGGGAGGTTGGCTAGTTTCTTTACAGTAGCGAACAGTTCCCTGCTGGAGTGTTTAGCTTCCAGAATTTTCGACGTAAAGTAGTTGCTTTTTTCCTCCATAATCAATCTCTTATACTCTGCTAATGTCAGTGCATATTCCTTCTTTTTAGCTTGATCATAGTTTACCCTCCACTTACTTTCAGCCCTTCTGCAAATTCGTTTCTGAGCTCTAAGTTTTTCTGAAAACCAAGGTTCTGATGGCCTTTTCCTATTAGATCTAACACTCTTCATAGGGGCTGCAGCGTCAACCGCTGTTTTGATCCAAGTAGTTATTCTGTGGACTGCTTTGTTTGTATCTGCTGTTAGGTCCGGCTTGGTGACCCATAGTGAGTTTCTAAGAACGGAACTATTAATGTTAGTCCAATCTTGATATTTAACTGTAATAGGTGTATTAGATGATGTTAATTGTTGAGAATTTGCCTTAATATTAAACAAAATGGCTCTGTGGTCTGACCAAGGTACGGGAAACACCTCCACAATTTTGATCATACTGTTGGAGGTAAAGATTCCGTCCAGAGTGTGGCCGGCAACATGAGTCTCTTGTTTGACTAACTGTCCCAATGAGAACCCTGACAAGGCGTCAGTAAGAGCGGTCACATTGTGGTCTACTGTGCTTTCTAGGTGATAATTAAAATCTCCTAAAATTGTGAAGTCTGAATAGTTAATGCTGGCTTCCACGAACGGACTGATTTTGTCCATAAGGGGAATCCGTGCCTTTGGTGGCCGATATATAAGAAGTCCTTTTAGAGTGTAGTTGTTATTAAGCAATACTTGGAAGGATAGCAATTCACACTCTGGGGTGCTACCAGTTGAGGAACCCGACACTGACAGCTCTTCTCTCACAATGATAGCTAGCCCTCCCCCCCGCTTAAGTGTTCTATCAGCTCTAATGATAGTAAAGCCTACTGGGAGAGCTAATGCCAGGTCGGGATCCGAAGCTGCGTCTGCCCAAGTCTCTGTTATAAAAGCCAGATCGAGCTTATAGTTTTTGATCATTTCTGCAATTTCTGTGTTATGCTTTATTAGTGATCGTGCATTGATTAACATGGCTTTTATATCTTTATTAATAAGTAAATGGGGTAATTCTTGCTGAGATGTTAGTGACTTAATATTCCTGAAGCTGAAGTGTAGTAAACAATATTCGCACAATTTAGGCTCTTTTAGGGGATCTATAGTCCTGCATCCAGAGTTTTTGCGTCCTGTATTCAAGTTCCAGAGCTCTTCTCTTGTGTAAGTCACATAGCTCTGTTCTGTGCCTAAAGATACAGGGGGTCTAGCCCTAGGCCCGAGCCAGGCGCGGACGGGCGCAGACGGGCTTGCCTTCGGCGCGCCGGCGGCGCGCCCGCTGCGCGCGTCCGCTGCGCGTGCGCTCTGGCATCTGCTAAAATAGTGGTTGTTGCGGGAAAGACTAGCCCGCTAACCTGCTGCTCGCCCGGAAGTATGCCTAACTCCAATGCCACCGTCCCAGGAACCGCCTTCCGCACAACGGCACTTGCCGCGTCGGACCGAGGCGTGGGTGATGCAATCTGGAGGAGCAACACTCGATTCCCTAAATACCAGTAGCTCAGGTCAGTGCAAAGTGCAATTACTCGGAAAATTGTTAAAAACAATCTATTAAAAACAATTTATCGGCGAAAGAATAGCAGCAATTCGTTTGATAAAAGATTCTTCCTTTTTTTTTTTAAAAAAAAGAAATGCTAACAGATTTTTAACAGCTATTTACACACAACTAGCCGCACCACCGACCTTGGTAGTACTGCCGCGTCCGCTGCGCGTGCGCTCTGGCATCTGCTAAAATAGTGGTTGTTGCGGGAAAGACTAGCCCGCTAACCTGCTGCTCGCCCGGAAGTGTGCCTAACTCCAATGCCACCGTCCCAGGAACCGCCTTCCGCACAACGGCACTTGCCGCGTCGGACCGAGGCGTGGGTGATGCAATCTGGAGGAGCAACACTCGATTCCCTAAATACCAGTAGCTCAGGTCAGTGCAAAGTGCAATTACTCGGAAAATTGTTAAAAACAATCTATTAAAAACAATTTATCGGCGAAAGAATAGCAGCAATTCGTTTGATAAAAGATTCTTCCTTTTTTTTTTTTTTAAAAAGAAATGCTAACAGATTTTTAACAGCTATTTAAACACAACTAGCCGCACCACCGACCTTGGTAGTACTGCCGCGTCCCTTGGCACTGAAGACACCACTGTAGGCCAACCCAGCAACACAGCACACTGGCAGGGGGGCAGTCCAACTCCTACAGCTTCCTTTGGTTCTTCTCCTTGGCAGAGGTTCGTCTTGTTGTTCCAGAAGTGATCTAAAGTTCTGGGGTCAGGGCCCCAATATTTATACCCCTAAATCCTTTGTCCTCTGAAGGCAGAGGGTTCCTGTACCTAGTCCAAACCAGTTCTTGTCAGTCCTGGAGCACTTTATTGACAAGACTCCTTCTTTCCTTTCACAGGGTAGGCCAGGGACATCAGACGCACCACAGGAGGTGGAGCCAGCATTGTGGAGGGACGGCACGGCCCTATTCAGGTCCCAGGTGCAACTCCTCCCACCCATCTACATGCAGATCTCTCTATTCAGCCCTGTGCTGACTCACACTGTCTCCTGGAATCCCCCAGCCCCTGTCACTCACAAAGCCAGACACACAATACACAACCTAGCAGAGGCAGGCTTGGACAGTTAGGCAAGAAAATACCTACTTTCTAAAAGTGGTATTTTCAAACACAGAATGTTAAAACCAACTTTACTAAAAGATGTATTTTATCATTCTGTGTTCAGGCATACTAAACTCGAATTTCTACCATGTTCCCTGGGTCAGTTAGGATTATAAGATGTAATAATCAAACTACCTTAGGGGTGTGTGATATGAAGTTAAGGGAAGGTTTTGGGACTGGCAAGTGGGTGCACTTGCCAAGTCGACATGGCAGTCACAGACTGCACACAAGCTCTGCAATGGCAGGCCTGAGACACACTTTACAAGCTACTTCTGTGGGTGGCACAACCAGTGCTGCAAGCCCACCAGCAGCATTTGATTTACAGGCCCTGGACACACGTGGTGCACTATACTAGGGTCTGACAAGTAAATCAAATAACCCAATCATGGAGTCACTAATCAATACATCAATTTAACATAGGGAGCACTTGCACTGTGGCACTGAATAGCAGTGGCACAGTGCCCAAAGCATCTAAAACCAGCAAACAGATCAAAAACAGAGGAGGCAATCAGAAGAAAAGTGGAAGGGAGACTCACGCCAATGGTACCAGGTTTAACAGACCTTATAATCGATTCCAGTTCACAAAACAATGCTTGTCAGAAAGCACAACCCCTGCACTCTGTTACTATGGAATGCTTCACTTATTCATAAAAATTACTTTCATATTCTAATGTAAGCAATTTAAAAACACATATTTTTACTCTGTCTTTTATCATACCCTGATGAAGAAAACTTCAAAGGAAAGTGGATCCGTGACTCAAATTAAGTAAACAGGGATTTGTCAACTTCTTTAGAATAAACGAAATAGACAGAAATCCACAATGAGAGAAATAAGCGAGAACAACCATGATATTGTTCCTTTGTTCTAGCGACTAGAGAGGTGTCTTAACAAGAACAAGACATTAATATGATCTTTTGTGACACGTGCATTGAACAGGTGGACTGATCTATTTCAGATATGCATATGAGGAGAAACTTCAATGGTAACGAGAACTCCAAGGAGAAGGCAAATAGGTTAGACAGCTAACTGGTACTCAATTTGCATCTACCGTACGCATGTACATCCTCATTCATTTGGAAGCACGACTTCGATAGAACCCCTTCAAAGCGTGCGATGCATGCCACCTCATTTAAATGATGTCCCAAGAAATCAGGTGAGAATGTAGCATGAATAAATTGTGTGCAATATAGACAACCCATTTTGGTTTTGCTTAATTCAGTAATTTCAATGCTAGTATGGACATAAGTCTTGTTTAGTGATGCACATTTGTTTTGTGTACTCCTTTAAAAGGACATAAAATTGGAATTTATCAGATGGTGCCGATAAATAAGTCCACGAATTTATTGCAATCACATAATGTGAGACAATTAAAAAAATGTAAAAATATTTCCTTGCAGTAAATTGCTACATATGGGCATGGTATACAGGCTACAACATTTCCTGTTCCTGCAAAAAACAGTGTGCTTTGCTTGATTTCATTTTAGAAGCACCCATCTACGTTCAGTTCTTAAGATGAACGTTATGAGCTGCCTGTTACTGTAGCTTACGTATCTGCCAAGCTTGGCACTTTCTTTAGTGCATGAATTTTCAACTGTAAGAAACAAGGCACTTTTAGTTGTTAAAATATGATCAGTCTTGAAATTTACTTATTAAGCAAATGAGCAAACAGGGGTCTGTCGCATCCCATAGGGCACAGACGGCAATTAGACTTAAACCTTCAACTTTGCTGCAAGGTAGTGACTTTTAACCTTATTCTTTGCGTGAGTTCTGAGAGTTGACTTACAACTGGTGGGCCTCTCGCCGATGGAATGTAGAGTTAGATGTCATATATGGTTTGTGCTTTGTGCGGATAGTACAACTATTCCATCAAAGTACTGATAGAGCTAGATTTCTCAAATTAAGCATTGCTTTATTTTTATGTTTCAGACAGACTGCATTTAAAATGGCACACAAATTTTGGTGCAAGTGAAAACACATGGCACATGCCTAGTCAAAAGTTTTTTTTCAAAGTGAAAAACATAAAATGAGGTTTGGTCATAAATGCTTTCAGTCTGAAATGCTTGTGCTGAATTAACATGTGTTTTTGCAGTATAGAGAAAACTCGTGATTTCAGTGGCCTCTTTAGCTTTGAATCATGGAATGTGTTCTCTCTTCCCAGTTTCCTTTCCTTATAATCTACACTCCCTGTTCCTGTCTCAAGAGACTTTGGCTTTGTTGCATATTTAGACAATGCATATTCAGTTCATAACACATCCTCTTGTAATGTGTATTAATTAACCATGCACCATCACTACACGGGGGCAAAGCATTTGCATGAAAAGCTATCTAAAACATTAGAGCATGTTGCTATGAGTATGTATTAACTGTGTGCGCTTTCAAAATTTACACTAGTGCATGTTTTATGCTATGTTGTACATTGCACATTTTTGCATGTTGTGCACAAATAATAAGAAAAGCTGCTTTAATCTAATAGCTTTTGCTAGATAATCATTTATATAGGGTATTAGTATGGGTGAGGTAAAACATAATGGGTTTTATTTCGTAAATTAATACTATTTTGTGTTTGTTTTGTTTATGGGCCCACCATTAAATGGCTGCCTAAGAATCCAGCATGGCTGAGAATCGTGCTGAAAAACCCATGCGCAGATTATACCAACTACATACTGCCAAGTGCCTCAAGTGAAGACCTGGTTCAAGGCCACCATGAACTGTACATTCTTGTTACCCTGCCAATGTACCAGTGTTTGTGGAATGTGTCCTTCCTGCGTGCGATATGACAGGAAGGAGGAAATAGACTAAAACATTTTTCCTAGTAAATGTTGCTAAAACATATAATTGTATTAATAATTAAGGCTTCTTTTGTTAAAACTGGTGTGGGTTGGATTTGCCAATGAGAACAGGATGGTGAGACCCTCGTCATCTAAGCTATCCAATCAGGGTGCAAGCTTTACTGAAAATTGCAACCTTATTAGTATAGTCAGCCAAGAATTAGAGTATAAATAATGACCTCTTTAGGGGGCTTGTTTTTTTTTTTTAGAGGCTTTAGAAGCTTTAGCGGGTGCAGTCTGAGAGCAGATTGCGTCCGAGGAGAGACAGATGGAGGTGGGGGTTCTTGCTCATATTTTTTTTAGAGAGTCCTTGCAGGTCATATTTTTGGCAAGGCAGATCACATTCCTCTGTGGTCTGTGAAGGAGGGGCCTTTTCAGGAGCAGCGTCTCTCTGTGAACACAGAGAGGACAGATGAACAGACCAGGGCAGAGGGTGCAACTGGATAGAACAGGATTAGATTTTGATGCTAAAACTTTTAAGTTCATGCTTTGACTAATTAATTAGTTTTGAAAAGATTTATTTGTCTTATGCATTTATTTCTCTTTATGGGAGATTTTTGCCAATTATTAATTATTGATTAGCCTTGCATAATTCACTCTTGAATTATATTTCCTGAACTCTTTAAAGAACTCTGATTGACATTTGATTCCTCATTCTCTTCCTTTATGGAATGTTTTGTATGCAACCTATAATATGTTCTGTATTAATTCTATTTTTCCTATTTTCAATTCTGTAACCTGATTGATATTTGACTAATGAATAAAGGGTCAGAGAACTTTAACTTTTAACTAGACAATAAAACCCTTTAAAATACTCAACAACTCTCTTTATTGGCTTAAATATTAATTGCATTTTTGATTTTTCATGTTTATGTAAATCTCCTGATGGTAATATACAGTGGCAAGGGTCCAGTACCTTTGCAGCGGTAAATTAGAAGGTAAATGAGGTTTTGCATTGAGAAATTACCGTGAAATTACCGCTGCATCAGTACATCACAGTGAACAAGCAAAATTCCACTTGCTGTGACTAGCAGTGCAATCAAGCAATGGCTGATGAATGTGGGTAGGCCAATATATGGCTGACATGAACTAATACCAAATGGCTGAGGGGGGCTGAACATTTGCCCCCTACATCAGTGTAAATTACATGTTGTTTTTCGGTGAATGGCTCAAGCGTCAATACTCTTTGAAACTAAAATGATAAAAACAACATTATTTTTAAAAAGAGCTGTAAGGAAACAGGCCTTTGCAGGTTTACCCCACTTTTTGCCCCCATTTGGAATACCAGCTGCTGGGTTTTCAACTCAGAGAATGCACTGAGGCCTGCTAACCTGAACTCAGTGCCAGCGTTCTAACTCACCACAAAGTATATGTCGAATCGGCTATCCCAAATTGGCAAGAACTGACTTACTTATAAGTCCCTAGTATATTGTACCCTGGGTGCTAAGGACATGTAAGGCAGAGTGGCCACCCAAGGCTGCATCACTGATTCTTCCACACTTTGTGTGACAAAGTACAAAATTGCTCCCAACCTGCCACTGTAGACAGAAAGGATAGTTTCATACTGCCAGTTTGACTTTGCCATTACCATTGATGGCAAGGTAAAACCTTCCTTAACAACATATGTTAGTCTCCCCTAAGGAAGGCTTATAGAGCCATAAGGCAGGGAGCTGTATATGATTAAGTGGAACATATATGTTTATATGTGTCCTTGCAGCAAAATCCTTCAAGCTGTCATTTTGCTGTGGAAAAATTATTAGCAAACAGTGGGAGGAGTACACCCAGGAGACAACTCAATGTCTCTGAAGTATTGGGAGAGGTGCACAAGAAGGGAAGTTCTCCTTTCTTAAGAAGACCCCTCACTCACCAACCTAGTTGGTGACATGCTTCATCATTGGGGTCCCACCCGAATAGCCGAATGCTATCCGGGTGTGCTTCAACACCTGATTACAGTGGAGCAGGTTATTTTTTGGTGCAAGTGAGTGTAAAGTGATTACAAATTGGCCAGATATAACTCACTAACATTTTTTTTATTCTGGAGCAACTGGACAATATTAAAAATGTTGGTAAGATGCCGTTCTCGGTTAAATTGACCTCCGGTATCTCTATAGTGAAAAAAATGTGCATAAAAAGGTCTACATGTTTCAACCTCAAGATGATAGTACCAGGTTTTCGTCAGGACCAGTGAACGTGACCCGGGCGGTATACACTCGCTAAGGTGTACCCTGCCCTTGATCACTACAACCTAACCAAGTACTCACAGTCAGGCGTCCTTTCGTCCAATTTGTAGAAAGGAGAACATCTGAAAAGACAAACATATAATCACAAGCAAACACAATACGTAACTGTAATGTAGTGTCTAGAGGGTAAAGTGCTCCTTACACTCCCAAGTGTGTGTATCAAGAACGTGAGAACTATACACATCTTGACATGTGCCTCATAGAACAAGAGGCAGTAATTGGTAGTACACAATTTGCGCACACTCAATCGAGTGACAAAATCAGTCACTAAGGAATAAAATACACCCCACTGCTAGCATTCATGCTGGTGGGTGTCTGTGCACTCAGGCTGGCCAGTGACGCCGTGAAGTGCATATGCATCAATCAACACACGGCGATATCAATTGGGCCCATGAGTATATATTACAACACCACTTGTGTCATTCATTAAAAGTGGGTGTCTACGCTCTCATACAGATCGGTGAGGGCGTAAGAGTTAATGCATGCATGCTGGATATAACAGCGCTGTACTCATGGTGCCTAGGATCAAAGTTGGAGTTCTTAAGAAAGGAGAACTTCCCTTCTTGTGCACCTCTCCCAATACTTCGGAGACATTGAGTTGTCTCCTGGGTGTACTCCTCCCACTGTTTGTTTACTTTGCTTTAAGGGGACCAGGAGTATTCCCTTCCAACTCGTGAAAAACCCTTTCTCTCTCCTGTGTTTTTTGTATGGAAAAATTATTAGCCCCATTAGTTAATACAAGGTTACTGGCTGGCTCCTCATCCTGGCTAACTTCTGAATGGGACTACCTAACAGGGTGCTGTAAGGTATCAAATGCATCATGGCATTAAACCCCACCTGATGCCCAGGTCGAATTTAATGTCACTGTTAAAGTAATTCAATTTTAGAAAGTTGCCACTGTGTGACCCAGGCTGTCCAGTTGCCTCACATGGGCACTGTTAGACTTGGCATCTATGGTGTGCTTTCCCCTGACTTTTTGCCTCTACTTCCTGTATTTTTGATGCTGTGCTGGATTTCGTTTTTGCTGGCTTAGATGCTTTGGGCACTTTGCCCCTGCTGATCAGTGTCAAAGTGCAAGTGTTCCCTGTGTAAATTATTATTACAATTGATTCTCCTTGATTGGCATATTCGATTTACTGGTAAGTCCCTAGTAAAGTGCACTGAGTGTACCATGGCCTGTAAATCAAATACTACTGGTGGGCCTGCAGCACTGATTGTGCCACAAATATGAGTAGCCCTGAAAAGGTATTTCAGACCTGCCACTGCAGTGTCTGTGCGCAGTCTTAAACTGCCATGTCAACCTGGCAAGTGCACCCACTTGCCAGGCCCTAACCTTCCCTTTTCTTACATGTAAGGCACCCCTATGGTAGGCCCAAGGTACCCCCATGGGCAGGGTGCAGCGTATGTAAAAGGCAGGACATGTACTGGTGTGGGTGACATGTCCTGATAGTGATATACTGCCAATTTCTTTTTTCACTATTGAAAGGTTATCTGTCCCATAGGATAGAATGGGAGTTACTTTGTAACATGTTACAAGTATAACTTCCTATTGGGACAAGATAGAGATATAAAGTTTAGGCTCTCTGAACTCAGAATTTAATAACATCTTTTAGTAAAGATGGTTTTTAAAATGTATGTTTGAAAATGCCACTTTTAGAAAGTAGGCATTTTCTTGTTAAACCATTCAGTGTGCCTCTGCCTGTTTGTGGATTGACTGTCTGGTTTTAGAGTGACGGGGGCTGGGGATGTGCATTCACTGTAGACAGGTTCTGGGGGTGTTGAGGGGTCCTTGGCCCTTCCTGTATGACTCAGAGCTGAGCTGAATAGACCGTGGCTGCATTTAGAGTAGTAGGAGCAGTTTCCCTTGCATCTGAATAGGGCCTTTCTCCCTTGCACAATGCTGTCTCCACCCCCTGTGGTCATACTGCACCAGTGAGGACAGAACTGGTTTGGACTGGGCTCAGAGACCCTTGCACACAGAAGAACAAAGATAAAATGGGGTATAAGTAATGGACCTTAAACCCCAGAACTTTAGATCACTTCTGGACTCAAGAGGAACGTTTGCCAAGGAGAGGAGCTGGAGAGCTGTGAAGAGGAGTACTGCCCCTTTGCTGTGTGCTGTGTGGGGTTGTCCTGTAGTTGCTGCTTCTGCCATGGAAAGGACAAAGACTGGAACTTTGCTGTGAACCTGCTTAAAGAAGAATCTCCAAGGGCCTGTGTGTGCTGGCCTCTTGTTCTGAAGTCTCAGTGACACAAAGACTTCACCCCAGCTCCCCTGAACTCTACTGCTGAGAGTTCTGACCTGCCAGGAGGTGCCTGTTCCAATTTTGGGTCTCTGGAGGCTGTCACTGCTGTTGGGAGCTGGAAGAACCTGAAGAAACTGAAGAAATCAATGTGTCGCCCTCCTTGCAGCTGTTTTTCTGATGCAGCTCCGACTTGCAGGGAGAATCTCCACGCACCACCACAGCGCCACTGCAGAGACGATGCAGTGCCTGCAACTGCAAGAACCGACGCATCATGGGATTGCGGCTGAAGAAATCGACACAGCGCCGCTTGCTGTCACTGCATAGATTGCCAGCGCATCCTGTGTTCCACGTATCGCACCTGTGCGGCAAGTTTTCCCAACGCATCACCCGCGGACCAGAACCATCTTGGAGTCAACGCATCACTTCCCCCTACAGTCAGGATTCGACACATCACTACTCCTGCGTGCAGCAGAACTGTTGCATCGCCTCCCCAAGGACTCAGGAACTGGCGCATCCCTTTATTTCTCGACACTTCCTTTCTCTGCTGCTGTTTGGCCATGTGAATTTTGATACATCTACAGGTACTTTATGTGAAATCACGTATCCATAGTTTCCTATGGACCAAGTTGCTTGAAACCTTTTAAAAGTCACATTCTTATTACCTGTATGTTGGATTTTTGTCGTTTTGATCTTGTTGAGTTTAGGTAAAGATACTTTGGGGCATATTCTCAAGGACTTATCGCAGAGTTAGCTGCACTTTATTGCAGCCAAAGTGGCGATAAATTCATTGCACCATTCACAAGCTGGTGTTAACAGCCCAGAACACCATTTTACCCGCGATAGCATCCGCAAAAAACATCGCCACAGATGACCCCCGCAACTATCGCTAATGAGATGCAGAGTAGGCGTACCCGTGCAAAAAGCAGCGAAAACACCACTCCGCAACATTCTCAACGAGCAGCCAGATCGGCAAAAAGACCACAAAACAGGCGATAAGGCCCGTTAGCAGCAGGAAACTAACACCTGCTCTGACCTGGTGCAAAGTCGGACCACAGCCTGCACCACAAAATGGAGCCCAGCCCAGAGCCACACCTAAAGGGCAACAGATGCCATGGAGCCACTGATCATGCAGCTCGGAGCCCCAACAGGGCCACAACACCCACCGCCACCACCCCCAGGACCCCCCCCTGCCTCCCCCCTGCCAAAGACATGCCACATCAACTATACGGAACATGTACCAAATAATCCACCAGATGTCGCACAATCACATTTGGTGGCATGCATGTGTCGTCACAAAAATGAGCATCAGACATCCACCTTCGATGTAACAAATGAAAATGTATTCAAAGAAACATAGAACAGAAATGAAGACACATGGCGGCTCCCCTCGGGACAATCCGTAGGTTACAGCCTGCAAGACAAAAATCATGATGAGAAGGTGTGTCTTGCGCACATCAAAGGACAGAGAGAGAGCGAAGGATAGAGAGAGAGGGAGTGAGAGAAAGACGGACAGAGAGGGGGAGCGAGAGATAGACGGACAGAGAGGGGGAGTGAGACACAGATAGCAGAAGAGATGGACAGGGAGAGAGAGTGCCCACAATGCGCACCCAGGCCACACTGCCCACCTGCTGCCACAGGTGTGTCTCCAACCACGTGCCTGTATGTAGTGCAGTTCACCAGGTCACACATCTGAAATAGATCCGTCATCATCCAGAGACATGAATGGCAAAGTACACACAATTGCACAAGACATCATCGCCTGTCCGCCCCTGCACACCCAGGCAGATGTACCCCAGCCCCTCCTGCCGCCCAGCGGTGCATGCCCGCCCCTGCGCACCCAGGCCTCACTGCTCACCTTCCGCCCTTGGCGTGTAGTAATGAGGGCCCACCACGTGCCGCTGCAAGCCACATGCCCGGGGCCAGCGGACATGGCACCCTCCACATCATGCAGCCCCGCTCCGCAGGCCTCCAGGTCTCACATATGATTCTGGGTCTTGATTTCGCCATGGCAGAGGACATCCCAGTGCACCGGGCATCATCGCAGGCTGCACACCCGCTCAGCCCTTGAGGTGCCACTAACTCTGTGATCTGGGATGCGATGCCACAAGGCAGTAGGCCCGCGCTGCCCGCTGGCTCTGGCCTACACTGCGGTCCAGCAGGGCACACAAATCCTGAGCAGTCCGGACGGCCGGGACGGGGCCTCATCGCAGGCTGCACACCTGCTCAGCACTTAAGGTGCCCCTACCTCACTGCACCCAAAGTCACCGTCCTGTGGTGGTGTGCCTGTGCCGGCTGCAATGTATCCGGTGCCTCCAAGTCTGTGTCCCAAAGTCATGGTTCCTGTATGATTGGGTATTGTGTTGTGGACGCCATCATGTCACCTCCGGTCCTGGGGAATGTAATGTTGCAGGGCCCGAGGCCCTCATGCCTACATTAACACCACACGGACGCACGCAGATAGAGAGTGGAAATGGCGTCGAGCACGTGCGCCCGTCCCTTTTCATTGGCAGGGTCACATGTCCCGTGACACATGTGCTGGATGGGTGTGGTGTGGGTGTAAACCAGCTGTGAGGGAGTGGCTGTGGCATGCTGACAACTAGACCTGTGAGCAGCAGATCACCACAGGAAAGACAGGGGACATGTAGCGTTGCCGTCCCCCCCTGTGAGCGTACGCGTAGTGGGCTGGCCTGGCGTATGCCAGTCCAGCGTAAGGGTCTGTATATGACCCGGGGCCCTGGGCGTGGTTCCGTACTGGGCTGGACAAGGAAGTAACTCATGCGTGTGCCCCTGTTGTTGTGTCAGCGCCACCCGGACCGCATTGGGCAATGTGTCACCCTGTGACCCCTGTTCTACGACATGAGCCACATGGACGCAAGAGGAGTCCAGTGAGCCCACATTCATCCATACTTCCACACTTAAAAGACCATAGACATGACACATCTGTGTGTATTTGAATGTTTAATGCACATTCAGTGGAGTGTTGCATCTGGAGCAGTACAGGGCCATGCAAACCCCACATGACGATGTTGTCCCGTGGAGGTACAGCCAGGGTACTCCAGGGAATGAGGAAGAGGACGAGTACAGTCTGCAGTCTGATTGCTGTGTCAATGGCGATCAAACATCATATGGCAGTCCATGTCGAGGTCCAAGGTGAGTGTCGCAGAGTGCATGGGGGGGACAGTGGAAGGTGATGATGCAGAGGGCAGTACCAAGCTGAAGCCGGACCTATGGATGAGATGCATGCTGCTGCGTCCTCCTTACCACGAGGGCAGTATCGTCCGCATCTTCGTTCTCTGCTGTTTCATGTGCCTCATGTGTGGGTGGTGGTGTTCTGTCTCCAGCACTGTGTGGCAGTGACACATCTGTGGCCGGAGGTGGAAGGTCTGCCGCACTGTGTGGCACTGACACTGCAGGGGGTGAAGATGTGGATGCAGTGGTGGCAGCAGCATGCATCCGCACCAGGCCTTGTGGCAACAATGCCATGAGGAGGGTCCTGAGGTCATTGAGGAACCCAGCTACCTCTCGCTGGTGTGCAGCCGTGGCAGCCGCTCGTTCCACATTTGCCCGCTCTATGGTCTCCATTAACCTCCGCATGTTTCCCAACTCCCGTGTGACATTGCTAGAGCCACTCTGGCTGGACAGTTGTACTATTCTCTGAGTCAGGGCTCCAGCGATGTCAGCCATGGTCCGTTGGAGAGCATGGAGTGGACTGTGGGTGTCCATTAGGGACCGTGAGTGGTCCCTGATGGGACTTAGACACCCAAGTATGTCATCTAGTTTGTCTGCCATGCAGTCGAAACCCACCCGCACCTGTTCAGCCAGATTCTCCTGGCACCCCAAAACACGGCGTTGGAAGGCCATGTGTTCTCCGTGGGGGTCCTGGGAGGCAGCAGTGGTGGTGGGTGCTGCCTCCTGTGTGGTCTGTTAGGGGTGGGGTCTCCTCGTAGCAGCTGGGCTGCCCAGCTCCTGGAAGTGGGCTGCGGAGGCTCTCCACGAGCAGTTGGAGGGCGTCAGAGTCGAAGCTGTGGTCGTCCTCTTCGTCTCCAGAGAAGAGAGGGTCAGACTGCTCTGCAGGAGGTGTGGATTCTCCCTCTGCAATGTGAAGGGGAGATGCAGTTTAACAATGTGTCCACATGTATGTTGTCGCATTGTACATGTTTACATACAGACAGCATGACTGGGTACATTGTGGCTGTTTGGGAGGAGCTGCCTATTTGATGGGGGACAGTGAACATTTCGACAACATCACGGATGTGTGTTTGCACTTGTACATTATCAACGCACATATCCCTGCAATGCCAATTGTGATTGGCCAGTGTCTGCACCCAAGCGGCACCAGTAGTGTCCTGTGTTCTGTTGTAGGTGTTGTTTTGCGGATTGTGTCACATCGTTGTCAATGTAGATGTGCTCTGTATGTGATGTGTGTGCTGCAATTTTGGGGAGTCGCCCCTGCAGCTCAGATTTTGCTGCCCCTTATCACTTTCATGAGGTGTGCCTCTGACTTCTGTGCTTGTACAGTGTTGACATGTTGAATACTGGGGTACGTTGGTCTCTTGGTGGGAGTTGGTGGTCTGGGGCATGGTGTGTCCGCAGATGTGCTCAAATTAATTGTGCATGTGTGCCATTGTGCCCATCTTCCCCCGTCCCCCAGGCCCTGGTGGTTACTCACCCTGTTGCTGTTGTGTCGGGTCCTGTTGAGCAGTGTCCGGGCCCCCAACTCCTGCCACCGTCTCCCCACTGATGACTGTGGACACCATTTCCTCCATGTCGTCCAGCTCCTCCTGTGGCGCTGGGCTCCCACCTCCAGTCTGCATTGCTGCCTTCAGGTTGTTGGCGAGTTTCAGCTTGGTTTTGCGCTCGACATCATTCCAGCGCCTCTTGACCTCGCCCATTGTCCTCTTCAGCACTCCGACTGCATTCACCTTGTCCACGATGGACTGCCATAATGTATTTTTTGTTGCCAATGACACGGTGGAGGTGATGAACAGTTGTTGATGGTGTTCTGTCACCTCCGTTATCAGGATCCAGTTTTCCTGCGAACTGAACTTCATCTTCCTCTTCTTCTTGTCCTTGCCCTTCCCTGACCCCGAAGTCCCAGGATGGTCCTCCGGGGGGCTTGTGGGGTTCTGGCTCTCCTCCGTACTTGCTCCATCAACCTCCATTGTGCTTCGCTGTTGTTTGGCATTTGTTTGTCAGGTTTTTTTCTGCTTTTATGGTGATTGTTCCCGCCTGACGCGTGTGGATTGCAGGCCTGTAGCTGGGTTTCGCTGATTTTCGTATCGCGATTGGCCTCATCGCAGCTTTTTTTGCGTTGGTATTTTGCATTTTTGCGGCGTGGCATTGATTCTAATGCGGTCAGTTGGCACGTTATCTGGGGAGTATCGCATGGGGCCGTCGTGTTGTGAATACTTGGTTAACAAGGTGTTAATTTCCCGCGATGGACTGCGATATGCAAAGTTACGTTAAGTAACCCTGGGCGTAGTTCGCGAAGTAACGCTTCGCGAAGCTACGCAAAGTGCAGTTCGCACTACGCGAGCTACGCGTAGCACTACGCGAACTGCGTAGTGCGTGTTCGCAATGATTGCACAGTGCCGGATGCTTGTCCGCACTGTGCAATCATTGAAAACGGCATCTTGCACAGTGCGAGCTGTCTTTTACTGCCGCTCGAGTAGATTTTTACTCGAGCGGCAGCTTTCTCAACGCGGACTGGTAGTTTCTCATCGCGAGCGGTCGCGAGCATACGCGACCACTCGCAATGAGAAACCTGACCTCCCGCGTTGAGAATCTCGCCGGGAGGTTTATTTTCCACGCTCGCGATCGGCAACTTGATGTTGCTGATCGCGAACGAGGAAAAAGTCTCGCCGGGATGTCATTTTGCTTGCTCGCGGTCGCCAACTTGACGTTGAGGACCGCGAGCAAGCAAAAAATGACCGCTGCACTACGCTACGCTACGCTACGCGTGTTTGCACTGTGCTACGTGCAATTCGCGTAGTGCGAAGTAGCGCAAACTTCGCAAACTACGCGAGCGTAGCGTAGTTTTCCGCCCAGGCCTAGCGTTAAGCTAAATTTGCGGTGGTTATCACACGTTCTTGGGAATATGCCCCTTTATTTTTCTAAATTGGTGTGGTGTCAATTTGTGGTGGTATTACTGTATTACTATTTGTTTTGAGTACAAATACTTTACACATTGCCTTTGGGATAAGCCTGTCTGCTAGTGCCAAGCTACCAAGGGGGTGAACAGGGGCTATCTAGAGTGTGTACCCCCCTTACCCTGACTAGAAGCAAGGGTCCCTACTGTGAAAAAGGTACCTATCTCTGCCAACTAGAGACCCCCATTTCTAACAGGCACTGGCCAAAACACAGCTTTCTGCCTGCCTGGGGAGTTGTATGAACGACTCCTAGGCTTGGAAACAATAGCATCCAGCTGCAGGGAGAGGTTTTACCTCTCCTTTGCAGGAAGTCACTCATGGCATTAGCCTAAAACGTAAGCTTCAAAGGCAAAGCCGCCTTTGTTAGGCAAATGAAGGTAACACTCCAGAGGCACTGCCCTTTGTTCAGGTAGACAGGCTGGAGGCAGGGACAGAGAGGGAAGACCATTGCCCATACCGGTTTTCCCGTGGGTGTGTAGCCTACAGGTTGCCACACCTCTAGGGTGTGCTACCAAGCTCCTCACATTCAAGGAAAGGTTCAGACATTTTGAGAGTGGCCGGAATAGTGCATTCTGGTACTGCCAGATGACACACATTGCCAGAAAGTCATCAACAAGAGGGAGGAACCTGGTAGCTCATTGGCTAATGACTGTGTTGTCCCCTGGGGCCCTTTCCCAGGATAAGGATGGCATCACGTTGGATTTGGCAAGACAACTGAAGATGGACTGCCCTGCTGCCCACTTGTTTCACTGTCAGCTGGAATGCACGTGCTGCACTTTGGGCTAGCAAAGTTAGGACTGTGCTTGTGGCTCTTGGCTTGGGCAAAAGTTGTCCCCAGCCCCAAACTAAAGCAGTGACTCCAAACATCAGTTGGCTGGCACCCTGGAACAGCACCAGGGACATTAAAGCCAAAGAAGTCCAAGTTGCGCCCTAGTCCTCTGGACCCGGGAGTGTTATCAGAGTCCAGATTCATTGCCCAAAAGGGACACTAGCCTGCACTAAAGGATCTTGCAAGGACCACTGTGCATGCAGAACCAGTTGACCAGCGCAGCTGGCCTTCCATGGTCTCAAAGAGAATTTGAAGGGACCCTGACCTCTGTGGCCAGAGTCAACCCACATGACCCGTAGACCAAGGAATCACCACAAAGGCACCACTGTCGACTGCACAGCAACTGGAGCATCCTCATCCCATATCCTCAGCATCAGGACCACTCCATTAAAGTCTATGGCGGTCATGCTGTAAAGTTTGGAACTGGACTGGAAAACACTCTGGTGGGCAGGTATCTGTCCAAATCTACCCCTTTGGCTCCCCCCATACTCCCTGTTGGATTTGGTTGCCCAACCCAGGCCGGAGTAGGCAAAGTAACTTTTACAAACTTTTCAAAAGTTTGCAAACTTTTGATTGACCAGTGCTTGTTTGCGGGTGAATTAAAAAGTGATAAAACCTTACCCAATCCCAGTCCAAACACCAAAAGCCCCTTGTTCGGTCGAAGGGTTGATGAAGATTGAGCAGTTCAGTAACAACTTGTAACAGCGGAGGAGTGTGAGTATTAAAATGGTTGCACATTGCAGTTGTTTATGCTTACATTGCGATAATTTGAAGTGGCAGTGTGATGTCATGTTTAGATGATTTAAGTTGATGTGTGAATGTGGTGCTTAATGCAGAGAAGTGGAAGTGGTTATTGAGTCCATCATGGCCTAAGATCCCGGGATAGATAAGAGATGTAAAGTCAAGTAACAGTGTAGAGGACAGTGGGTGTAGTTGTCTGCTGTGTGGTGGTGCTTATCTTGAGACATCGTCAACAGCATTATTGAGAGAGGGAATTTATCTTTGTGTGATTGTGAGATGTGGTTGGTATAGTTGATCTCAGTGCACAGGGAGTAACTGTATCAATCCGAGTGAGATCCCGCTGGTCGAGTTTTCACTTTAAGGGATTGTTAGAGTAGGTCGAGAAATGTTGTTCCCAATTGCCTCTTGTGTGTATGAATAATCTTTCATTTCTTTAGTGTAGCAGACAAAGTTAGCTGATGAAGTTTCTTCAATTGTTTTTCACAGGATTGACTAGAGAGTGAGCTCAAGAGAAATTGTAAAGGAGGGTGAGCTGCTGCAAAGAGTGAGATTGACATCAAAGTGTACTACTCTGACATAGTATGGTTGGTGAAGAGCCGCACTGGGATTAGTTTAATACGTCATAGAGAGCCTCACTGGTATTGGTTGTGAGCACAGAACAAGAGAACTGTGGGTCAAAATCATTTCCTGGTTTCCACGAAAAGTCATTTGTGAATATTGCATATTTTATCAAAAATGAAATCTTTAGAGGGGCATGGACAACAAGATGGCCAATTAACAGCACTCTGTGCCATCTCTGCCAGCTCAAGTTGAAATCCTACTATCATTCAGCCCTAGTCATGACAAATTGAAAATTTCACTTACCTCTGATGTCTGGACAATGATGAGACAATCTGCTGAGTATCTCAGATGCTGCCCAGGTCTCTTCGATTCTGATGGGTGTCACCTCACTAGCGGGAGGTGAGACCGAACATGGAGGGTAACCAGAGACCCGGCCGTGGCTTTCGGTGAAAACGGGGGAGACGCAACACAGGAGAGAAGTGAACTCTGGGTTTCCCTAGATGCTGGGCAACTTCCCCTGCTCCCCTAACTGCTGCTGGCCCGAGACTGAAGTGTCCTTCCCTGGGGAATGGGGAAGGCCCGTGAGGAACTGGCAGACGCGGTATGGAGCACGGCCCCTGACGGCACTGCAGGTCTGCAGCTGGAGGCGCGGCTGCTGAGCACGGCGGATCCCCAGGGTCACAGACAAAGTCGGAAAGACTGGATTCTGCACCACAGGCATTGATGCCCCTGACCGTGCCAGCCTGGATTTGAGGAGAGGCCAGTGAGGTGCGGCCTAGGAGTTCAGAGAAAGGTCCTGAGGCATGGTATTATGGCTTCCAGAGCCTAATACCAATATAATGAAACCGCCGTCGGGTGGGGCCCGGTGCTTCACCTGGACTTCGAGGTTGCTGCCGTGCCCCCAAGCAGGTGTGTCACGGAGGCATCCCTCCCGAACACCTGGTGGAGACCCGTGTGGGGTGAAGTGTGGCTGAGCCCTGAGGACTGGGTCAAATCAAACAATAAACATTAAAAGGGGAAAAAAAAGAAAAGAGGACTACAAGCAGTCCCTTGACACTAGTGTGGGGTCTCCGGGGGTGATCAGAAGCACAGAAGGGTGATGGTGTCTTGGGAAATGGACACATCTCCCCCCCCATCATCGTCGTTGCCCCCCACCACTTGTCACTCCTTCTTGGGCAAGGGGACAGACCCTCATCTGATACCCCTGCAACAGCAGAGATTATATAGCCCTGGAAGGAAGGATAAACAAAGGCAACGGAGTGTACTTCCACGCTGTGGCATGAGGCAGAGGGACCATTATCCTAGTGGGAGACTTGGGGGAATATCGATTGGACCCACCTGTGGGGAAGCCAACTCGGTGGCTTAATGTGCATTCCTATAGATGGGAGCAACGTACAGTACTGCTTTTATACAAAACATGGGTGAAACTTTGGCCATTAAGACACTATGGCTAAGGACAAAGACCCCAAACCACCAAGACAGGGCAGAATGGAAAAATACACACAGGTGATGGGCTCCATGGCAGGACATGACGTGGGCTGGGAGACATGCCAGACAATGCAGCGCTCCTCCAGGCAATCAACAACTCAAGAGAGACCATGGAGAGGAAAATAAGAGAGGTCCAATCAGAGGTCTCTCTATTGCGACAAGACCTGTGCAATCTTGCAGAGCGAGTGATGCATGTGGAAACTAGATTTATCTGAAATGGAAGACTCATCCAAAGACCTCACCCAGGAAGTCACGGAACTAAGAATAACTCTTAAGGATGTGGCCTGGAGATTGTACGATGCTGAAAAAAGAGCGAGACAGAATAACCTACACTTTGTGGGATTTACAGAAGGAATAGAAGGCCCCATTATGGGGGCCTTTCTAGAGCGGTGGCTATGAGACTCCCTACCACTGGCACAATTTTCCACATGCCCACAGAGCCCAAAATCCAAAACCACCAGTGGGTGCTTCATCTAGACCCGTCATTGCTCGTTTTCTGAACTATCAAGATCAAGGCATGTTATTGAGAGAGGTACGGAGACTTGGGGCGGTCCAAACCAGTATAAAATCATGGTGTTCCCAGACTATTCTACGGAGGTGCAAAAACAAAGGCAAACTTTTGACTCAGCCAAACAGAAACTGAGAGCACTAAACATACAATATATGTAGCTGTTTCCGGCTAAACTCAAGATCATCCTTGAGGGCGAGACAGTCCCATATCAGACTCCGTAAGAGATATGGGACTGGCTGGAGGAGCGTCCTATCTGGCACAGAAATAGAAACACTCAAGAAACACAACTGAGGCCAATAAGAGAAGGGGCAAGACCCGCAGTGGAAGTATGGGGAACAGGCGCTGAGTGAAGACCCCCCCTCCCGAAAAGAAGGCAAACCTCTAGCTGAGGCTCTCGACCGACACAGACAGAGAACAAGCCTGAAGACAATCCAAGAAGAACAAAGGGGTCAAGCCTCAGAACAATGCCGCATCAGAACAGACAGACCATGAATACTTAGCAGACTCTGATGACAACCATCTGCTAATGGATGAAATAACAAACTTGGAGACAGAGGCCCGAGTCAAGGTCATTCTGGACCCTGTAACACAGTCAACACACAACAAGGGAGATCCCTGATAGGTGGCATGAGCTGAGGGGAGCACCAGAGGGAGACGATCGGCGAGACACACGGAGCCTCCCCACTGAAGGATCCCTAACTCTACGGGAGAAGGGGGCTTTAAAGTACTTTTATTTGTTGCTTTTCTCTTTACCCTGGACCGAACTAGCCCTATGAGGGAGCCTCAAAAGGAGACAATGCTAATGGGCTTTGCATATACTATGGGTCTGTTGGACATTTGGCGCCGACAACACCCCACTGACAGAACACATTCCTACTATTCAGAGGCACACAGGGTGTTCTCCAGACTGGATTACATTTTTGCCCCGGCTGGTGAGGTGAAGTGGCTGGAAAGAGCCGGATATCTAGCATGGGGTCTGTCTGATCACTCCCTGCTTTGGCCGACGTTTGGGACCCAGATATGGAGAGAGGCGCTGACCTGGAGACTGAACTTCTGGAAACTGAGAAACCAGCAGGTGGCTAGGGAAATCAGATTAGATACAGAGCTCTATTTTAATGAAAACAATACTCTGTGGCATCCGCCTGAACCCTCTGGGAGGCCTATAAAGTGGTAATTAGTGTAGAATATCATTGCCCATAGAAAGAAAAAGGATGTGCTGTATATGGAGAGACTAGAGCAGTAGCTGATTGACTTAGAAAATGGCCCTGCAGGACATTCTGACCCCGTCATATTGCACAGGCTTGCAATCCTCTGCAGAGAATACCAATCACTGGCTCATCAAGAAGCCAGGGCCACGATCCTATCCACACAACATTGTTTGTATGACACGGGGATAAAGCGGGGCAGCTACTGGCCTGGCTGTGTAGCATGGAGACAGAGGCTAGATGGGTGACTGAGATTAAAAGAGAAGATGAGGTTTCCTGTGTTACACCCCATATTCACAAGATACTTACTATGCAACCTTCTATAAGGCCCCGCCCCTGGCAAATGCCACCCAAATAGATGCCTACCTGGAGGAGATATCAACCCCAACTCTGTTGGACGAAGACAGACATCGCTTAGAAGAAGATGTAAGCCTATCAGAAATATTGGCAGCCATTGGCAACCTAAAGACAGGGAAAACCCCAGGCCCGAATGGTATACCGGCTGAGCTTTTTAAAAAAAAAGCCTTACTCCTAGGTCCCCACCTGCTTAAGATGTTCATTGGAGCTAAGGAAAGAGGGGAACTCTCGTTAGACCTCCGTAGCGCTACCATAACAGTGATTCATAAGCTAGACAGGCCAATGTTGATGTGTAGTTCTTACTGCTCGATCTCCCTCCTAAACATTGAAACAAAAATCTAGCTACTATATTAGCGACCAGACTTATACCAGTGATTATTAACTTAATACACCCAGATCAATCAAGCTTAATGCTCAAAAGGTCAACTAGGCTCAACCTGTGCCAACTGTACAACTGGCTTGAGGTAATTTGAACTAGGAAGGAATCCCACAGAATCCTGTCCTTGGATGCAGAAAAGGCTTTTGATGCCGTTCACTGGCCTTTCCTAAAACAGGTGTTAGTAAAGTTTGGCCCTAAATTTAATGCCTGGATAGCTCCAGTCTCTAGAACTAGGGTGAACGGTAAGTTATCCACCACATTTACCATAGAGAGGGGAACGAGGCAGGGATGCCCCCTGTCACCCCTCTTATTTGCTCTAGTGTTGGAGCCCTTAGTCTGCATAATCAGAACACACCCGAATGTATCCAGCTTCAGGGTTAAGGAAGGGGAACTGAGTGACGAACGGGAAATCATTGTACGCAGGTGATATCCTTCTTTATGTTACCAAGCCAAATGATACATTACCTATTATTTTCCAGTTATTTGACAACTACGGAGCTCATGCGGGATACCACATCAATTGGGACAAGACTAGTCTGTATCCGGAGGGAGGCACCTTTGACCGAAAGGATTATCCTAGACAGTTGTGAGTAGATAAGCAGGGATTTAAATACCTGGGTGTCTACATAACCTCCAACAAAGAAGTTAACCTAGATCATAATATTCGGAGGGTGACAGCAGAGTTCCACAGGGACGTCGAGAGGTGGAGGAAACTCCCTTTGACACTATTGGGGCGGGCAGCCATGTATAAAATGGTCACACTCTTGAAACTCTTATACATACTCCAAAATACGTACCACCAGATCCCAGAAGATGTATTTACCAAAATAGTCAGTGAAGTCTGGACACTGTTATGGGAAGGGGGCCACCTAAGAGTGGCACTAGGGACACTACAGAGAAATCAATACAATGTGGGAATTTCACTCCTCAATTCCAGGGCATACGATTTGGCGGCACACTTGATAGTGATCAATGACTGGGGGTACATGCCTGGGGATCACCCAACATATGGGTTGGAAAGGACCCAGTTTCAGACTTACCTATACCTACATTACTTATACGGAGGGAAAGGGTCAAGGAATCTACTGACAGCAACACAGATGACAATCAACGCTTGGAAAGGGGTAGAGAGGATGACGAACTGGAATAAAAAGTTGACAAGGGAGGACACCCCAATGGGTGGAGGCGAATATGCAGGAATATAAGAAACTGGAAGGGTTTGGACAATGGAAAACACAATCGGGATCTCGAAGCTGGGAGACCTCATAGAGGATGGTGCTTTGATCTACTTTGACTCCCTACAACAGTAATACCACATGCATGCAACCCAATATTTCAAATATCTCCAAATACAGCACGCCTGGCAGGCAGAGAAGGTAGTAGTGGATGGGCTCCCAGAATATGCACCACTGGTGGGACAACTTCTCTTAGGTGAGATCACTGGGAAAGCGGTCTCCTGGATGTACAAGACAATACTTAACAATGTCCCAGACACTCTAAAGAAACTAAAGGAGACATGGGAAGGTGCAGTGGGCGAGTTAGACAACACAGATTGGGAAGCAGCCCTGGTGCACCCAAGGGAGGTGGCGATTAAGTCCCACCTAAGATTAATCCAATTTAAAGTCCTGCACAGGGAGTACTATGATAAAGCCCGCCTGCACCGATTTGGCAGGGCAGCTACACCTAACTGTCTGAGATGTGGAGACGAGAATGGATCGTTTATGCACACAATGTGGTCCTGCACCGTGATAAGCACATATTGGGCTATGATAATGGAGGAATTCAATAAAATAGTGGGAGCACGCCTGCCCGTAGACCCTAAATTCATCCTACTGGGGATACACACGGAGGTAGACGTGCCCAGAAGTACACTCCTCTTTAGTAACTCGGGCCTTGTGGTGGCAAAGAGGGATGTGGCCAGACACTGGGGGGCACCTGAACCATCTAACCTCAAAGACTAGAAAGCAGGGATGGATCTATATATGGTGGCTGAGAAAGTAACATATAAGGCAAGGGTTTGCCCCAAGAAATTTCAAAAGATATGGGGCCCCTTGCTTTAATACTACAATATCGACATGAAGAGGGATGGGGAGGGGTCCACCTCACTGTGATATCTCTGATGGAGTACCAACACAGGAAGAGACACCTCCAACCTACACAAACCCAAATATGAGGGTCTTGCCTTTTTTCTAATGCAACATCACACTGCTATATGACTGTGCAAGAAATCCCATGTGCATTGTTGATAAACGTGATGTTTTGTATCATGTGTTATTCAAAGGAAAACCTAATAAAAATTATTTTAAATAAAATAGAAAATGAAATCTTTAAAGCATTAAAATGCATACTGAGGGGAGATGTGACTGTGCCTGTTAGAAAGGGAGAAGAGGCGCCACCTGAAGGTATGTCGCATCATATTATGGCAGTAGACGTGGGACTTCCAGTAGCAGCTCCTGGAGGGAGTGCTGCGGGCGGCGGTGCAAGGAAGGGCCAGGGTGGGGGGTAGCAAACTCCGGCATACGGCTGAACGGAGGTAAGTACATAAAAAAAAAAAAACGAATTACATTGCGCACACTGCAACGCCAAATGGCGATGCAGCGTGCGCAATGTAATTCGTTTTATTTATTTATTTATGTACTTACCTCCGTTTGGCCCTAAGCCGGAGTTTACTACCCCCCACCCTGCCCCTCCCCAGCCCGCCTCACCGCCCTGCAGCACTCCCTCCAGGAGCCGCTACTGGGGACTTCACACGTGTTTAGCTCGCACAATGGCATAAGCTCACTGAGAAAGATGGTGCATTGCAATTTCCTTGCTATGGGACATTTAATTTGGGAATTATTAAGCATTTAAGGAGGACGTTGTATGAAATAAAGCCGCCTCCTAGACCTACACATTTTGAAGCACTAAAACGTCTGGGAACATATGGCCCATCTTAAGCAGAGAGAGAGATTTCGGAGGAGAGTCAAGAAAGTCATACGCACGTGTGCGGATGCTAGATGGGATGTAGAACAGAAATCCTGGAGAACTGGCATGATTGAGGGAGCTAGACTATATCCTGCATTGATGAGTGAGAAAGAAGGGAAAGGCAAATGCAAGGAAAAGTAAAAGAATACAGAAACTGATGACACAGGGAATGCAGCTGAGGACAGTGACAGTGATATAAATGGGGATTTTATAACTGAGTTGGTGTTAAATTGTCCACCTCCATACAATTACACTGAGACTGATGGAGCAAATAATGTACCTATGAGTGAGACTTTTGATGTGACTATGGCACCAGTAAATATGAATTAAAATTCAATGGGAAAGACTTCAGCATTCACAGCCCCTTCGACTTGACATGCTTTGAATGCCCCAGACGCATTGACTGTTCCGGTTAAAATTGGTCCTGTAGTTCCTCAGTATAAGCCTGGAGTAGCACGGAATACCACCCATACTCTGGCTGCTCCTACAGAAATGAATCTCGCAACTAGCAATTCAGTAGGCTCGACAATGAGACCCATTCCTCAGACTCCTATGGTTTCAACACAAGGAAATACCCCTCGTGCTGTGAGTGCAGACCCTACATTAAATCAGACAGGGTTCTACTTGAGAAGGTTTCCTCAGAGACCGTCACCTCTTTTCACACCCAACACAACTTCCCCCATAATGATGAATTACAGTACACCAAGGGCAAAGATGTCTATGGGACTGCCAACATTTGACATGTCCTTTCTGAATTCACTGCCTGGTTTGAGTAGTGGTACATATAGTGGAGAGATAATTCTTAATGCCCCAGCAGAACAACCAGGTCTTACTGCCCGAGAAGTTGATGATTGGTACAGAGGTATAGACACTCCGACGAGTAGTGGAAATCCTGGAATGAGTGAGACAGTTGCCAAATTGAAAGTAGAATTTGAAAAAATAATTGGGACTCTCGACTTATCACGACTGAATGCGTACCAGAACAATGAATTATTGTTTCTGTGAAAAGATATTTCCACGTGTGCAGTACAGGCTCATGACAAGTTGTCTGAATTGGCTCAAAGACATGGAATTGATATACAGAAATCCAAAGCCCTTCAAAGAATTTACAGGTTAAGCTTTAGTGACAGATCTTGCAAACGTGTCCATCTGGAATGAAATTACAGATTAAGGAATTCATTGCCTACGTTCGAAATTGAAGTGAATTAAATAAATAGGAAGGTAGATTGTCAAAGAAATAGGAACCAAAGAAAGTCAGGTTACAGATGCCTCCGTCTGGAGCAGAGGAGGAAGATGAGGATGTACACATGCTTTCCATGAACGAAGTGCCTGGTGGAGGGTATGTCCATATATCATGGAGCAGTTCAGGTCTTGCATCCATCATAAATGATTTTCTGAATTTTAAAGAGAATCCAGTGGAATGGTACAGACAGGTTGATCGAATTGTGAAAATATCAAAAGTTTTATGGAAAGATTTAGATACTTTATTTGAAATTGTGGTTCCAGGTGATCTGTGGGTCGAATGCAAAATTGTTGTGGATTGGCCTGAAGTGGAGCCAATAAGATATCCTCAATCATATGCACCATCGACACTGGTAATGAAGAAGTACAATCAGGTGATTACCTTTCTGAAATCGAAAATCTCTCCAAAAGAGATCGATTCGTTCAAGTTTGACAGAATGACCAAAAAAAACAAAGTGCCAATACAAGCTTACTATGAGAGACTGTTGCAGGCATTTAAACAGTTCAGTGGGACCGAGACTATTGAGGCAAAGAATATGGGACATGTTGTTTACAGGTTCGTGTATAGATTGAAGCCCGCGGGTAGTTCTATGATTCAGCAGCATTTGATTTGTTGGCAGAGTAAGCCCATTGATTACTTTTTGAGATATGCAAAGAATTTCAGCATTAAATTGGAGATGAAACACAAGAAATTGAAAGAGAAATTAATGATAGCCCAAATGAAGGCTGATCAGTGAGGTCAGAATCAGCTGTTTCTTGAGAATGACGATCCTATGCAATTAAAGTATTAACAGGGTGTTCCTATGGTGCAAGGTGTTAATGGGTTTCAACAACAAGGGTTTCATTCGCAGGGTAGAAGGCGAGGTGTCCCAATTGATCCTAAAACAGGTGTTGATGTGCCGACTTTGAAGAAAACCAACTCATGCCCTGTTTGTGGCAGGTTGGGGCATTGGAAATGTGAGTATAGGTTTAATGCTGGTAACATGGTTAATGGAAATCAGGTTTAGAACAGTGCATTTCTGGAGTCTCAGGGAAGCAATATGGTTCAGACACCACAAGTACAGAAACAGCTAATTCAGAACCCTAATCTCAATGTGCCACAAGCTCAGGTGATGCAAGTCAATTATGGAGGGCATATGTAGCTCACTCATTATGGGTTTGCAGAAACCCAACGGCAAGTACCGCATTGTCTAAGACCTGCAAAAAAGTCAACTCATTGTCATTCCTTGTTGTCCTGTCATACCGAATCCAGCTGTGATTTTGTTTTCGATTGCATGTGAGGCGGAGTGGTTCACTGTCATTGATTTGTGTCAAGCCCTCTTTTCTCAATCAATCTCAATCAATCAATCAATCAATCAATCAATCAGGATTTGAAGAGCACGGCTGCCTTACCCATTAGGGTCTTGAGGCACTGAGAGATCTGGCTGCCTGTTATCCTATTAGTTGAATATCCAGGTCTTGAGACCCTTTCTGAACTGCTGCAGCGATGGTGAGGCTCTGAGGTGCAGTGGGAGGTTGTTCCAGGCCTTAGCCGCTAGGTGTGAGAAGGAGCGGCCTCTGCTGTCAGTCTGGCAGATTCATTGGGTGGCTGCTAGGGAGAGGGATTCAGAGCGGAGTTTCCTGGTAGGTTGGTGGAAATTCATTCGATTGTTGAGGTACAACAGTCCTTCACTGTTTAGTGCCTTGTAAGCATGGGTGAGGAGTTTGAACTGGCATCTCTTTGCTACTGCTAGCCAGTGGAGTTTCCTTAGGTGAAGGGTGATGTGGGTCTCCCTGGGGAGTTCAAAGATGAGTCTGGCTGCTGTGTTCTGGATAGTTTTGAGTTTCGTCATAAGTTGGGCGGTGATACCTACGTAGAGGGAGTTGCTGTAGTCTAGTCTGCTGGTGATGAGAGCTTGTATGACTGTTCGCCTGGTGTTGGTTGGGAGCCATCTGAAGACCTTCCTGATCATTCGGAGGGTGAGGAAGCAAGGGGAGGAGACTTCTCTAGCATGCTTCTTCATGGATATCTGGTTGTTAAGGATGATACCAAGGTTGCAGGCGTGTTTGGTGGGTTTGGTGGTTGCGCCCAGCTCAGGTGGCCATCATTCCTTTTTCCAGAGGGTATCCTTGCCTTTCCCAAAGATGAGTACTTCTGTATTGTAAGTGTTGAGTTTGAGGCAGTTGTTGTTCATCCAGGCGGGAATGTCCTTCATGTATCTTTGGAACTTGGTGATCGTTGGGTTGTTGGTCAGAGAGAGGATGAGTTGGCTGTTGTTGTAGTAGGAGATGATGTTGAGTCTGTGGCTCTTGATGATGTCAGCCAGCGGTGTCATGTATACGTTGAAGAGAGGGGGGCTGCGGGATGAGCCTTGAGGTACATCGCAGCTGTTACTCTTAGGGAGCGAGGAGTAAGGAGGGAGGATGACTTTCTGCGTTCTTCTTGTGAAGTAGGAAATGATTTACTGAGCGCTGCTACTTGGATTCCGGTCTGGTGGAGTCTGTTGATCAGTGTGTGGTGGGATAAGGTGTGGAAAGCTGCTGAGAGGTCAAGGAGGATGAGGGCTGCTGTTTCTCTGCAGTCTAGCAGCATTCTGATGTCATCTGTGGCTGCAACTAGGGCTGTCTCAGTGCTGTGGTTTGCTCTAAAGCCAGATTGGGAGGGGTCCAGAAGGTTGTGGTTCTCCAGCTCTCTGGTGAGCTGGATGTTGATGGCTTTCTCAATGAATTTGGCTGCGAATGGGAGCAGGGTGATGGGTCAGTAGTTTTTAGGTTCTCCTGGGTCCGCATATGGCTTCTTCAGCAGCGGCTTCACATCAGCATGTTTCCATTTCTGTGGGAAGTGGGCAATGGTGATAGAGGAGTTGAGGACCTTGGTGAGTTCTTTGCGGATGGGCTGATTGCCGAGGATGAATATATGGTATGGGCAGGGATCTACTGTGGCTCAAGAGCGGATCAATCTCATGATGGACACCATTTTCTTCTCGGTGAGGATGTTCCATGAGGTGAGCTGTTGTGGGAGTACATCGGTAGGCGTGATGCAGATGATGCTGTCCTTGTCTGGGGGTTAGGGTGCGAAGTCTTGTTAGATGGTGTTGATTTTGTTGTGGTAAAATTTCAAGAGGGTGTCACAGAAAGCTGGCAAGAGTGTGATGTTGTTTTTGGTTACTGAGGGGTTGGTGAACTCCTTGACTATGTTGAAAAGTTGCTGGCTGTTGTTGGAGCTGACCTTGATGCGGGTGGCTAGGGTGGTCTTCTTGCTGTTCTTTAAGAAGTGGTGGTATTGGATGAGAGAGTCTTTGAAGTGTTTTCGGTCCTTAAGGTATGCCATTTTCTCTCCTTCTGTCTGCAGTCACATTTTCTTTACCATTGCATGAGGATAGTCAGTTTCTCTTCACTTTCCGTTTCGTCAGCCATGGCTTGGCATGGTGCTGAGTCCCACAAAGGCATATGAAGAGTCCCTCAATCTTTAATCAGATACTCAAAAAGAATTTAGAGTCTTAAGTGATGCCCTATCACTCAGTCCTAGTTCAGTATATTGACAAAGTATTGGTGGTGTCAAATATGCAGAAGGCTTGCAAACATGACACAATTGCATTTCTGAACCACTTAGCTGAGAATGGACATAAAGTGTCCCTGACTAAATTACAGTTCTGTAAGAAAGAAGTCCTGTATCTATGACATCCCATTGAGAAAGGAGCAAGGAAGGTGTCACAAGAGAGAATCTCAGCGATTCTGAGAATGAATCTGCCAGATAGAATTCTGAATGGTCTTTTCCCTGATGGTCAAGCCTTTACAGAAGCTGACACAAAGACGTGTCAGATCCGGTACCATGGGATGACGCTTCATGTGTGCGTTCTCAGACCTGAGAGAATGTCTTTGTTGCGCCCTGGCACTGGGAATGCCTGATTATAATAAACATTTTGCAATGAGAGAGAGGGCTGTGCTCTTTCAGTGCTAACCTAGGTGCACAAAAATGTTTACGGACATGTGGCTTATTTTTCTGCCATATTTGACCCTGTAGCTGCTGCTTTGCCAGGCTGTCTTAAAGCTGTTGCCTCCACAAGCGTTAGCATTGAGCAGTGTGAGAGCATCATTATGAGTCACCATTTAACAGTGTTTGCACCCCACTCAGTTGAGGTGTTGTTAACCCATACTAGGACACAGCACCAGTTGACTTACCAAGTATGAACAAGTCATCCTTGGTACTGAAAATGTATCCTCTGGGAGGTGCACTGGATAAAATCCTGCCACCCTATTACCCCTCTCTGGGAACGAAATGGTTGAAGGTGAAGTGGAGCATGATTGCCTTGATGTTACTGAACTATGCACCAAGCCAAGACCTGACACACAAGATGTGCCACTACCAGAATCAGATTATGTGCTGTTTTTTTGATGGCTCTTGTTCACGAGACCATGAAGGAAACATGAGAGCTGCCTATGCTGTCTGTACGGTCTCAGGTGTGGTCAAAGCTTCTTGGCTTCAAGGAGTCTTTTCAGCACAAGTGGCAGAGTTTATTGCTCTTACTAGAGCATGCTGTGTTTCACACTAGCTGAAGGTGACAATTTTGACCAATAGACAGTATGGCTTTGGATGTTGTTCATGACTTTCAGCAGTTATGGACCCAATGCAGATTAATGACCTCTTCTGGGTCACCTATCCCCAATGGTGAGAGTGTGAGAAACTTGTTACAGGCTCTGCAACTGCCTGCCCAAATTGTTGTGGTAAAATGTGCAGCTCACAGACAAGGCACTGATTATGTGACAGTGAGTAACAAATATGCAGATGAATCTGCAAGGTATTGCGCATTGAATTCATGCACCTTTATTGGGGAGTACTTCAATGAAATTTTGGATGCCACAAATTGCAATCTGTTGTTATTCACGGGAAGGAAGTTAAGACGTTACAGGAAAAAGTGCCCGAAATAGAACAGCAAGGTTGGGTCAGAGCATGTTGTGTCAAAAGAGCTGAAGATGACATTTAGGTTTCAGGAGATGGAAGACCTGTGTTGCCAGATAGCTTGTTACCTCCAATGGTGGGACATTGTCATGGCCCTGCACATGCAGGGAGAGACACCATGGTTCACTTCTTTAGATAGACATGGTTCAACCCTAGATTCATAATGATGGCTGAAAATTAGTGACACAGACGTGTTGAGTGACAGCAGCAGAAGGTAGACAGAAGAGCAGCAGTGACACTAAGTGGCTGATTAAGAGTTTGACGGTGTGACAACAGGACCGCCCTGCCGCTGCACCGCTAAACCTTCTTGAGAACCGCCACCATATAATGACTTTTTTGGTCATTGGTGGGCGATTCCTTTGGCGTTCCCATAGCAGTGCCTATAAAATAGACACCACAATGGGAACATCAAAAACAGGTCCAGCATGGCATGGACTGAATAGCCCATGCCATGTTGGAACTTCTGTGCATGCACACTGGGGGACACATGTTGTGCCCCCTGTGTACATCCACAGGGTGTGCGGCACAAGGGGTCCCTGTAGGACCCCTTTGTTTCCTCATGGAGGAAGAACAGCCATGAAAACCCTGGTGGACAGGAAACTCGTAATACACTTGGCGGGACCACAGCGTATGTGGATGCCTCTGGATCAACACGCCACCGCGGAGTCAGCAGTCCCATGGCGGCACGACCACTATGGTCATAATGTGGCGGTCGTAAGACCGCCACCGCCGCCCCACCACGAGTCTGGCAGTCTGAGGACAGCCAGACTCGTAATTAGGCCCTAAGTCTCAAAGGGAGATAAGGAGGACCCTTCAACAGGATGCAATTAGACTTCATTGAGATGCCCGTTTGCAATGGATTGGATATGTCCTACCGATTGTGTGCATCTTTTCATGGTGGGTGGAAGCTTACCCGAGTAGGAGAAATGATAGTTTCACAGTGGTCAAACTGTTGTTGAGGGAGTTAATACCGTGTTTTGGTTACCTGACTTATTTGGAGTTAGACCTAGGAACTCATTGTAACAATGAGGTCCTGAAGATGTTATGCGCAGCACTGCAATTTGAACAGAGGCTCCTCTGCAGTGACAGACCAGAGGCTTCTGGAATTGTGGAGCAACTAAACAGTACTTTGAAATCCAGATTGGCTAACCTGTGTGCTTCAACTACTCTGAAGTGGCCTGATGCTTTTGTTGATTAGTTTACACAGCACTCCAGATAGGAGAACCAGACTGTCGCCCTATGAAATCATCATGGGGAGGGCCATGAGACTGCCAACTGTGTCTGTGAATGTGACTGGATGATGTGGTACGTTCTATGTCTCACCAGGTTGGAGAGGCTACAGCCCTGCCTCAACAGGAGCAGTGCCATGAACTCTGTCCCGGTGGCTAGGTAATCATGAAGAAGCACATACACAAGTTGTGCTTGGAGCCTAGGTGATGTGGCCCATACCAGGCGATTCTGGTCACCATGGCAGCTGTGAAGCACTGAGGGCTCCTTAACGCGGTACACACTGCCCATACTCACCGAGTCCGGTGTCCCCTTGATGATATACCAGCACCTGTTTCTGATGTGCCATTGGTTACTGTGAAACAGAGGGAACAGGTTAGTCAAGCTGTTGGGGATCAGCAGGCTACTGGGACAGCACTTATTTGGCCTGAGGGGGCTCCAAGAGATTCAACAGTTCAAGTCGATACTTGAAGGATACATCCAGTTGTGTTGACTGCGTCAGATTCAGACCCTAGCAAAGGGCCTAGTGCAGTAGTAGTGCGAGTTGTACCTGGAGACTGGTGGCCAAGAAAGCAGGAGAGAGGGAGACGCTGTCTCTCTGAAGTACACGTATCACACACTATACCAGAAGATTCTGAAGGATTTGGCCTGAGTGACAGTGATGAAGAAGAGCCAACAGTAAGGAGATCAAAGAGAGCTGAAGTGTCCTGTGGGAGGTACACTTCACCTGACTGGACTTACCTAGCTGTAAATTGCTGGGAGAGAGCATTTTTCACCTTTTGCTAAAACAATTTGCATTCAATTGAGCATCCTTGAACTGATCTTTGAGCCTGAACTGAGTTTTGAAACTGCATTGCCACTAAACAGACTGAGTCAATTTATTTTGGAAGTGATCATCAGTGAATTTAAACTTCACATTTATTAGAGACAGAACTTTATAGCTATGCCCAATCTACAAAGAAGAGAGCTAAAGCTCGAGATGGTGAAGAATCCTAAGGTTGTCTCTTAGAAGAACATGGAGTAGGGCTAAGGAAGTCTCACGAAGGTCATTGTAAATATATTGCATGAAGAGACCTTTGAACTTTGCTTTGCTCTCTGCGCAAGTCGAAATGAACTGAAGGATCTGTGCTGCAATCATCTAGTTAAACGGTCTGTCACTAAGGAACTCATGGAGCCTAATGCAAACACTATTTGAAGCAAATGCATATGTGCAGGAGAACTTGCTCTTGTGGCAATAGTACTAGTTGCTTTACTTATAATTTTGAATTTACCCTATAATTTACAGGTAGAATAGCCTAAGTCTACACGTGCCCCTCAACCACCCCTTCCCACTGACAATAGTTGACCCGCAATAGATGAGAAAGTGTTACATAAGGATGCTTCTAGAGGGGATTCCTCATTGCATGTTTATTCAAAGCTGCTTTATGAATATGTTGCCACTATGGATGCTAGGGATTGTTAAATGTATATGCAAGTCAAGTCAATAAACTCTATTCAGCTCAAAAGAGTCATAAAACTAAACAATACAGATATAAACAGTACATATTGCAACAATGAGCAAATAAAAATAAAAAGGATTAGAAATTCTCACAAGGCACCCTGCGACACAAGGGCAATTTCTATCTAAAAGCAAATAAAACCAGGGCTAAAAAAGGTTCAACATGCCATCCAAGATGTTAAAAAGCTAACAGAAGTTATTTAAAAGCCCTAAAACATAAAAACAGATACACATTCAAATAAGAACTTGTTAAGAACAAGTAAAAATTCATAGTCAGTGTGCCTAGCATAAAATCATCACATCAACCAGGCAGCCTCTTCATGATCCTAAGAGCCCCTATCAAGAAGTAGCTACATTAAAACATATGAGCGGGGTTGTCAACATTTGTAAATAGACCCGGGCTGGTCTAATTTGCTCAAAGAGTTGGCTGTTAAATAAAGGTAGTATATAGCGAGACCACAAGGCTCTGCAGTAATCACAAAAAAGATAAAATGCATAGTATCTTGAGGGGAGAAATAATCATATGAACAGGGCCCTCTATCTTTTACATTATGTCTACCTATTGGGACTGCCAGAGACCAATGCAGAAGACTGAATCTGGTCAATAGGAATCGATGATGAGACAGCATAAGTACGGTCAGATAAGGCTCCACTGAGGGGCACGTTTTTAACATAATGCAGAATCGAGCTGAAGGTTTAGAGAGTTCATGCACCTTCCTTTCTGAGTCCATTAGGCGGATAAAGTATTTCTTCGCCCAAGACAAATCCCTTTTCATAATGCCATGTGGATGTTCAAATAAGTCAGGGAGGCCCAATTTAAGAGTGACATCCTTGATGTATTTAATCCATGGGATGTAAAGTGCCCTGTGTAAGGCCAGACAGTCAAGCACCGGATTACTCCACACCCTGATCAAAACATGCTAACGCTTCCCTATGTGATTTCCTTCTGTCCTGACCTGACTTCCTTCATGGAAATTCCCTGATTTATGAGTCCTTTGTTTCTAACCATCATCTGGACTTTGACATTTTAAATTACTAATGTATAAGAGAGAGAGTTTTAGATTATTTCCTGAGCACAAGATATTGATGCTAGTATTCTGTATTGTGGTCACAGAATTGCTTGTTTGTTTAATACCAGTTTGCCTCCATTTCTTCAGGCGACTGGAAATTCCAGTTGTTATTCTGTACCTCTACAGTATCATCTTATGAGTAGTTTATTTGAATTTATTAATTTGTAATAAAACCTTTTGAAATTGGCTACCGATTCCTGTTCCTCCTGGTGTAACCAAATGGGTTGTACTGTTAATTGAAATTTGATTGAATGTGATTGCTAACTCCCATCACTTCTCAATCAGATTTAAAAGATCCATCGGAGGACCAATGGTAAGCAAGTGGGCCCACATAAGGCTGTATCAGAACTCTTTTGACTGTGTGCTGTGGATGGAATTTTGGTGAGTTATGATGGGAGCTAAGTTTACCATCTCAACTTATGAAATCCACAAAAACAATGTAAATGAACTACTGCTGTCTTCTCCACAAAACTGATGTTAGATGTGGTGTTTGACAGGATGGTCACCACTCGTATTTGGTCTTTTACACTGAGCCCTTCATGGATAAAATTTTACCATGTACAAACAAAAAATCTCTTATGTGTGGCAGTTTTCGAAATAAGGCTCAGATCTATGCAAGTGGTTCTCTGTTTCTCTTGACTGACATGTGTCTCCTATTGCTATTATCAATACTCTGGTAGGAGAATTCTAATTGATAGCAGGATGTAAAATAAACCCTTAAAACTGAAAATATTTGCTTTAATACCTCTGCATCTCAGTGAATAAAAGCAAATTGTTATTCAATGTGAAGGAATTACCAATATCCTTCAGTGTTAACGAGGTTCTCCAGAACAATTCTCCACTAGCTTGGTATAAACCAAAAAATGCTGACAAACAGCCAATACCTCCCTATTTTAATTATTTTAAAATTAACTTTCAGAGCAATTTCTCGAACTAAATTACAATATCCTGTGTTAAAACATATTCGATAATCAATATATTTTTTATTGCATTTACAGAAATCCACATATCATCATCAAGAACATATGCATATTCATCATTCTAAGATACTCAAGAATTATGTTATAGTGTCCATAAGGACTGTTTATATAAATGCATGTCTTTGTGTGCTAAATCTTCATAAGATGCAATAACTACAATTGATAAAAGGAGACGCTACAGTGGATAATTACACGGCCAGTGCAGTTCTTCTGATATATTATATTGGAGAAAGAATTTGAAGATAATGTAAAATATTTAGATCTTGATCCATGTGGCCACTTGATCTTTTAGAGAAATATCTAATTTTAAGATAATTGTAAGATTCAATAAGGCTCTTGAGTCACATATTTTTAGGTTCAGATTTGAGAAGCTTTAGCTAGATGATGATGATTAAAGCAGGCAACACGGTCTTTGCCTAATGATGACAGTCAAATCATGCCACTAAGAGTAGACGTTAGAGCTTGTTTTCAGGTATATCAATTGTGTATTACTCTCAGTTGGATAAACGAACACAACTACATACTAAATAGTTGCAGTCTATGGTGTTTTGATGATCAAGCAAATTTTCAACTTGCAAAATACTGGCAGCATTCGGAGTTTAAATCTTCAACAATGTATTCTGTCTGCAACAAAAGAATGCCATGTCCGAAAAAAGCCATGCAGATATTATCCTGCCAGTTCAACAACTCAAAACTCCACTACAAGTGGCATTAGAATAACATTAGTTAGCATGTAGTGGAAAAAACAAAAGATTTCTTTTCAGGCCTGGATTAAGAAAACAAAAATGAAATAATCTATTTGAATAGTACCTTTAAAGGATCCATACCAGCTCCATCATCTAGTAAAAGAATGGAGGCAAGCATGATAAAGATATATGTGGGTGAATGTTGTTCCAAGGTTTTAATATTATCACTTCAGCCAGTTTAGAGGCGTACAAAATAAAGGTTGTGAACATTGGCACTGTGGCATACCATGTAATACATTTGACAAAGGTAATTGGTTGCGTTCTATTTCCACCCCCAAATCTTAGACTCAAGAACTCATTTCTAGAATCTCTACAACCCTATGCATTGCAGAAACCAGGTATAACTGTTGGAAATTGGTTTATTAATTTTGGAGCTGGGTACCCCTATCAACTTAATAAGCATATTCCTGTTGGGTTACAGCCCAGTTCTAAGATAACCTGGGTTCAAGCCATGGTTTCAGTGGCACAATCATTAAAGTAAAAAACACAGCTTAATACATTGTTCAAAGGTATGTAAATAGGTGACACAAAACTGCAGCAGCAGAAAGAAAGCAAAATTATTTAAAGTGTTTGAGAAGAATCAGAAAAATGAACTTTTAAAGTTTTAAGGACAACCGTGCCAAGAAAACACAAAGTGCCAATGACAAATCACAATTCTGGGTTGTCCAGGATCTAAGTACAACTACAGGCCAGCCACAAAGGTGCAGAGGTCTTGTAAGTCAAGGGTTACTCCTGTCAGATTATTTATCTTGGCCTGTGGAAGAATTTTTAGTTCCTAAAGTCCTCCAGTGGAGCAATACAGTATTTTGAGCTGGTAAAGGTCCCTTGAACCCAGACGTGTCCCACTGAACCCTTCAGAATTATATAACTAAGGTTGCTTTGCCACTGGGGTAGATTTACCACCTCACCTGAGTCAAGGTTTGACCTCTTTTGACTTTGAGAATCCTCCAGCGTGGCAAGCCTGTAAGATTTGGCCATGCAGGACTCCACAATGTCAAATAGATACCTTTACTACAAAGTCCCACTGAACTCTTTATTTTCAGTAAAAAGCTCCTAGCAGGGCTAATCTGGATATCTTGCCTGTTGAGGGAATGTGCTCCCTGGCAAAGTCTCAGCACCTTATCCTTGTTCTCCGCCAAAGTGAACAAATGACTAAGGGTCAGATGCACAAAAATAGGAATAGTAATTACCTAATTGTGATTTTTTTTGTGAACCACAAATAGGAATTTTCTATTCCTAATGTATGAAACTCTTTTGAGTTTCATTAGCAATTCTTAGTGGGTCGCAAATAGACCTACCTCATAAATATTAATGAGGTAGGTCGCACTTTTTGACTCACTGGGATTCACAACAATCATAGGGATAATGGCCTACTGGGATTAGCAGGCCACCATGTCTGTGATTGCTTTAAAAAAAAAATAAAGCATTCTTTTTTTAAAATGCAGTCCGTTTTCCTTAAAGGAAAACAAGATGCTTTTAAAAGAAAAAAATGAAACTTTGAAGTTTAATTTCTTGTACCACTGACTGCTCCTAAAAGGTTTTTTGCAAATGAGATACTCCCGACTTTGAGTTGGCAGTAAATTGCAAATGTTTTGTGAGCACATTTCAGTCTCAAAACATTTGTACATAACACTGCAATCCAGTATTAGGAAGGGATCCCTCAACATTCCCCAAATCTCAAATTGCGATTCGGGCTTTGTACATCAGAAAAGGCATTTTGTGGGCACAAACAGCCCCAATCTGAGAATTGGGACACTTGCGAATGCAAAAATACCTTGTACATCTACACCTAAGTTCCAAAAATTTTGCATTTCTAGAAAAGCTCCTTCTGATCACTTATACAATCCTTGGGTCCTCCAAGCATGCATCTATGCACCAGGTGTTTCACTAACCAGGGCTGATGCATGGGCAAGTCCACAGTTCTCAGCTTGACGCTCTTAGAGTCAGGAGTTCTTCTGCATTTTATGACCATGTAGCAGCAACAAGAGGCCAACCATTTGACCCATTGAGGGCAGTTCCAGTCCCTGGGTGCCTTCAGGAGTCTGCGGGTCTTCTTACATTGTTGCTGGGAGGGAATAATTTGTGACAGCTCATTTCCCTCTCATTCCTTTGCATGGAGGTCTTATTGATGCTACATCAAAAACTACTTGACCTTAACAAAGGGGCTAAGTACTTCACACAGACAGAGGATTTATAAAATGTTTAAAAAGGTACAAAATCAATTTGTGTTTGTATAGATAACTTATCACAGGGTCAAAGATTAGTGGAACCACATTTTGGCTAACCCGTAGGAAAATACAAGAGAATATATATGGAGCTCAACCTCATTGTGATTAATAACCATGGGTCATAGCGTGCAGAAACAATAGACAAGTAGGGCTCCAAACCTGATCTGATCTTCAATAGCAAATGTGACCTAAAGGATAGTTGAGTAAATTCATCACCTTCTCTATCCAGGTTAAAGCGTAATGCCAATTTCTTTCTTCCCTAGACTCGTATCTGCGTTGAAGGGTCCATGGATGTGTGAAATGATTTGGTCTTCCTAAATAATAACGTTTTCTAACATATTTCAGACAAAAGATTTTAGGAAATCCATCAATCTTTAAACAGTCCATGATAACCTTCCAATTTAATGCAGTAGTTGTATTGCACCAGATCCCAATCCAGTGTAGTAAAGGAGCCAAATGTAGGCAATCATCCAAGTATTTTATCCCCAATTTACAATGAAACAAAAGTTGAGGTACCCTAAACAAGATTCAGTAACATCTTGCAAAAACTATTTTCAATCATCTGCAGACTCCTAACATCACCATAAGCCCAGATATTGGCACTGTATCTATTTTAAGAAACACATTTACTGTTATAAATGGCAATCATGCAAAATTAACAACCACAGATTGAGTTTGTAATAGCTGTAATTCCGTTATTTTGAACAACTCAGTCCAATTTCCCAAATTATTAAAAGTGAGACCAAGATAGCTAAATGCCTTAATTATGCTAATTTTGATGTTATGACCAATATATTCTTCAGAACTGAATTTCGTAGAGCACAGTAATTTGCGACTTAGAGAAATTGGAATGTAAATCGAGATTGTCAATAAAGCATCCAAAATTCTCTAAAGGCCATTAGCTGTCCTTGAAAACATGCAGTATCATATGCATAAAGTAAAGTATGAATATCCTGATTACAGATTTTAGCTGTATCTTGATTTGAATATTTCAGATACCTCTCCAACCCACTGATATAAAATAGAAAGAGCAGTTGGACAAGAACGCATCCTTGCTGAACCTCTCTGCCTAATTTTAGCCTGCCTGATCATTCCCCATTTGCCCGATATTGAACACTGGTGAATACATTTGAATGAAGACACAGTAGAAAGTAAATAATATTATCATCAATATCCAGAGATGCCATGGTGGGCTAAAGATTGCACCTACTGGCACCTTCAAAGTCTGAACTCATGTTCATAAAGGCTAAATATAAGGGCCCACCTGTAGTAACGGTGCATTTATTGATTAAGTCATCATGTCCCCTTCTCTCAAACCAATCTGAGTCTCAGCCAAGACGTTCTGTCACTGAGGTGAGTAGTCTCTCCAAAATAATCAACCTGCAAGTTTTACAACTAAGTCAATCAAAGAAATAGGGTAGTAACGTCTTGTGTGCTCTCTATCTCCCTTTTTTGAATAATAATTGACTCAGATCAGCTTTTAGGTAAAACAGAATTACTGGTTACATTCAGTACATTAGTAATGATAAGGCCCCATTGTTTTACAACAGATCCTTTGGAACCCCCTCAGGACCCGGGGCTTTACAGGAAGTGCTATCATCCAGGGATGTCATAACCACCTTATACATCACAGGAGATTCTCCCCCTCTTTTCCACAATTAGCTCAGCTGATACCAAGTTTGAGCAACAAATCTCACTAAACTGGCAAGCCAACTGTTAGCAGAGATGACCATATCATGCTTTATGGTATTAACATGATTTTAATAAGGGGCTTTAACAACTTTCCGAAAACAAAATTTAGCATTAAACAAACTGGCTGTACATAAATCACTCCAAGCTTTTTCTCAAATATCTAGTTTACTTGGTCCTATAATCCTATTACCATTTTGTATCTCCGTTTACACAATGCAAATTACTCTAAAATCTCTAGGGGTCCATTTCAAAGCTAAATGTCATTCGAAAGAGGGCTTAGAACAAGAGCTATCGAACCATTTATACATATTCCTAGGTAAATGGACTCCCACTCTTAACACTCAGGAGATCATTTATAGTCGAACACATATTAGAAAAGGCATTAAAAAAATCAAATGAGGTTATTATCTTCCAAAATGCACTGTTCTATGTCATTATTTGGAGGCAGAAATAGATTTATTAGTAGATTATCTTGATTTACCATGTCCCAATTCTGTCTTTTTCCATGTTTGATAATTGTGCCCTTATGGAGTGTTATATAGGTTTTATTAAAAGACTTACTGGGGGAAAACAATTTTAACATATAGGAGATTATGATCATTAAAGCAATTAACCAAAAGGGAGCATAAAATAATGTTATTCCTCGTGTTAAGAGTGACAAAGATGTAATCAATCACACTGTGCTGTCCCCTGGAATCAAACATTGGAAGACAGTCAACAGCAGAAAAGGTGACAAGCATCGCACACGTCAGAGAGAAGAGATCAATACGGACTATTAGAGGCGAGAACATTTGGAAACTGGTCATGGACAATCAGAATTTCATTATCACAAATGTTAAGAAACCTTCTACAAGAGAGTCACATGAGGCCCTTCTTAACAAATTACTGACATGGCTGAGTGCAAGGTTAGTTAAGGAATGGTCATGGCTTCAGACCTGAAAATGCTCAAGAGAATCAAAATTCCCACAAGGGGACCAGGCGAACACTGCAATATCATGGGAAACAGTCATCAGAATCCTTGTGGATTCATAGAGAACAAAGAAACATGTCCCTGTCATTGAAAATAATGTTGGATCCCCTTTGACAGAGTTCTGAGTTTTAAACCCTGTGTAGAAACTATTTCACCTTCCCACTCAATTAGGTGAAGTATTCTGTGTACGTTTACTACTATGCCTACTTTCAATGCATAATTTTTCCAAATATTTCCTGGCAGTCCCACATTTAAAATCAATGATAGTAAGCTCTCTCTTGACAGCAGAAGCTTGTTGCTCAAGGTACTATTTCACAATTGTAGATCAGTCACTTTCTTGTTTTATTTTCATTTAATTGTATATCAATGTTCTGCTTTGCATTATTTATGTGTCTAATTCTCTACACAAAAGGCTAATTGATGAAAGAGTTTAAATAAACTTAAAATATATTTTAGAGTGAGTTTATTCATGCTCAGCTCGCGCTGCAATGTGAGGAGGGGCATCTCACATACCCATCAACCAAACAGGTTTGCTCTCCATCTTAGTATTTACACAGCCACAATTTGATGGATTGATGTTACTTGAATTAGTCTGAACCACTATTAAATACTCTTGGTGGATTGCATGCTATCAAATTGTACCTTGGCTGGTCAATTACAAATGGAGGTCAACCATACCCAAACCAGAGTTGGTCCTGATCTAAAAGTAACATTCAAGCCCAAATTATGAAGTCACATCTCCAAACACAGTGCAAAAGAGCATGGCATTCTTCAGGTGCACCAGCAATTTTAAAGCCCCCCAGAACCATTTAGCTATCAGCACACATCTCCAGATTTGACACCAAAGCTTAACACATAGTGGGCAACTTGTGCGAATATCAACAGATACTATATCTGTGAATTACAAGATCCATATGAGAAAGTATATAATTTGAAAATATCCCAATCACTTGGGACTCTTGGACAAAAATGCCAATATATATGGTGCATGAAATCCTAGAAATGTATAACTGATGAGTTATAATCCTTTGGCAACTTATAATATATATACTATGGGCACGATTCACAAAGGTAAACTTAGATCTGACAGTTAGGTTTAGACTTGAAGTTCAAGTTTAGACCTGAAGTGTAAGATTAGACCTGCAGCCTAACTTTAGACCTGAAGTGTAAGTTTAGACCTGAAGTCTAAGTTTAGACTTGAGAATTATTAGAAATCTGGCATTCATCAGAGAGGCACTGTGCTGCATCAGGTAAAAAATCACAAACTCATACATCTGAGGGTAAACATACACCGATTTCAGGTGATTTCCTACCCTGCATGCAATTTTGGTCCTGTAAAAAGCAAGAATAAGTGTTCTTACAGAACGAAGATGACGAGGAAACACTTGAATACCTAATGGCAGCATCAGATGCATCAGATGCATAGTGATCATTATGGCACCTGGTGCAGTACCACCGAGTCCTAGGGGTGTGAGGGTTGTGAGAGACCTGCTGCACCTACATTTTGGTGTGTTTCAATTACGAAACAGGAGAAAGCCCATTTTAGTATGGCCCATGGCATGCTTGTTATTAAAGATTAAAGGGTTTTTGGATGGGGAAAATACATATTTACTTTGGAGAAAAAAATATATAAAGAGCAAAAGTCCAAATATGCTTTGCTATATGAATTGCACATGCAGAATTTTCAACTGCACAAAACTTCTGGAAATGTGTATGTCTACTAGAAATCTGTGGGTGAGGTATTCCAGTGAAGTATTCCAGTGGTGTTTGATATTATAATGAAACTCAGAGATTGAGCTAAATGTAGAGAAGATTTCAGACTTTTAGTACAGTTCTATTATGATTCAGGTTTTAAGCCTTGTGCTTAATATGTCCAATCGCTGTCGTATAATGAATTCATAATTTTGAAAACATTTAAAAAAAAAAAATTAAAGCAAATGATATTTAAAAAGGACTCTCTATTCCAGAAGTAATTGCAATAATAAATAAGCATTTGGAAAGCCAGTAGGTTTTGCAATGACTGACAACTGTTTTGCTTTGCCAACACTTGTTTTGTCTATTTCATTGTTTTTATTAAATACATAAGGGTGGTAATCTAGAACTCTCTTTTGTAATAAAGTTATGCAAAAAACAATCAAAGATTGCCACTTGTGATTGCCAATGTGGGCATGCACACGCATTTAATGCCATCCTTGGCACTGAGGGGAACTACTTTGTGTGCGGTGTACTCCTTGTGGAAATGCAAAACGCTGTCAGCCACAGTGAAGTTAACCAATAGCTGCACTTAAGCATATTCTATTTATAAAATTGGACTACTAAGAAATTATTTACTAACTTTAGAGCTGGTGATGACAGCCTAAACTAGTGATTAGTTGGCCTACAATTTAAACGACATGCCAATTGCAAATGGAAAAGTCAGTAGCTAAATAGAGACTTCTATTTCTTTGTGGCAGTGAATGAGAAGCCTACCTGAAAAGGGTGAGGATTGGGAGTGTGATTTGATAATGCAACTCTGGATGAAGAAAGATGTCTCTGAATAATTGCATGAATTGCAGACAGCACATCTCAGAAACAGAGAGACAACCACTGATCACTGTTTCCGCGCTGAGCTACCTACAACTCATACACTAACTCTGAGAAATCCAAATGAGATGTATGCCATTTGGACAGTTACATCATATAAAACAATGAACTGCTGTTCCCTCCGCGAGCACACACATTCCTGATACGACCCCTGTTGTGCTGAAAAAGTTATATTAAATTGAAAATCATTAATTAGGTGTTTGAGATACAGGCAAGGGAAGAACAAAAGTGTTTTTAATTTAGACAAGTACAAGGGAACGAGGCGAAACAATAACCGTGGGATAATAGAGGGACAAAAACAATAAGATTATTATTATTTTTAGGACGATAATTGTTATCATTAATATTAATATTAGTTTATTTAGAGAAACATACTGGCACTTTAAAACCTACAAGGAAAAACGCAATGTTGGATAAATCTCTGGCACCCTATTGATGATCTCCAAATGACCTCAGGTTGGAGAAATCACGACTTTTTGGCACCATGAAAGGACTAGTAATTTTAAATGGCAGAACTGTGAGAAGTAATGAGAGCTTAGATGGGTTCAGTTAAAGAGCTGCAGAGTGTGAGCACCACCATAAATCAGAGGTATTGCTGTTCTGCCAAATGTGCAGTTAAGCAGCTCTATTTAGTATTGGGGAACGCGTTTTGTTTACACCGGTGAAGCCTCACCTTGTTGGCCTGGTAGAAACTTTTGACCTGAGTGCCTGTCTGCCACAAGACTTCAGTAAGGATATGAACTTTATTCTGCAGCGTTTTGTGAAAGATGCAGCCCATATTCCCCATCGGGCTGTGCAAAGTTATTTCTGGTCCTCGAATCATCAACCAAAAAGTGAGACATGGATTAACTGGCCTCCTTTCCTCAGCAAATTACACTTTTGGGTCCACAGAGTGAGAACACAAACTATTCGATGAGAGATATGACAGAATAATAGGAATTAGTTGGCACAGTAATTTTCTACCGGTCAGCTAAATATACAGAATAATCTTAGAAATGGCGTATTGTAGGACCCAGTGGCGTAACAAAGGCCCTCGCAGCCCCTGCAGTGCGGGGGGAGGGGCGTGCTCCAGGGGGCCCCCTCAGCACAGTACCCTGGCCTTAGAGCTCCCGAGTGAGTCCGGAAGGGGGGCCCTCCATGTACTTTGTAGGGGAGCCCCCTCAAGTTTTGTTACGCCACTGCATAGGACAAGATATGTCCTTTGTACCTATGTCTAGCCAGGCTTCAGCTTGACCTAAATTTGGGCATATTTTCAGCATGGGCCAGAGTAGTGTAGTTCTAAGTAGCATAGATGGAGTTCTCCACTTATAATATACAGAACTGCAAATTAAAAATTATAGGAAAATAGCCATAACCGAAGGAAAATCAAATACACTAGACAAACATTGCCACTGGAAGCTCCTAAATGCATCGCACTCTCTGGGCTCTTCTGTCTTCCTCTTGCACTGTGAGATGATGTAGAGGCACGAGGGAACCATCATTGGTTCCACCAAGCTGCACAGCCACCTGACTGCCTGAATCCAATGAATTAAATTCATATAATTTAAACCACGTTTATCCATTTTCAACCTTTTATTTTCATCCTTCTTATTCTCATTCAATTCATTATATTCAATCCATATTTTAACGTCGATGTTCAAAAAGGCTCAGGAGCATAAAATGGGTTCCATGTCATGATTTATTGTAACAGACCCAATGCATTTCGGGAATAGATTCCCTTCGTCAGGGGCATCTAAAAAATACAAGCAAATATATCGTTTTTATATTCATTTCTATCAACAAAGCTTTTCTCTGAAATTTAAACAGCACATGAAGATGAAGTTACTAATAGACCATAAATAAAGCACTTCAAATTAATCTGACAAATATACAAAGAGTTAACACCGTAAACTACATCCAGTCCTTTCTGTATCCACAGTATTCACATTTATTCAGCATAACAAAATAACTCCCTAGTTTAAAGTAAGTCTACCCCTTATCAATGGAAAAAGTGACACCACTTGTTTCAAAAAAACGAGTAATTCTATAAACTTCTATGCGCTTACCATGACAAGCTGATGCATCCTAGAATATACAGGAGGAGGGATTCCTGTCTTGTTGGAGGATTACAGGACAAGTTAAGTTTACAAGCATTTTCATGGAAAGAACAGCATTGGAAACGTTGTAATAAAGAAGTATTTCTTGAAGGACACACGAGGCCAACACAAAAACGGACATAAGTCACTTTGGTATTTTAATGTGTTGGGAAAGTTGGGGAAGTAATGTGGTTTGTGAAACATACCATGTGGAACGTAATGGGGTATACTGCACTCTGGGACTTGTAGTAGCATTAGTTAATTCACGGAGGTAAGAGTAAAAGAGCATAACCTACACAATCTGCAGTCTAGCTCCGTTTAGGGTTTTAATGTAAGCACACGTAATTAACCACCTGCAGAGTGTTACGAAGGAAGGGAGGTAACACACAAAAGCGGCTCGAGCTACAGATTCAGTTTTCATTGAAATGAGATACTCGTGCCTCGGCACGTTAGAAAACAGGAATATGAAGCCATAGTTTTTACATTTGAATAAGTTACTTGGGAACTGCTCCTGTATATTCTAGGATGCATCAGCTTGTCATGGTAAGCGCATAGAAGTTTATAGAATTACTCGTTTTTTTAAACAAGTGGTGTCACTTTTTCCATTGATAAGGGGTAGACTTACTTTAAACTAGGGAGTTATTTTGTTATACTGAATAAATGTGAATAATGTGGATACAGAAAGGACTGGATGTAGTTTACGGTGCTAACTCTTTGTATATTTGTCAGATTAATTTGAAGTGCTTTATTTATGGTCTATTAGTAACTTCATCTTCATGTGCTGTTTAAATTTCAGAGAAAAGCTTCGTTGATAGAAATGAATATAAAAACAATATATTTGCTTGTATTTTTTAGATGCCCCTGACGAAGGGAATCTATTCCCGAAATGCATTGGGTCTGTTACAATAAAACATGACATGGAACCCATTTTATGCTCCTGAGCCTTTTTGAACATCGACGTTAAAATATGGATTGAATATAATGAATTGAATGAGAATAAGAAGGATGAAAATAAAAGGTTGAAAATGGATAAACGTGGTTTCAATTATATGAATTTAATTCATTGGATTCAGGCATTCATGTGGCTGTGGAGCTTGGTGGAACCAATGATGGTTCCCTCGTGGTTCAGTAAAATTGCAGCGCAATGGGACGAAGCGCGGAGCAAGTTTTGCACGCCGTCAACGTTTGAATGGAGTAATTGAGTTTAAAAAGGATTACTAGGTGTGCATCTCATCCCTACTCTGCTCATGATGTAGAGGCAGACATCACATAGTGCCTCCCCGATTTAGACAATCCAAGACAGGAGGAAGAAGAGCTTGACTGAGGAGGAGACATAAACTGTAGTTCATTTTGTAGGGGATGTACTAAAAGGATCATTGAGGATGTAGCGGATCACTACAGGAAACTCCATGGGCTACCTCAATACATATTCAGTTGTGCAGAGAAGGCAATGATCAGTGTGAGCTCTTTGATAGTGGCAGTAGACACAGCAGGGATATAAATAAATGACATTGCAAGAAAGGGTGAGTGAAAGACACATTGAAAAGAGGAAGGTGGCAAAGGCTCTAACTGGGGATGTAGGCCCAAATTCATACACCAACTCTCATTCCTCGATGAGCCTGTCCTCTCCAGCATGCACCTAGACCTGCTGTTGGCATGACTGTGCCAAGGAATCCCAACATTAAACAAGCTCTGTATCACAACTAGTAGCTGACTCCAAACTTATGTGCCTCCGCAGATATAAGCACATATCCCACATGGGAAACAGCCATCTCATCGCATGTGTTACAATGCATGCGATTACAACGCGGTCGTTACAACGACTGCGTTGTTACATCGCAGTACCATTAAAATGCAAGTCGTTACAACGACTTGCTGTAGGGGGCGCTCTAAACTATTCCAACGCCTTCCCTACTGTTGCACACACTGGAGTTGGAATAGTAAATTATACTATTACTAAGTCCAGCGCGCCCCCTACAGCAAGTTGTTGTAACGACTTGCGTTGTAATGGTACTGCGATGTAACAACATGGTCGTTGTAACGACCGTGTTGTAATCGCATGCATTGTAAACGCATGCGATGTAAACGCCTATATTCATCACACATATGCCACCCACACACAGACTGAGTAAAAACAAGGTATACTAATGCTGATGCCTTCTAACTTTGCTTTATAGAGTACCTGTGTCTGATTATTGCAGCCAAAAATTGAAGCAGCACTGTCTCCTGTGGCAGGGCTGCAACTAGGACTGTGATCACAGCACGTCACTGTCACACAGCCAGATACTCATATGTTGAATTCCGTCTAGAATCTGAGCTCAATGCCTGTGGTGGAATGTTCTACTTGCCAGGTTCTGCTGGAAATGTTGGGATTTGAATTGGATGATTGGGCTGGGCACTGAGAGAAGCAAAGAGTACCTGAGTGTACTACTTAAGCAGCTCATTATGTTTATAGTAATGAACTTACCTGGTAAAATCCCTTACCGCACCTGTAGTCGATTGCTTCTAATTTATTGGGGATGAATGGAGCTGCCTAACATGCCCTGCTAGCCGCTTTCTTTCATGAGCTTCCCCAGACGATGTATATTGTGAATACAGAGCTAAGTGATAAACAATTGTTGATGGTGCAGTAGCTGCTCCCTGGACATCTCTACCATTGGACTGAGGATCCTGTGCTGCGTTTCTCAAGTTCATCATCGTATGTGGCGGGGCATCACACCTCCGTGAGTACAGTACTGTCTGCATTGGAAGAGTGCTTCACTGGGATTTCGGGCGGAGTCCTGTTTGAATTCCAGCTTTGACTTGCAGACCCCTCTACAGCCCGGAACTGTGTGTTTTAGCTGCGCATGTGCTGGATTATAAGGGCATTTAACGCTAACCACCCCATGTCATGCCTGCCATTTTAGAGGTAGTGGACAGCTGCATTTGTATGGGTCTCATGAAAGACTAAAAATATATAGCACAAAGAGTTGCAGCCACCATTTTGAAGTTTTATTTTTTACCTCGTGCATGCTATTCATGAATATTTCATGGCTGCCATTCACCAACTGTTCTTCGCACCTGGAGTTTCAGAGTATTTCAGGGCAAACCTGCTATTGTTTGGAGGTCGTTTCTGCCACCATACTTGGAGAGTAAAGATCATTATTTTCAAACAGTGACAAGCACACTTATTGTATCTACTGCTTGTTTTTGGCATCAAATTTGTCATTTAAGTACCCTTTTGACTGTAACAAGCACACTAATTAATTTACTGCTAGTCAAAAGTGTCATTTTGCTTGTGACTTCAGGAACATTATCATAGTGACAGGCACACATATATTTCAAGAACATTACCTCAGTGACAGGCACACATATCTATGCCAGCTGCTTGTCTATTATGACTAAAGTTTGTTATAAGGTGTTTTGAATGTTTACACTGCTAATTTATTTGTGGTTTCTCTCCTGTATCTAAAATACTCATTTGCATTTTTGTTTTATTCTCTCTTAGCTACATTTATATGTTTTGTTACCCAAAGTGACATTAATACTATTTAGCAGTACACATTTCTTCTGGGTCCACTGTATTGGGCAACATATCTACTTTGAGTGTCATGTATTCACTATGCAATCAGTTGCTCCATCGCTTACATTTCAAGACTCTCCTGGAGATCCACCAATCAGGTGGTCAGTGTGGTTCGATGCATTTGAGATATATTTAGGAGTAATTGGCACCTCCAGGTTCAGAGCAGAAAGGAAAAAATGTCTGCTTTTACACTCACTAGTTTTTGAGGAGAGATCCACATTTAAGCATTTACCTGAATTAGTATTGGATGAAGTTGAAGTGCTCAATGAGTATCAAGTGGCGGTCAAAAAACTCTAAATGAGATTTGATAAACAACCCAGTTTAATAGTCCGCAGAAACAAGTTTTTCAAATGTAAACAGAAAATCGAAGAAGATGTGAACACCTACATCACAGCACTTTGGGGCATATTCTCAAGACTTATCGCCGATTTATCGGCACTTTAGCGCCGCAAAAGTGGCGATAGACTTATCGCCCTAATCTCAAGCTGGTGCAAACTGCCGATATCGCCAGTTTACCAGCAATAGCTGCCGCAAAAAACATTGCCACAGATGAGAGAGACAACTAACGCTAATGATATGCAGAGTAGGCGTTGCCGTGCAAAAACACACGAAAACACCACTTCGCGATATTCTCAGCAACCAGCCAGATCTGCGATGCAACCCAAAAACAGGCCATAAGGCGCGTTAGCAGCAGGGATTTAACACCTGCCTTCTGCTGGTGCTAAGCAGGACGACTACCTGCAGTATGAAAGGGAGCCCAGCCCAGAGTCACATCCGAAGACCCACAGATGCCATGGAGACAATGAACATGCAGCCCGGAGACCCAAGAGGGCCACAACACCCACCGCCACCACCCCCCAGGACCACTCCCCCCCTCCGGACCCCCCCCCAGACTACCACCGAGGCAGCGTAGGACAAGACAGCGGACCTTCCGAAAACAGCATTGCCCCTCAGCCACACAAGTGCAGAATGTGGGGAGAGGTGGGAACCAAGTATGTGTGAAGGAGGCAACTCACCCATGAAGAAGAATGTACACAATGCCAAGTGTGGCGGTGATGTGCTGGACAGACCACAGAATGCAGAGCACAGACGTGTCCATGTGGACATATACTGCTGGTGTGTGTAGTTTTGTGGACAGTGGACGCAACCATGTCACCTCAGGCAGTGGGGAAGACCCTGGACATGTAGCTGTGCCGTCCTCCCCTGTAAACGTAAGCGCAGTGGGCTGGGCCGGCGTATGCCACTCCAGCGTAGGAGTGCTGATAAAAATGCCGGGGCCCTGGGCGTGGTTCTCTTCCGTGATGGGCAACGCGTCTGCCAGGGCGGCGCACCTCACCCTGCGACAAGTCCGCCGCCGTGACCTCCAGACTCTGCGACACAGGCCCCCAGCGCATCCAGCGGCACAGCAACACGGAGTCATGTGTGTGCCGGATACTGCCTTAGTCCTACACTGCGGTCAGCAGGTCCCACAATTCAAATCGTGCCACATTTCTTTTAATGGAGGAAACCACCAGTCAACAGACATTGCCCCCAGTGCGGCCCGCCCGGAATACGCATCAACGTTGGCTGCACACCCGCTGACCACTCCAGATGCCGCTAACTCAGTGCACCACAAGTCATTGCCACGTGGATGTGGGCCCTCACTGACCGCTGCCTCTGGCCTACACTGCAGTCAGCAGGTCCCCCAAGTCAAACGAGGCATCATCTTTGGCTGCACACCCGCTGAGCGCTCCAGGTGCCACTAACTCAGTGCACCACAAGTCATCGCCACGTGGATGTGGGCCCTCGCTGACCGCTGCCTCCAGCCTAGACTGCGGTCAGCAGGTCCCCCAAGTCAAACGACGCATCATCATTGGCTGTGCACCCGCTGAGCGCTCCAGGTGCCACTGACCCTGTGCAACACAAGTCATCACCACGTGGCTGTGGGCCCTCGCTGACCGCTGCCTCCGGCCTACACTGCGGTCAGCAGGTCCCCCAAGTCAAACAATGCATCATCGTTGGCTGTGCACCTGCTGAGCGCTCCAGGTGCCACTGACCCTGTGCAACACAAGCCAACGCCACGTGGCAATATTGAGGCAGAATTCAGTAGGCGAAAAACATTGCACCCAGTGCGGCCCGCATGGACGGCGCATCGTCGTTGGCTGTGCACCTGCTGAGCGCTCCAGGTGCCACTGACCCTGTGCAACACAAGTCAACGCCACGTGGCTGTGTGCCCTTGCTGACCGCTGCCTCCAGCCTACACTGCGGTCAGCAGGGCTCGCAAATCAAATTGAGTCTTGATTCATTTATGGCAGAGTCCAGTAGGCAACAGACATTGCTTCCAGGGCAGGCCGCCCGGACGATGCATCAGCGCAGGCCACGCACCCGCCCAGCGCTCCAGGTGCCACTAACTCAGTGCACCACAAGTCATCATCACGTGGCTGTGTGCCCTTTCTGACCGCTGCCTCCTGCCTACACTGCGGTCAGCAGGGTTCGCAAACCAAATCCAATCCTGACATGCAAGGACACGCCATCATCGCTGGCTGCACACCCGCCACCACCGCCAGGACCACCTCCAACCAACAACTGCCAGAGTCGGAGGAGTGTCACAGCCAGCCTATCTAAGTTGCTCACACCTGTCTTGGATGCCATCATCAGCTTGATACCCTGCTCAGCTCTTCAGGTGCCACTAACTCAGTGCACCACAACACATGGACCCTTCATGATTGAGTTTTGTGCTGTGGACAGCGACGCAACAATGTCACCTCAGGCAGTGGGGAAGACCTGGGACGATGATGATGAAGATGAGACAGGTGTACCACACCCCACTGCAGCTGCAGCAGGAATATCCAGAAGGGACCAAATCATTAACAATTCCTTCACATGAGCACGCTCAGCTCTGGTGCCCCTACCTCAGTGCACTGCAAGTCATGGACCCTTTATGATTGAATCTGTGTGTGTGATCCGATGATCACTGTTCTAGTTTGTGCCAGCACCAACCACTCCCTGAGGGCTGGCTTACACTCACCCCACACCCATCCAGCACAGGCGTCACTGGACATGTGACCCTGGTAATAAAAGGTGGCCGGGCGCACGTGCCCGTAGCCAGTTCAACTATCTATCTAAGATGGTCATTATGTATGCATGATGGGCCAGGGCCCTACCACATTACATTGTGCTGTGGACAGCGGACACAACCATGTCACCTCAGGCAGTGGGTTGACCTTGGACACGTAGCTTTGTTGTCCCCCCTGTAAGCGTAAGTGGAGTGGGCTGGGCCGGCGTACGCCAAGCCAGCATAGGGGTGTGAAGGATTTCCCCGGGGCTCTGGGCGTGGTTCAGTTCTGGCCTGGACAAGGAAGTAACTAATGCGTGTGTCTCTGTTGTAGTGTCGGCGCCACCCAGTCCGCAATCGACAATGTTGCAATGTGGCATGCACCCGGAGGGCGGGCTTCCACGAATGGGGAAATGAAGGAGCGCAAGACCGCTTGGGGTCTTGTCTCATACATGCCAAGTGTTGTGTGTATCTGTATTGCCGCAGCATGAGCCAAATGCCTAGCCTTAATCGCAGCGCGAGTTCAGCCAGGCATGAACTCTACGTCTGTGTCCGCCCTATCCTTCCCACAGGCCTACACTCACGTGGCTGCCCACCTCCAACGGCCAACATCACAGTGTCGTCGTCAGGCTTGTGGACATGCGCAGACAGGCATCACAATGGTGTGCTGTAGGAGTGCCAGTGATGCAACCGCGCAGCGCACACAAGTAAATAGGCTCGGCGGAGGGAGGAGCAGCTGTGAGGCAACATTACACACAGGGATGCCGCTCCTTTGCCACATGCAAGACATGTCGAACATGAATCCCAAAGTCGCACACATCCCACCCCACCCCCAACAAGCCACTTTACAGTACCTGAATGCAAGCAGATGAGAAACTAACATTAGGGATGAATGCTCCTTTGTCTGAGCTATCAGGTGGAAGCACATCTGCACCTCCGACTTCGGAATTGCATGTGCCCGGCACCCCCTGACAGATACTATAGCAGCTGATGACGACTCCCACACAACGCACAGCCCGACGAGAGACCAACGTATACACACCCCACACACAGAAGTCCTTGCTCGAAGTTATCTAGCATGGAATGGCCTTCACACTTACTCCCACATTAACCCAGGCGTACAACCGTTGCATGCTAAAACAACTCATTGCTCCGAGCTGTGGCATTTCATCCACAGAACTGGCGCAGGTCAGAACAGTGCCGCTTCAACCAGAGCCACTAACAGACCAACCCCTGTCAGGTGGAACTCTACCGTACACGTATGCTGCATTTACTGGGGGCACTGCCATTAGTAGTGCTGCGGATCAGTTACCGGCTGAGCTTCTGCCTTGCCAACGTCACCTGCGTGCAGCCTGTGTTGCATTGTCGCTCGTGCATATTCAAGTGGCCCATGAATGTCTGCCTATCCAACAGGACGGTAGCCGAACTGGATTTCAACATGTGTGTGCGCCCCCTGTTGGCCCACGACCATGAGTGTCACCGTGACACCCGTCTATGGGATGCCTGGATACTTGGCATACATACTGGCAGCTGGACCTGGGAGATTGCAGAACTCCTCGTATGCAGTGACCAAATTGAGCCGCTCCCCTATTGGGCTGTAGTGCTAATTGGTGAAAGGGGGTGGACGCAGCACATCTGTCCGGACCTCCTAATGGTTAGCGTTGCCGTCCTGTTCGATGAAGTCGACGACGACCTCATGTTGGAAATGATTGCCTACGAAGCTGCACTAGCTTTCATGGACGTGTAACTACGTACCTGCAGACACAACAGTTTGGAACACATTGCACATGTCCCGACAACTTGTTGAAACTTGGGGTTCTGTTCACATCTCCCACGACGACAGTGGACATGGCTGCATTCGCCTGGACTCCGAATACATGAGCGGACAACAACGTGGGTTAACACACACCTGTGAAAGGTGAGGCACTCCCCCGGAGTGGACAGCGGCGCTTTGCAACGTTCCTCATTCTGACATACTGCTGCATTGGTCTGCATGTTGTGGCACTTATCTTGCCCATACTGACACGCATATGCTAATAAAGTCTACGCACCTTCACTTGTATTCAACTGTGATGAGTGTTGATTTGCATGACAATGTGTGTCTCACTGCCTATCTGGGTCAGGGCCATACATGCATTACTGCACCATCAGGGATGTGGGGTTGTACTAGTACATTATCATCTCACAGTATCCTGCTGTGCCACATGCGAATGGCCATTTTCCACACACAAGCGGCAGCAGTTGTGTCCTCTGTTCTATTGTGCTGGTGTTGCTGTTTGTTCAACATTGTTGTAAATGTTGCGGTGCTCTGGATCTTATGTGTGTGTGCTGCATTGTAGGTGAGTTGCCCCTTCAGCTCTGATTTGGCTGGCCCTTATCCCTTTCAGGCGGTGTGGCTTTCCCTTCTGTGCTTATCCAGTGCTGTGATGTTGTAGACTTGGGTAAATTGGGCTCGTGGTCGGAGTTGTGGCTCTTGGGCATGGTTTGTAGCAGATGTGCTATACTTAATTGTGCATGTGTGCCATTGTGCCCATCTCCCCCGTCCCCCCAGTCCCTGGTGGTTACTCACCCTGTTGCTGGTATGTCGGGTCATGTTGAGCAGTGTCCGGTCCCCCAACTCCTGCCACTGTCTCCACACTGATGACTGTGGTCACCATTTCCTCCATCTCATCCAGCTCCTCCTGTGGCTCTGGTGTCCCACCTCCAGTCTGCATTGCTGCCTTCTGGTTGTCTGCGAGTTTCTGCTTGGTCTTGCGCTTCACATCATTCCAGCACCTCTTGACCTCGTCCATTGTCCTCCTCAGCACTCCGACTGCATTCGCCTTGTCCAGGATGGAATGCCATATTGTATTTTTTGTTGCCAATGACACAGTGGAGGTGACGTACAGCTGTTGATGGTGATCTATCACCTCCGTGATCAGGATCCTGTTTTCCTGCGGACTGAACCGCGTCTTCCTCTTCTTCTTCTCCTTGCCCTTCCCTGACCCCGAGGTCCCAGGCTGGTCCTCCGTGGGGCTTGTGGGGTTCTGGTTGTCCTCTGTGCTTGCTCTGGCTACCTCCATGGTGCTTCGCAGTTGTTTGTGTTTTGTTTGTGTTTTGTGTTGCCGCTTTTTTTGTTCTTTTTGCAGCCTGACTTGTGGGACTTGCAGGCCTGGTGCTGCTTTTCGCTGGATTTTTTATCGCGGTTGGTCACATCGCAACTTTTTTCGCGTTCGGGTTTGGATTTTCATCGCCGTCCCGGTAATGTTATCGCGGAGATTTGACGCGTTATAGGGAGACTATCGCATGTTACCGCCGTGTTGAGAATACGACGTTAACCCGGAGTTATTTTCCCGCGATAGACGGCGATATGAAAACTTGCGTTAACCTATTTTGGCGATGTTTATCGCACGTTCTTGAGAATATCCCCCTTTGTGTACTTGTCTCTGAAGGTCAGGTTGCAAATTTCATGGATCAGTTGATTAGAAACCAGTTTTTTTGGCAGTGCAAAGATAAACAGCTCTATCAGAAACTATTATCCATGGGAAACCCATCCTTGGATGAAGCCATCAAAATGGCAAAGAATATAGAGATATCCCATATTTCAGTAAAAGAACTTGAGAAACCAATAGAGACAGTGAATGTGGTCAAATCTGCAAATTTTCGCGGAAATGTCAGAGACTCCCAAGAAAAATAGTGGTAACAAATCTTCTGCTTTCAAAATAGAACCACCTGAATATAATATGTGTTTCCGCTGTGAGAACCCTCCAGATGGATATAATGGTAAACCTTGTCCAGCTAAAAATGTCACCTGTAATTACTGCACAATATCAGAGCATTTTGCTAAGGTTTGCCAGAAGAAGAAGAAGAATATCTTCAGGTCTGTAGTGTGTGTGACACAGTCTGATTGTGAGCCAGATTCTGCGTCTGATGTTGGAGTTTAATTATCTTGTATTCAGTGTGGGGGGGTGAAGATTCCTGTTCTTATGACACCCATAACATTAGAAGGGATGGTCCTGTTTCTGGAGATCCTTCGTTATGTGTCAATCCTATTGTGGACATTAGTGTGGCTGATAAAACTTTAAGAATCCTAGTTGATTCTGTAGCAAGAATCACTATGATTACCCAAAGATTATTCAAGGACACGCTGGTGACAGAAGTTTATTTCCACCTGACCATTCCCCTGTTTCCTATGAAGGGTGAAAATTTGAACTCTTAGGGTACATAGTGCATGTACTCGAATTTAAGGGCAGTCGAATTGAAGGATAAAGGTATGTTGCTATAAAGGAGTTGAACATTCTGGGGTGGTCTCAGACCCGGTGATACAGAACAAATGCTGGTGGCGGAATGTGATGACATTGCTGAGGAGTGGAACCGCAAGTTCCCTGAAGTTTTTTCACCTTGGGTAAAATCAAGGGCTTTAAACAGAATGTCAAGAAAGGAAACGTCCCTGTCAAGCACAAAATATGTGGGGTTCCGTTCAGTGTTCGAGATGATCTTGAGAAAGAGCAAAAATCACTGTGGGAACAGGGGATAATTAACCCTACTGAGTTATCGCTGTGGTTCTCCCAATTAGTAGTAGCATGCAAGAGAGTAGCCAATTATGTGTGTATGTGAGATCCATGGTCACTAAATAAGGAAATTTGAGTTGACTCACACCTGTTACCCAATATTAATGACATTTGCTCACGCTGCAGGGGCAAGTTTATTTTCAAAACTCAGTCTTGCTTTGAAAGATCACCAAGTAGATTTGGACCCAGAGTAGAGACACTTTACAACTTTTGCCTCCCCAAAAGGTACATTTCAGTATTGCCGTATGCCATTTGGGCTCGCCTCAGCGGCATTGGTATTTCAAAGAATTATGTACAACATCTTGAAAGAAGTGCACTAAGTTCTGTGTTTTGCAAAAACGTAGGGGCTTATTTACAAGCCCCTATCCCCACCACAACGTCACTTTTCCAGACAGTGTGGTGGCGATAGGAGCTTCGCCTTATTTGTAAGGCAGCGTTAAGCCACTTAACGTGGCTTAACACTGCATTGTAAACAAGGCACCCTTTCATGCTATACTTAGCGTGAAAGGGGTGTGCAATGGGTGTTGTGGTTGGGCGTTTCACCGCAACACCCATTGATTTTGACACTGCCCCATATTTACAAGGTGGCATAAATATGGGTCGGCCCCAAAATTAAGACCAGGGAAAACCTGGTCTTACCTTGTGCAACAAGGAGAAATGTTTAATTTCTCCTTGTTTTTGCTGTTTTCATGTCTGCTGCGTTGTGCAGCACACATGGAAACAGTAAAATGCCATTGATTGTTTATGTGTAGGAAGGTGTCTCTTCCTGCACATAAACAATCATTACAAAAATGACGCTTTGCAACTTCTATGTTTGCTGCCTTAAGCAGCACACCTAGAAGTTTCAAAATGCCATTTGAAGATGTTTTATGTGCAGGAAGGCACACCTTCCTGCACATAAACAATCTACCCCTACTATGCAGACACCCTTGCACTATGGTTCAAGGGTGCCTGCGTTGGCACTAGGCAGATAAATTTAGCACCAGTGCAGGGGGAAATGCAGGGTTTCGCCGTACTGTTGTAAATATGGTGCAGCCCTGCATTTCAGAAGTGGCGGAGCAGGGCGTTAAGCCAAGGAGGCTAACGCCATGCTCCACCACTTCTATTGTAAATGTGGCCCTGAGTTGCACACGTCATTCTGGAAAAAGTTCTCAAAATCTCCAATTACCATGGAGTTATACTCAAGAGAGAGAAAAATGATTTTTTATGTAGTGAGGTTGAGTATTTTGGACATGTGATTTCCAAGGAAGGTATCAACCCCAGGCTGGGGTTGAAAAAAGTCTATTATAGAAGCACCTACTCCTGTTGTTAAGTGTGTAGTTAAGGCATTTTTAGGGCTGCGTGAATTCTACTCACGGTTCATTCCTGAGTATGCATCCAAAATAAGATCCATCAGTATGCTGCTCAGGAAAGGTTCCAAATTTAATTGGGAATAGGCATGTTCAGAATTCATTACTTGGATTAAGTCTCAGTTGGGTGAGAGTAAAGCTCTCAAACTGGTCAATCCTTCATTACTGTGTTTCATCATGGTTGATGCCAGCAAGGTGGCATTGGCGGCTGTGCTCACACAAAAGAAGAGGGATGTGGAGTTTACCATTGCATTCACCTTGAGGGTTCTGCGTGATTCTGAATTGTAATATTTTGTTAATGAGAAAGAGTTGTCATGTGCTGGTGGGCAATTGAACAGTTCCACTGCTATGTCTGGGGTAAGCAGTTCTGTCTACAAACAGCCCACAAAACTCTGGGTTATCTACTAAACTATTACAGTTCCAGTTTGATGTTGTACACATTGCTGGTGGTAAGAATGTCAGAGCTGACTTTCTTTCCCAGTTCCCAAGTAAAAACAATGATGAGGATGAACTAGTTTTGGCAGAACATATGGATGAAGATTTTGAGGATTGTTTTGTAGCATCCATTGAGGTACCCAGACTGGGTGTGTGTTCTTAAAATGAATGGAGAGTTTCTCTAACGGAGGACCAGGTGTTACAACAAGTGCTGGATCTTGTCAAAAATGGTTAGCTGAGGAGAAAAGTATTACCACCCATGCTTCAGCCATACTTTAAATTTTGTGAGGAACTTTTTCACCGAAGATGGGATGTTACTTAGGTCTGACAAACGAATTCCTCCACATAAGTTGAGATGTGTATAAATAGGTATAATTAACAATGCCCATTAGGGGCCCCTTGGTTCAACTCTCACAAAGTGGTGCATTTGTGATTCTGTCTGGTTGCCCCGGATGGATGTGGACATTGAAGAGGTGGTGGAAGATTGTGATGTATGTTTTTCGGTGAACAAAAGTTTGAGAGTTGCTACCCCTCCCTTGATATCTATTGACATTCTGTCGAGACCTTGAGTTAGTTTAGAGATTGATGTTGTGGGTCCCTATGATTCTTTACCTGAAGGTACTCAGTTCATTCTTGTCCTGATGTATTACTGACCATTGTACCCAATTTATTAGCAGGGAATTTCAGAGTTTTCTTGCATTGTGTGGAATTAAACATCTCAAGAGCTCCCTATATCATCCCCAGACCAACAGTCTCATTGCGAGAATGAACTGAGTCATTGGGAAATGTATGCAATGGGCAAAAAGTGGGAATCATGATATTGTCAGATCTGTGAGAAGTATGGTTTTATAGGACTACACCACCTTCTTTAACTAAGTTTTCACCATTTCAACTGTTGAGGGGTAGAAAAGCAAATGCCACTGTTCGTGCAACTTGGATGTCCAAATGGTTGAATAGTCTGACATTTACATTTACAATCTGATGCTGTAGGTCAGGGAGAATGACAGTCTTGTTCAGAACAAGCAGAAATGCTGGTATGATCAGAAGAAAGGAGTAAAAAATGTGCTAGTACACGTAGGGGTTTTGGTGGTAGTTAAATCAGTTGTTTATGTACGAAAAGAGATTTGGTGATCCTGTAAATATTGAGGATTTTTTTTAAAATGCTGTCAGAGTTGCTGGTGGTCATTGGTGTAATCGCTCAAGGATGGTAGGAATGGGGAATAAGGGATGTGACCAAGCAGATGGAGAATTTGACTCCCTGGGTTTGTCAGGGGAGATTCAACTGCCAGTGACCATATGGGTGAGATGGCTCTTCATTCTCTGCGGACGAGTTCACATAAGGCCAACAAATCTATTAGGTTTCTGACATGCATCTTTTTCTTCATGTATGTTATTTGTGTTGCGTTGGGTGTGGTGGTATGTTGGTTGTTTTGTTATCTGTTGTGTTGGGTGGTGAATGTATTGTTGCATGGTCTTATGTGCTGAGAAGCCGTGATGGGATATTTCATTGGGAAGGGAAGATGTGTTGTATTCTGTCTAGAATCTGAGCTCAGTGCCAGTAGTGGAATGTTCTAATTGGTAGGTCTTCTGGGAATGTTGGGATATGCATTGGACGGTTGGGCTGGGCACTGAGGGAAGCGAAGACTACCTGCGGGCACTATTTCTGGGGCTAATGGCGCCGACGCACAGCGGACGCGCGCAGCAGACGCGCGCAGCGGGCGCGCCTAAGGCAAGCCAAAGGCGCGCCTAAGGCAAGCCCGTCCGCGCCCGTCCGCGCATGGACGTCGCCAGGCGCCAGAGATGCTGTCGATGGAGTTGGGGCTGTGCGCACCTATTCCAGGAAGAAGCTATGGGCTATTAACGCTGGGGTAGGTCCTTGCCGTCAGCTGGTAACCCCGGTGGAAGGACCTTTTTGTTGTCTTTGTTGTGGTTTTAAGTCTCTTACTAAGCCATCTCACCCATCCTCTGAGCCGTTACCCAGTAATCTCCTGAAAATTCTGAGTCTCAACTGCCGGTCTCTGGCCAAGCATTATTTGAATGTATATGATCTAATACAGGATGAATTGCCTGATGTTTTTTTCTTGACAGAAACCTGGCTCTCCGACGACATGGTCGCGGAGCCAGGCTTAGCACTCCCACCTGGTTATAGCATTGTGACTTTAAATAGGATGTCAAGAGGCGGGGGTATTGCGGCCATTTTTAAATCCTGCTACGGCTGTACGTTCGTTAAAGAGCCGGTGGCTGGCTGCGAATGTGCACGCTTTGCGATTTCCTTTAGTGCTAACTACACTATGTCAGGGCTGCTGGTCTATCGTCCTCCTGGACCTTCTAAGGAGTTTAGATCTGCACTTATTGAGGTTATCAGTGCTATGGCTATGAGATCTGCCAACTTCACTATTTTTGGGGACCTGAATCTCCATTTTGATGATCTGGCAGAGACAGAAATTAGTAGTTTCCTCGCAGATCTTGTAGCATGTCAATTAAATCAATTAGTCTCGGGCCCCACTCATGCCGCAGGCCACCTGTTAGATCCTGTTTTTTCAAACATTCCTTTTCTCATTGTTAGTTCACCCAGTCCGGTCTGTTGGTCCGACCACTTTCTGATCTCGGTGTCCCTTGCGGTTCCACTATCTCCGCACAAAGGTGCTCAGAAAACTTTATTTAAGCGCCCTTGGCGTAAGCTGAACCTTGAGCAATTTCACGCTCTTCTTGCCTTAGAACTGCCCAAGCTACCTATGGATCCAGAGGCGGCATATAAAACCTTTTGCAACTGGATTCTCCAAGCTCTGGATTCTCTCATTCCGGCCAAGTGGTCCAAGTCCCGTACCTCCCATGCCAACCCTTGGTTTTCTGACAGTCTGGCTGCTATGCGTAAAGCTTGTAAAAAACTGGAGCGAGCATGGCGAAGAGAGTATGATCTGCCTGCTAAAAGACACTATCAGGCTGCCATCAAAAGGTATCATAGGGCCATACAGGCTGAGCGTGCTGCTTACTTTACTAAGAAAATCCACTCTAGTAGCAATCCAACCAAGTATATTTTTAAAATACTTAATGATCTTAAACTCAGGAAAAGCCCTACTGCCTCTGTAATCATGTCCAAGCAGCAATGTGAGGATCTCGCCACCTTTTTCGTTAAAAAGGTGGAGACGATATATCATTCCTTTCCTCAGGCCCCTGTTAGTCTTAGTCCTGTATCCAGGCCTCCCATCGTTCACACTCTGACGGCGTTTCCTTTTGTTGATCAGGATGAGCTTTGTCAGCTTTGCAGCAAAATCAAATCTGGCTCCCCTGCAGATCCTCTCAAGCCGGACCAGTTTTTAAAATCATTGTCTGTGGTCGCGGCGCCTCTGTGCCAGTTGATTAATACTTCTTTCTCCACTGCAACGGTTCCAAGGCAATGGAAACAGGCTATGGTTGTTCCCCTTCTCAAAAAGCCATCATTAGATCCAGCTAAATTGGAAAACTTCCGCCCAATCTCTCTGTTACCTTGGGCAGCTAAAATTGCGGAAGCACACGCTAATACCATCCTTTCAGCTTTTCTGAATTCCAATGGCATCCTGGATCCCACGCAGAATGATTTCCGCCCAGGGCACAGTACGGAGACAGCGCTCCTTTGCTGTGGCCGAACATCTGCGGACCATTCTAGATACGGGTGACACCGCGGCACTAATCTTGTTAGATCTTAGTGCCGCGTTTGACACTGTATCCCACCAGATTCTTTTAAATCGTCTGGAGGAGGCAGGAATCGTTGGTGCTGCCTAGGAATGGTTCAGATCCTTCCTCTCTGAAAGGACTTTACAGGTGTCTGCTCCGCCCTTCCTCTCACGTGTCCAGTCTGTTGGACAAGGTGTGCCACAGGGTTCCGCCCTGAGTCCCGTACTTTTTAATCTGTACGTACAACCTCTGGCAGTGATAGCCAGGGACAGGGGGTCTCTCCATTGTCTCTTACGCCGATGACACGCAGCTGGTGGTGGTTCTCTCCGACGACTCCACGCAGGATGCCCCTATGTTTAGGAGCGGTCTGGCGGCGGTCGCGGAGTGGATGACCGCCAACTGCCTCCAGCTTAATGCTAATAAATCGGAGGTGTTGTTGGTAGGTAAAAACATCAAGCGTTGGAGCAAGAACTGGTGGCCTAACACCCTGGGGAGCGCACCCACCCCTAAGTCGGTGGTAAAAAACCTAGGGGTTTGGATGGACTCAACCCTTAGTCTTCAGGATCACACTAAGAAGATTGCAGGCATGTGCTTTGGCCTTCTACGGGGTCTGAAACCCCTCCTGGGCTTTTTTGACCCGTCCACCAGACAACTGATTGTTCAGGCGGCCATACTGTCTAGGCTTGACTACGCTAATTCACTTTTTTTGGGGTTGAATAAAGCTGAGGTCTTGCGCCTACAAAGGGTCCAAAATGCAGCTGCCAGAGCCCTTTTGGGTCTCCCGCGTAGACGCCACATCTCGGGGGTAATCCGTCGATTACACTGGCTGCCTGTGGCCAAGCGCATAGAATTTAAAGCCCTCTCCATGTCCTTCAAAATCTTAAAGTTCTCCTCTCCTTGTATTCTGTCCGACGTGGTGGTACCTTACACTCCCTTGCGCTCTCTGCGCTCTATGGGGTCTTGCTTGGCTCTGGTCCCGCGGGTAAAAAGTCTACGTGCCGGAAGACGATCTTTCCGCTATCTAGCAGCCAAGCTTTGGAATTCTCTCCCCCTGCATATTCGCAGTCTGGATAACTACTTGACGTTCAGGAAGGCTATAAAAACTCATCTCTTCCCCGCGGCTTAGGCTTTAGTCTCTTGTTGTCTGCCAGTAGTAAGCGCCGGGACGCCTCTTTGCTGAGGCAGCTGTTGCGCTATACAAATCGGACTAACATAACATAACATAACATAACTTAGGCAGCTCCTTTTGTTTATGTAACCACACTTACCTGCTACAATCCCTTACCACACCTGTAGTTGATTGCTACAGAGTCGCTGCCTTAACTGTCATGGCCACACACCTAAGAATTGTCCAACCTAGGTTGTCATAGATTAACACTGCCATAAATATAACTTATCTGTAGAAGCTGGAGGCAATGTGTTCAATCCACAGGGAAATAGTTAGGGAATAGGCCTCAAATATAGTCATCCCCATCATGTCATTTTCTCTTTTGCCAGCCGTTAGCCACCCACTACCACCTCTACTGCTGCTACACTGCCTGCACAGCTAGACATGCTGATGTCACAGAAAGATCTGTTAAAAAGCATAATAGTCTTGCTTACACATACTTTGATTAGTTGATTGAAGTAATATACTTAGACTTGCAGCTAAAAACTCTATGCAAATGAGCAACAAAGTGTGGAAGGCCAAAAGTCAGTGTTTTGCAATTGTTTCTTGCCAGGACTACCCAGTAGGAACTTTGGCAAACAGCAAATAATTTCTCATATCATGAACCCTTAACAGTATGTAGATCCCTCCTAGATGAGAAATGATAAGTATATAGGATTTACCAAACAATCCAAAAAACAGGTATCTTGACATCTGTGGAAATGTATCTCACCCGGTGTACATACATGGTAAATAGGGAGCATCCCACTACACTGATATGCATAAATGCCCACTAGCCATTTGGGTAAGGTCATGGGACTTGATGAGGTCAGATGGCTGCTGCCACTTCACCCACATCAATCATAGAAAGGGACTTAAAATATCCCATATAAGTCAATTCACTGAGTTGCATTTCTTCTAATAAATTAAGTTTAGCAATGGCGGTCCAGATTTGCTAACGATTTATATCAAGGGTATGCCTCTTTTTCGTGTAGCCATTTCGCAACACATATTTCAGGATTTACAAAGCCATGTGTTGGATGACCTGTCCCTCACTGCAGGGTCACCCCCAAACATTTTGCCTTTTTTCCCTCCACTTTTTGCTGAATTTGTTTTTGTTGGTCTTAGGACTCTGTGCACTTTACCACTGCTAATGTGTTTGCGCTCACTCCCCTAAACATGATTTCATTGACATACATCTGATTACCATATTTGATGTACTCAGACGTCCATAGGAGAGTGGTATACCATATACATGGGGCCTGTAAATTAAATGCTACCAGTGAGACTGCAGCACTTATTGTGCCACCCACTTAAGCAGCCCTTTAAAACATGTCCCAGGTCTGCCGTTGCAGCCTGAATGCAGTGTCACATTGCCATGTTGACTTTGCAATTAAACCCACTTGCCAAGTCTTAAACTCCCCTTTTATCACATATAAATCACCCATACGATGAGCCCTAGGTTGCCCATAGGGCAGGGTGATGTGTAATTAAGAGGTTAGACATGTACTTTTAAGTTTTACATGTCCTGGTAGTGAAAAACTCCCAAAATCCTTTTTCAGTACTGTGAGGCCTACCCCTCCCATAGGATAACATTGGGGATTCCTTATTACATTTATTAAGCTGTAATTTCCAATTGAGAGGAGGTAAATATATGGTGTTTGGTACCTCTGAAATTATAATGATAAACTCTCTTTAATGCTAAAGTAGGATTTTTCTTTACAATTTTGAAAATGATACTTTTAGGAGGATGCTATTTTTCTGCCCTTAGCCCTTTTGTGCCTGTAGCCTGGCCTGGGTCAAATGACTAGATTAAACTGACCATTAGACTTTGAGAATTCCTCCCAGACAGTTACATAATAGAGGGATTAGGTGTACCTGAATGGGCCATCTGCTGGCAGGATGGGGGGAGTTGAGTACAGCCATACTTACACCTGAATAGCTTGTGCTCTGCCTCCACACAAAGGGCTTAAGAGCCCTGTATTGTCACTGCACCCAGCTTGGAGCCAGGGCAGGGGAGTCAAGAAATTCTGTGCACTTAAACAAGCCTTTCCAGAAACTTCTGCCACCTTCCAGAAGAAGTGCACCAGGGTATAAAAATAAGACCTTCAGACCCACTCTTCAGTTCACTACAGGACCTGCGGAAGGACTCCCAGAGGACATCCTGTTGTTGTGACCTGCTGCTCACTCTGCCAGACTGCTACTGTACCTGGAAGGACTACTTTGTTGCCTTGAGCCCGCTTTGAACTCTCACAGGTCAGCCCTGCTTTTGAGCCCTGTACCTACACCTCCACCAGGGACTACCAGAAGTGACTTCAAGAGGAGTCCCATCAGTTTTGGACCCTTGGTTGTGGTGCTAAAGTTGCCCAGATGGCCATTTTCCAAAGTTAAGGAGTTAGACATAATTTGGCCACAAAGTTCTCTGAGAACCAACCTGCTTGCCTAGCTGCCCAAGGTGCATGGCCGTACAGATTGACTTTGCAGCTTCTCCAATGACATTCTTCTCCGCTGCAGCAAATTTGTTTCACTGGGCCTTCGCCAAAGGGTATCCAGCCTCGTTGAACTATCTTTGGCTACAGCCTTCTACTTCCTTTTCATCGACTAAGTCAGAACGTAGAAATCTTCGCCGCATCTTTGACCCAAGGCCATCTGACGATTACGCTCCCTCATCGGACACCTCCTGCAGCCTTGCCCCACTGAATTTTACCTTCTCAAACATTGTTCTACAGAATTTTTTCTAAATCCGAAGGTAAGTGCTGACCGGTTGCAATCCACTTCGTGTATCCAAACCACACTCTATTGCAGTCAGCCAAAACCTTCAACTTTGACCCGGTCTGCTGTGACTAGATGTCCGTGGTTTGATCTTTTAGGCTGTATTTTGAACCTTAAACTTTAGAAATTCATAACTCCAGTTCCATGATTGGGTTTTTTGTCATAATAGTGTTAATTAATTTATTAAAATTTACTCTATTTTTCCAAATTAGTTTGGGATTTTTCTTGTGTTATGTTTTCACTTTATTACTGTTTGTGTGCGGCATACATGATTCATACATTGCTCTAAGTTAAGCTTGACTTACAGGCACAGACCTTTCTACATTGCTGCATGAGGAGATGTGGCCTAACGGCCCAGAGCTGCCGACTTTAGTTCTGGGGAAACAGGCTTGAGTCCCTCTGCTGTACTTACTGCTGCCGTGAGGGGAACGGCCACCTTGCCCACCACTCCTGCCGTAAGGGCACGGCTTTCCATCGCTGCACCCAGCGCCGTGAGGGGGATGGGACTGCATTCCCCGGAATCCCCTGAGCCTGCGCTCCCAGTGACGCCGCAGCTGCGCCAGGAGGCACGATAAAGCACGGCCATACTCCATACGGCCATACTCCCGCAGCGCGGGACGCGCGCGGGAGAGGCTGGGCTGGGCCATACTCTTTGATTCATCCTAACGGATTCAGCCGTATGGGAACATCCCCTGACCAGATTGATTTCATAATCACATAATCAAGTGGAATCTGAAAGTAACGTGTTTCCCCCCCTTTTTTTTTGCAATCTTAGACATTTGATGATCAGCTTATTGGTAAACAGGATCTTATATTATAAGCGTTTTTCTATTGATTAGCCATGAGCAAAAGGAAGCTACCTAATGGTCAGGGGGGCTCGCAGAGATCTAATGCAGTTGGCTCAAGTGGGACTATAGATTCCATTTTGACGAAAGCTGCTAATGTTATTACAAAGGAAATAGCCCTAACCAAAAAAAGGTTGTCTGTGGAATCTGAGAAATTAGTTCTGGCATCAGCGAGGGAGGATGACAGGCTGACTAGCACTGGAATGATATCCCTGCCAATGTCTGGAATACCATCGACAGCTGGTCAATGCGAGGAGGAGGGAGCATCAAGCTGCACTTCCGTTGCAGTCTTGACTCTGGGTGAGGATCTGGGCAGCCCACCTTCCAAACGAAAGAGAAAAGGCGGCAGAGGAACTCTGAGGAAATCACCGCAGCCTCAAACTCTCAAACCCCCTGATGTTTATACGTGTGAATGTAAAATTGAATTGTTGCTGGACAATCTTACTACTAAGCTGGGGTCTTTGACTAAGGACTTGCTGGTGCCCATATTTTTTAAATTGGATGAAATTGAGCTGAAATTTAATTCTTTTATCTCCATGCATAAACCATGTTCCTCAACAAGGGGGAGGGGGTACACCTGTTCGGAACCTGGTGGTGTGATCCAAGTGCCGCAGATGAACAGCCCCCAAGATAACACTGCACCATCTCTAATTAGCATATCCAGCATTAATCACATCAACCACAAAGCTGGAGAGACTGTCACTGCTCTGTCCACGGCCCAGACGGAAGGTCAGGTAAAAACCAAGGTAGGCCCATCACCCACACACCCCTCCTCAGCCCCAAACATGGCCATAGCCAAAAATTTTAGTACCATCGACCTTCCCCCCGAATCAGCGCCTCTAGTCGCCATCTTAACAGGGGTACCTACACTTACTCCTGGCACCAAGGAAACAACTCTGGATCTTATGTATAAGACGGCTCATTGGTGTAATAACAATGTGGAAAATGGCCCACAGTTTACTGCTGACATCATTATGGCCAGAAGGGTGGGGTGGGTAGGCTATGGGACTAGGAAAACTGTGGAGGGAGACTGTATTATTGTCAATTTTAAGAATCCCATGCAGGCAAGAGCAATGGTAGGCTGTCAAGTCAGGGATGGTACTAAGTCCAGAATTAAAATAGCTTCTTTATTATCTTTTATCCCCCTAAACCGCCCCGAGAAATTCCGATTGGCAGTTTCCACTTAAGCCGGCTAAGCCCAATCAACAAAGAAATGTGAATTCAGGGATAATTTTGACTAACCGTTTCCTACCTTTAGATTGCCCGTCGAGCCTTGATGAAAATGACTGACTATCTCCTGTGGTTATAAATACCCCAGGCAAACAGCCGTTATTAAAAACCTCCACTAACCCATGTGTTTTTGTGCCCACACCTCCCCTTCTACCACTGTTGAATAATGTATCTACACCCATCTCTACCCTGGTTAATTCTGTAGATCCTACTGTGAAAGTATTGTCCTGGAACATTGCAGGCCTTAAGTCTAAACAGGGTAACATTGCTTGGGAACAGTTTCTTAGAATACATCACATTATTGCTTTACAGGAAACATGGGAACCTGAAAACTGTTTTTACCTAGATGGTTTTACTACGTTTTGTAAATATGCTGTCCCCTCAAATATGGGAAGAGCCAGAGGGGGTCTGCTTTTAATGTTCTCACTAAAGCTTTCTTATCAAGCAAAATTGATTGATTGTCGTTCACCTAATGTGTTAGCAGTGGCATTGTCACGCAAGAATTTCCCCACTCTGTTAGTGGTCAATTTTGATAACTCGTACACTAGATCACATGAGACAGAACATCTCTTAGCTATGGAAGCTTTATTAGAAAGCTATGGGGAAGCAAGTAAAACCTACCACGACACACTAATTCTTGGGGACTTTAACATTCATCAGTGCAGCCTCAATTGTATTCCTACAATGGAGAAGGATGACGGGCATGATGATCTGTTTAATCATTTTGAGCATACACCATCGGGTTTATATTTAGAAAGCTTTCTTTCAGACCACAATTTGTTATGTTTACAGCAATCCGATTCCTCAGCACTGGTCCCCACCTATGTAGGCAGTGGTAGTTCTAGTGTTATTGATTTCATCATGATATCTGTATCACTAGCACCAGTTGCCAACAACCTAAGTGTCACGTGGAATTGCCTTAGTGATCATAATCCCTTAACACTGGATGCCTCCCTTTTGGCCGCATTTGAGGAGCGGGCCACAAGTCAAATTGCTAACGAAAATATCAGCACTAAACACCAAGCTAGGAGATTGAAGTGGGAAAGGATTACACCGGTGAGTTTCTTAGATAATCTATATTCAACCTGTGCACCGGAGTTCCAAGTGTGTATGGACCCTGCTTCACAAGACAATGACACTCTCGAAGCTTTTGATAGTATTATTAAGCAGGTGGCAACTGACCTAACCTCTAACTCTAGAACAAGTTCCCCAAATATCAAAAGGTGGTTTGACAAAATGTGCTCAGTTACTCACAAGGAACTAAAACAGGCCCTGATGCAAAAGCCAAGGGACGCTATATCGATTAGGCGTTGCAGGACGGCCTATAAACTTGCAATCCAGGCAAGGAAGAAACAGATAAAGGAACAGGCCTGGGAAGCACTTACTAAAGCCAGTGTTTTGGCCGACAGTACTAGATTTTGGTCGGTGGTTAATAGCCCTTACTTTTCAAACACACCTAATTCCAGTAGCGATTGCACAATACCAGCTGAGCTCTGGGTCCAGCATTTTAGTAACATCTATAGCGATACAAATCTGGAATCTGCCGCGGGAGAATCAGTTCCCGGCTTACCTAGTAACCCCCTTAATTTTAACATAGATGAGGTCCAAAAAGCCATTGTTTCAACCTCAGCAGGCAAGGCGCCTGGGCCATATGGGGTTCCCGCTGACCTTTATAAAGCTGATCCAAATGTTTGGGCCAAGATTTTAACCCAGGTTTTTAACGCAGCGTGCAATAAGGGTTTTCCCTCATCATGGGCCAAGGCGGTTATCGTCCCTATATTTAAAAAAGGAGCTCGGGACGATCCCGCCTGCTATAGACCAATTTCTCTCTTAGACTCCGTGGCTAAAATATTGGGGAAAGTAATTCTGGATCGGCTTGCAGGATACCTCGATCAGGCCAATATCATCTCTGACCTGCAGTATGGTTTTAGGCAGGGGAAAGGGACCTTGGACCAGTGCCTAAACCTCCATCTAGTTATTGGAAAGTACACCATTGCCAAGAGAGGTACCTTACATCTGGCCTTCATGGACCTAACCTCAGCTTTTGACTATGTCAACAGGTCTAAGCTGTGGTTAGTGTTACGTGATCTAGGGATAGATGCGGAGTTAGTGTCCTTTCTGCATACTGCCCATGAAAACACCACAGCAGCAGTAAGGTACAACACAGATGGTAGTTTGACTAATTCCTAGGAAGTAAAAAGGGGGGTCAGGCAGGGGTGCATTCTGGCACCTCTGCTGTTCACACTTTACATTAATAGACTGGGAGAGACCCTAAAAGCTTGTTGTGAAGACATCCCCAGAGCGGGCTCCAAAATGATACCTGCACTTCTGTATGCAGATGATGCAGTTCTGCTGGCCAGAACTGCATTGGGCCTACAACGTCTTTTAAACTGTTTTATAAGTTTTATGGAGTCATTAGATCTAACTACGAACTATAAGAAATCGCACAGTATGACTATAGGTTCAGGAAAGGCGGCAAAGGTCAAATTTTATTGCAAAGGGGCAGAACTGACTAAGGTGCCTACGTTTCCTTATCTAGGGGTAGTTTTTGATGAAAAAGGATCTTGGGGTCCGCAAATCTTACTTAAAAGGAACACCCTGGCCAGAGCCGCGGGGGCTACTTTGAATTTTGTTATCCACAAAGGTAAACACAAAATATAGCCGTCGATGTTTCGACCCTGGGATTGTGTGTAGGCAAGTAGGATCCTTACAGTAGGGTCTTCATCAGGACGAAGTGGGGGACACCCTAGGGCCACCGATGCAAGCGGTGGAGAATTAGATGCAGATGGGCCTTCCGGCTCCGCAGTCAGAAAAGGGACGTGATAGTAGGTTATTCAATTGAAATCCTGTCTCTCTTCTATTTTCTACACTTCGTGGGCTTGACAAATCAAGTGCTCCAAGTGTCTTGTTAGTGGAAAGGTGTCCGTGTCACTGCTGTGACACGGACGCCTTTCCACGAACAAGAGTGTCCGTGTCACTGCTGTGACACGGACACCTTTCCATGAACAAGACACTTGGAGCACTTGATTTGTCAGGCCCACGAAGTATAGAAAATAGAAGAGAGACAGGATTTCAATTGAATAACCTACTATCACGTCCCTTTTCTGACTGCGGAGCCGGAAGGCCCATCTGCCCATCTAATTCTCCACCGCTTGCATCGGTGGCCCTAGGGTGTCCCCCACTTCGTCCTGATAAAGACCATACTGTAAGGATCCTACTTGCCTACACACAATCCCAGGGTCGAAACGTAGACGGCTATATTTTGTGTTTACCTTTGTGGATAACAGTGATAGATTCACCGTATCCCCATCTGTCATAACATTATGGTGTTGTAAATAGGTTAAGCCTTGGACAAGGCTGGATTGGCTACTTTTAGGATATAGATGTATATATTGTTCACTGCCCTCCTTCTCTCACTTACCCTCACCTTTGCACATTGTGGCACTTACCCCTCCCTCCCTGCTGGGGCACCTCTTTATAATTGTATGTAACGGATGTCACGTTTGTGAATATGAGACTCCATGTTCCACATGAATAAAATGTGTTCAATATGAATGATATTGTGTGCTTTAACAGGTGCTGTTGATGTTTATATCTCTTTTTTTAAATTTAAGTCCACTGGGGTCATTCTTTTTTGTACTGAACATTACCCAGGTCCCAGTGACATGTCTGGGTTTACCCCTTTGTCTTGTAACTTGAGTCCCTCTGTAGGCTCAACACCCTGTGATTCTTCGCAAATCACTTACTCTCTCCATGCCTGAACAAAATAAAAATGCATCTGACCTTGTGTAATGTAGTCTGGTGCTCATGTAAAGAGCTCCAAAGCTCTCCGGCCTTGTTCACGTTATATAAAACTGCAAAAAAAAAGAAATACTTTGTATTTTAGGGATAGCAGGGAACCAGTGGATACCTTTCACTATGGAGCAAATGTGGGTGCGCAAAGGAATGTGCACGCACCTATCACATTCTGGGCACGAACAAATTTAATTTGTGAATTGAGGCATTAACAAAATATTTTTTGCGGTAGATTCAAAAATAGATTTCTTTACATAAACCATTATGTCGTTACAAAATTCGGCCTTGTGGCAGCAAAGTGCTTACTTCTGCAATTGGTCCAATGATAGGCAACACCATATTTCAAAATGCGAGTCCAACTTCTTTGTGAACGTAGGTCCAAACGTTTTCTTCTCAGCTAAGTTTTTTTCACAATTTATTACATGAAGTATTGCTTTAAACGCTCTGAAAATGTCTAGAATACACAAACGGGTGACCTGACTGATAGCCAGAGTTGGAGAATGCAATTTAAAAGTAGCTCTGCTACCAGCAAGCAAGCTTCACATAACTCAAAAAGTGACACACAAACAATACCACATACCTTTCACTTTTTCATTATTTTTCAATCCTGCATTGGACAAGACTCAGGGAGATTGACAAATGCCTTGCCCTTTTCATTTACTCTGAATCTGGTATTCATATTCTGTTTGTCAAAAAACCCATATGTTACTGTCGCATCTCGCTGACAAATTCGAAGTATAAACACAGCATAAAGCGTGAAACGTTGATCCTAGGGCTGGCAATTATTTACATTGATACAAAACATTTATATCGTTGCTACATCGGAATAGCTGCCCTTGTGACAAACAATACAACGTATAATAAAATGTGACTATGAACAAGATTGTATTTAAAAAAATTGAGCACAATAGACGGCACAGATGAGTTTAACTTCAAATTACCAAAGTGGCAAGTGCTGCCCCATAAATGAATGGATGACTGAATAAATGAATGAATGAATGAATGAGTTAGGTGAATGAATGAATTAATGAATGAATCAGCGTTATAATTGCCCAGGCACACGTCCGAAGACTCTATGGCTCCAAACAAACTAAAATTGTCAGGGGTCTCCCATTAAAGAAAAAGGTTTTAAGTAATTTGCCAAAAACAATCTGGCATTCAGTTCGACGAAGGGACCATGGTAGGGCGTTCCAAACAGAGGAAGTAATCAGGGAGCAGGTCCGACCTGCCTGGCGGGCATTTTGTTTTTTTAATTGAGGAACTAAGAAGTAGAGAGGTTTACCGAAGTAACCGAAGATATAAAAAAACAACAGCATAAATAACATTTAATTTAAGATGCCGGCATATATATTATTAGTGTTGCCGTTTAAGAACATTCATCAGCATTAGCTCACAGCTCCGACATCGAAAGTCAGTACAATCCTTTCTAAGGCTGGTCTCTGTTCATTAAAAATGAATTATAACGGCACAGGCTTCTGTTTTGGCCTGCCTTACAAAAGAAGGAATTACTCGAACTGAATTGTGGATGCTTTCTCCATTCATTTCAGGAGAAGGACCAGCGTATTGTATAAGTACGATCACTATAATCGCGGTAATGACGTTTTAAAACTTCGATATAATGTCGAATAAAATATCAGTAAATCCTTATTTGCTACTGATTAAAATTATACATGAGTTAAAAACGTGACTAGTAAAAGGACAGGGAGTACACCTGAAAATCAGCTGTTGCACTGAAAGAAAACGTTCATTAGAAAGGTTTAATATCAACCTGTTTTGAACTGACTGTGTGAGTGTGTAGAGTGAGCTCAACCCTCTTCAGAAAGATGGTTTAATGTGTGGGGTGTAGGAGTTGCAGCAGCCCTGCCAAGTGCTACGCATCTGCTGTTAGACAAACACAAAATAATCAAATTATCGCATCACAGCAAGATCTCAAATTTGGACTGATGGTGTTAAAGCATTCAACTTTCTATGCCAGCCTGAGCCTTGACTTTCAGTTTGACTCAGGTAGCCTCTTGCTGGCAGAAATAACCAATCAGGGGTGCTGGAGTAGGGATTTAGTTTAAATTAAGTATCTGGGTTTACAGTCATCTGGGCTACTCCCCACTTTTCTCTGGTCTCTCCAGGTCCAATGGATCTTTGCCATTGTTTTAGAGAAGATCGATCAAGAGCTGAACATCACATAAAATTGCAATCACAATCACTAATTAATTTTTCAGTCAATAATGAGAGTTTGTTATGATTTTAAGTGTCTTATTAATCAATCTTTTAGTAATTCATCTTTATTGCAAGTCACAATTTAATTGTATTAATTTTGATAATCAATATATGAACAGAAATCAAAAATCAATATTAGTCAATCAGAATAAGTGCATTAAAGTGTGTTCCATAAAGGAAAGCATCTCTATTCTAGGAATGGAGAGAAAATGGTGTCAGTCAGAACCCATAAAGAGTTCCAGTTCGAAAGAGAGAAATAAGCATAGAGCTTTAGCATCACAAGTCAGCTATCTAATTCAAAAATCAAGAAAGCAGAACATCTCATAAGGAGAGGTTCAAGAAACTCAGTAGACGCTGAGTAGTGGCATAAGGGTCTGGGTAAAATGGATAAAGGGAAGTCAGTAACCTACTCCAGGAATACGCACTAATATAGGCAACACATTTTTATCATTGTTGCAGCATACAGTCTTCTTCCTTCTTCAGCCAGCCAATCATCTTGCGATGCTCTCATGGGAACAGGATCACTCCTCATCTTCTCACAGAATATACAAGGACTCTACATAGCAGTTCTCTGTTTTCCAACTATTTCTTATCATCTAGCTGTTTCTTCTATTATTTTCACATTCAAAACTACTTTCGCATGAGGGAATCTTCATATCTATCTTTCTAAATAACAGACTTATTCATGTATTAGTAGCAAAGTATTATGCAAGTAGAAACATTTGCAGAATTAGATGAAAACATTTATGCACCTATTATTCATTATGAAAAGCATGTTCACGGAAAGGTCAGGAAATAAACATTTTATACACACTAAACATTTTCTAGTTATGTCAGCATGTCAGGCAATGTTGCTGCAGTCATTTTGAGGCCTAGTAAGAGTAAATATGGTTGCCTGCCACAATGTTTGCATTTAAACACATTTTATTTTTCATTAAATCCTACACATTAATTCTGCACATTGTTAGAACTGGGCGTCTCTAGTTGGCTGACGTAGGTACCTTAGTCCAAATAGGGACCCTTGCTTCTAGTCAGGGAAAGGAGGGAGACCCTCTTAGATAACCCCTGCTCACCCCCGGTAGCTTGGCACGAGCAGCCAGGCTTATCTCCAAGGCAATGTGTGAAGTATTTGCAACCACACTCCCAGTAACACAGTGATAACACCACAAATGGACACCACACTGGTTTTATAAAAATAGCGGTATCTTTATCAAAAAGAAATACGATGAGACCAAACGATAAGAATCCAACATATGCGTATTCGTAATATTTCACTAGGCCTGTTATTAGGCCAACAATCACTTGTAGGTTCTTGCGGTATTAATGAGCAGTTCACGATGATCTAATGCAGTCCTAATGCAATGCTATGCGGTTCGTAATGCAGTTCGCAATGTAGAAATAAGACAGTCCTTAATGCAAGTACTAATGCGAATCGTAGAAGCATGTAATAATGCAGTTCGTAATGCAAGTACTAATGCGGATCGTAAAGCAAGTAATAATGCAGTTCGTAATGCAAGTACTAATGCGGATCGTAAAGCAAGTAATAATGCAGTTCGTAATGCAAGTACTATTGCGAATCGTAAAACAAGTAACAATGCAGTTCGGCACCGATCGCGGTGCTTGTGAAGGTCTCTATGCCACTCTTGGCTGACTCGCGGTCAGCGGCTGCCAAAATATGCCCCCAATACTGTTGCGAAGGAAACAATGTGCAGCTCCACAATCCGACCCCGGTACTGCCACTCCTCGGCGAGTACGGGCCGCGATACTGACTTGAGCGGAGGCTTGCGCTGCAAAGATGGGAAAGGCCGAGAGCGGTCTCTCGTAGCACGCACTCCGCCCCAGGCGGCGACACACGCATGCTCGCTGAGTGTTACCTGGGGGGGTGCAGTCTCTCTCTCCTCTCCTTGAGGCTTGGGCGTCACACTGTGCGGCTTCGGGTAGGCGGCGGCTGCTCCTCGCAGTGAGAGTCGGGCTACCAGGCGACGGCCTTGCAGCTGATCGGCTCCCGGCATGGCTCCGTTGATCTTGGGCAAAGGCAGGCTCGGGCCGGCGGCGGTGATTCCTCACGGCTCCCCCTTGGGACGACGGTCCCGGCCGATGGTGATAAGGATCACAGCACTTCTGGTCACGCTGTCGATCTAAGCAGGGCGTAAGACTGCTCCGGGGCACACAGTCACGGGGCAAGTCTCACGAAGGTCTCAGGATGCAAAAAGCACACGCACACAGCGTCGCTGAGACACACTTGAAAACTTTCACCTCACGGCTCTCCCTTGGGACGATGGTCAGGGCCGATGGTAATAATGATCACAGCACTTCTGGTCACGCTGTTGATCGAAGCAGAGCGCAAGACTGCTCCGGGGCACACGGTCACGGGGCAAGTCTCACGAAGGTCTCAGGCTGCAAAAAGCACACGCACACAGCGTCGCTGAGACACACCTGGAAACCTTTATGTTCCTGAGTTTCCACAAAAGGGAGCCAGCTCCTCTTGGGCCCTTGGAGACAAATTACTTCAGGACAAAGCACGCAGCAAAGTCCTTTCAAGGAGGGGGACACAGCACACAGCAAAGTCCCTTCTCCTCTCCTTAGTCAAATCAGCAAACTGCAGGCCAGCCCCAGAACACACAGCAAGGGCAGTCCTTCTCTTCAGTCTCTTCAGCTGTTCTTCCTTGGCAGAGGTTCCTCTTGATCATGAAGTAGTTTCAATCCTTTTTCAGTCTGGATTGCAGTCTTGAGTTCAGGGGTTTCAGCTCTTACATTTATACCCCTAAATGCCTTTGAAGTGTTTGTGTTCAGGGGGGCTCTGAGCCCGGTCCAAACCAGTTCTGGGTGCCTTCCTGCCAGTGCACACCTTCTTTCTTTGATAGTGGGGGTCTGGGCCTCAGACACTCTGCAGGAGGTGGAGCCATTCCTTTGTGGCAGCAGCACAGGCCTCTTCGCATGAAAGGGGCTACTTCTCCCCCTACACCAAATGCAGACCAGCCTGTGCTAGCTCACATACCCCTCTCTGGTGTCAGGACACTCCCCAGACCCTATCACATCCAAACCGAGACAGGCAATACACAACCAGGCAGAGACACACAGGATGGTTAGGACAAGAAACCAGCCACTTCTAAAAGTGTGGTTTCTAACCACACAATTCAAAAACCATCTTCATAGAAAGATGTGTTATCAAATTCTGAATTCAGGCACACTAAACTTCATTCCTCCATCTTATGCCTATGGGAAGATATGATGGAAACATGGAACCCAGCATTCCCCATTCTGTCCTATGGGCAAGATGGCCTTCCAACAGTGAAAAACGAATTTGGCAGTCTTTCACTGTCAGGACATGGTACACACCTCAGTACATGTCCTACCCTTCACATACACTGCACCCTGCCCAGGGGGGTACCTTGGGCCTACTATAGGGGTGTCTGATGTGCATAAAAAGGGAAGGGTAAGGCCTGGCAAGTGGGTGCACTTGTCAGGACAACAAGGCAGTTATCAGCTGCGTTTAGGCACTGCAGTGGCAGGCCTGAGATCTCTTTTTAGGGCTACTTGTGTGGGTGGCACAATTAGTGCTGCAGGCCCACTAGTAGCATTTGCATTACCAGCCCTGGCACACATAGTGCACTTTACTAGGGACTTTACTAGTAAGGCAAACATACTAATTATGGACAACCAATTACCATATCACTTATACAGGGAGCACTTGCACTTTGACACTCATCAGCAGAGGCAAAGTGCCCAAAGCATCTAAGTCGGCAACAGAATGTCAGAAAAAGGTCTAGGAGGAAGGCAAAAAGTTTAAGGAACTTTAGCCAAAGGGCCAAGTCCAACATAACCCCCTCCCAGCCTAAAGCCAGGGTAGGCCAATCAACTACCTTGATGGACTCCCCTGCTTGGGGCGATAGAACCCGGACGTGGGCCCGTCACCGCAGGGACACCCTCCCATTCTATGCCTTCCTGACCCAAGGGGGTTCCCTTGGTTGCAACTCCCTGGGCCAACTAAGCTACTCCACAGATACTTCCTGGCAGTCTGGGGCCCTCTAGGGGTGCTTGTTCCTTGCCAACTCCCACCTGGAGCGGTACTGCAGGAAGACCCAGCGGCCAGGGCACTGTTCACAGTTATCCTGCCCTTCCGGTTAGAGGCGGGGTTACCCTGGGGATTTCTAGGGGACCCAGCCCTTCTGGCTGGGCCCTGACCCACGGGTTCTCCTACTGGGGAACACATCCCCCTCTCAACCTTCCATCTAGACTCCTGGGCCTGCCACTTAGGAATGGCACCAACAAACTTCAGGACCACGGGAGCTCTGGTTGCAGACGCCCTATGCTCTCCTGACGCTAGGTGTTCTTCCTCACACAGCTGGCAAGCAGGCTCTAGACCTCCAACCGGGTGCTCTCCTAAGGAACCCTCCCGCCTCTGGGGTGGGGCTGCGGACCCCCGGGGACGCTGCTTACACTCCCTCCCTCACCTTTGAGACAGGGAGCTAGCCTGCACGCCCCCCCCCACTACTCTGGGACCTGACTGTGCCACTCTGCCCTTCTTCCCTCCCATGGGACCGGAAGATCTCTGAGTCGCTGCTGGAATTCCCCCTTAGTGTCTCTCCAGACCCTCTGTCTCTTGACCAGGGGTCTGTCTCTGGTGCAAGCTCCTGGGAATCAAAGAGCTCGCACTCTATCAGGTGTTGGCGTAACTCTGAAAAATGATTACTGAGCCGGGGCTCCCTGGGGCCCAAATTGAGCAATCCCTTCAAATCATTCGCCATGCTAACCATCACCCAATCATCCAGTGCACGCGTGTACTCATCCACACCCCCACCCCAACGACTGGATTTCAGTTCCTGAACTTCTGCCTGTACTGTTCAGGAGTGAGCCCATACCTGAGGCATAAAGCCTCCTTCATGTTGGCGTAAGTCAGGGTTCCCGCCCTCTCTAAGGGTGGTAAAACATCCCTCCCAGAAGCCTCAAAGTGTTTCCACAGGCCCGCCCTCCAATGCTTCTCAGGCACCTCATTCATCCTCAGTGCGATCTCATATGCCGTGAACCATGCATAAATATCATCACCCCTTTGGTAATCTCGCACTAAGTCTTTGGGAATGTACACTTTACCCGCTGGCACTGGCTGTGCGCTGCCACCATTTGAACTGGACTCCACCTGTTTAGCCTTAATGTCCAGTTCCCTCATGCTTAACTCATGAGCTAAGAGAATCTTCTTCTCTTCCAAGGCGAGAGCGTTCTTGCTCTCCTCTGCTCGATTTTCACTTTCAATGAGCAGCTTTTTCTCCTCTGCTTGAGCCTTAAGTTTTAAAACCTCCAACTCATGCTCTCTGACCCTTTGGTTTTCCTCCAGCTCCTCTGGGGAAAAGCTCCTCCCGGAATGGTTACTGCCTGCCCCTGAGGCTGGTCCTCCCACTGGCAAATCCTGTGGACCAAATCCATTCCCTGGGTCATCCTCATCCACCTCAGCATCACCTGTCTCCTGAGCCTCTTTGGCTTCCCACCAGGCCCTCAAGGCCGTTTGCAGCTCCTCCTTCTTGGCGCTACTTTTCATGGGACATCCCAAAGCTCTGCAGAATTGTCTCAATTGATCAACTTTGTAGGTAAGCAATGCCTCAATGTCAAATTCCAATTCTGCAACCTCACTGGCTACTTGACTCCTTTGAGACATGATGTGTGGCTTAAAGGTCGCTCAAAAATAGAACCAAAAATCAGAAACACAATATGTGGTTGCGTCGTGGTCTGCGCTAAAACTAGTGATGTACACCAGTCACTGTGACTCAATTGCAAATACAAGTTCAAATCCCCAACCGCTGACCACCACTGTTAGAACTGGGCGTCTCTAGTTGGCTGAGGTAGGTACCTTAGTCCAAATAGGGACCCTTGCTTCTAGTCAGGGAAAGGAGGGTCACCCTCTTAGATAACCCCTGCTCACCCCCGGTAGCTTGGCACGAGCAGCCAGACTTATCTCCAAGGCAATGTGTAAAGTATTTGCAACCACACTCCCAGTAACACAGTGATAACACCACAAATGGACACCACACTGGTTTTACAAAAGTAGCGGTATCTTTATCAAAAAGAAATACGATGAGACCAAACGATAAAAATCCAACATATGCGTATTCGTAATATTTCACTAGGCCAGTTTTTAGGCCAACAATCACTTGCAGGTTCTTGCGGTATTAATGAGCAGTTCACGATGATCTAATGCAGTCCTAATGCAATGCTATGCGGTTCGTAATGCAGTTCGTAATGTAGAAATAAGACAGTCCTTAATGCAAATATTAATGCGAATCGTAGAAGCACGTAATAATGCAGTTCGTAATGCAAGTACTAATGCGGATCGTAAAGCAAGTAATAATGCAGTTCGTAATGCAAGTACTAATGCGGATCGTAAAGCAAGTAATAATGCAGTTCGTAATGCAAGTACTAATGCGAATCGTAAAACAAGTAACAATGCAGTTCGGCACTGATCACGGTGCTTGTGAAGGTCTTTATGCCACTCTTGGCTGACTCGCGGTCAGCGGCTGCCAAAATATGCCCCAATACTGTTACGAAGGAAACAACGCACAGCTCCACAATCTGACCCCCGTACTGCCACTCCTCGGCGAGTACGGGCTGCGATACTGACTTGAGCGGAGGCTTGCGCTGCAAAGATGGGAAAGGCCGAGAGCGGTCTCTCGTAACACGCACTCCGCCCCAGGCGGCGACACACGCGCGCTCGCTGAGCATTACCTTGGGGTGTGCAGTCTCTCTCTCCTCTCCTCGCGGCTTGGGCGTCACGCTGTGCGGCTTCGGCTTGGTGGCGGCTGCTCCTCGCACTGAGAGTCGGGCTACCAGGTGACGGCCTCGCAGCTGATCGGCTCCTGGCGCGGCTCCATTGATCTTGGGCAAAGGCAGGCTCGGGCTGGCAGCGGGGATTCCTCACGGCTCCCTCTTGGTACGATGGTCTGGGCCGATGGCGATAACAATCACAGCACTTCTGGTCACGCTGTCGATCTAAGCAGGGCGCAGGACTGCTCCGGGGCACACAGTCACGGGGCAAGTCTCACAAAGGTCTCAGGCTGCAAAAAGCACACGCACACAGCATCGCTGAGACACACTTGGAAACTTTCACCTCACGGCTCCCCCTTGGGACGATGGTCAGGGCCGATGGTAATAACGATCACAGCACTTCTGGTCACGCTGTCGATCGAAGCAGAGCGCAAAACTGCTCTGGGGCACACGGTCACGGGGCAAGTCTCACGAAGGTCTCAGGCTGCAAAAAGCACACGCTCACAGCGTCGCTGAGACACACTTGGAAACTTTCACCTCACGGCTCCCCCTTGGGACGATGGTCAGGGCCGATGGTAATAACGATCACAGCACTTCTGGTCACGCTGTCGATCGAAGCAGAGCGCAAAACTGCTCTGGGGCACACGGTCACGGGGCAAGTCTCACGAAGGTCTCAGGCTGCAAAAAGCACACGCTCACAGCATCGCTGAGACACACCTGGAATCTTTTATGTTCCGGAGTTTCCACAACAGGGAGCCAGCTCCTCTCGGGCCCTTGGAGACAAGTTACTTCAGGACACAGCACACAGCAAAGTCCCTTGTTCTCTCCTTAGTCCAATCAGCAAACTGCAGGCCAGCCCCAGAACACACAGCAAGGGCAGTCCTTCTCTTCAGTCTCTTCAACTGTTCTTCCTTGGCAGAGGTTCCTCTTGATCACAAAGTAGTTTCAATCCTTTTTCAGTCTGGATTGCAGTCTTGAGTTCAGGGGTTTCAGCTCTTACATTTATACCCCTAAATGCCTTTGAAGTCTTTCTGTTCAGGGGGCTCTGAGCCCAGTCCAAACCAGTTCTGGGTGCCTTCCTGCCAGTGCACACCTTCTTTCTTTGATAGTGGGGGTCTGGGCCTCAGACACTCTGCAGGAGGTGGAGCCATTCCTTTGTGGCAGCAGCACAGGCCTCTTCGCATCAAAGGTGCTACTCCTCCCCCTACACCAAATGCAGGCCAGCCTGTGCTATCTCACCTACCCCTCTCTGGTATCAGGACACTCCCCAGACCCTTTCACATCCAAACCCAGACAGGCAATACACAACCAGGCAGAGACACCCAGGATGGTTAGGACAAGAAACCAGCCACTTCTAAAAGTGTGGTTTCTAAACAGACAATTTAAAAACCATCTTCATAGAAAGATGTGTTATCAAATTCTGAATTCAGGCACACTAAACTTCATCCCTCCATCTTATGCCTATGGGAAGATATGCTGGAAACATGGGACCCAGCATTCCCCATTCTGTCCTATGGGCAAGATGGCCTTCCAACAGTGGAAAACGAATTAGGCAGTCTTTCACTGTCAGGACATGGTACACACCTCAGTACATGTCCTACCTTTCACATACACTGCACCCTGCCCAGGGGGGTACCTTGGGCCTACTATAGGGGTGTCTGATGTGCATAAAAAGGGAAGGGTAAGGCCTGGCAAGTGGGTGCACTTGTCAGGACAACAAGGCAGTTATCAACTGCGCGCAGGCACCGCAGTGGCAGGCCTGAGATCTCTTTTTAGGGCTACTTGTGTGGGTGGCACAATTAGTGCTGCAGGCCCACTAGTAGCATTTGCATTACCAGCCCTGGCACACATAGTGCACTTTACTAGGGACTTTACTAGTAAGGCAAACATACTAATTATGGACAACCAATTACCATATCACTTATACAGGGAGCACTTGCACTTTGACACTCATCAGCAGAGGCAAAGTGCCCAAAGCATCTAAGTCGGCAACAGAATGTCAGAAAAAGGTCTAGGAGGAAGGCAAAAAGTTTAAGGAACTTTAGCCAAAGGGCCAAGTCCAACATAACCCCCTCCCAGCCTAAAGCCAGGGTAGGCCAATCAACTACCTTGATGGACTCCCCTGCTTGGGGCGATAGAACCCGGACGTGGGCCCGTCACCGCAGGGACACCCTCCCGTTCTATGCCTTCCTGACCCAAGGGGGTTCCCTTGGTTGCAACTCCCTGGGCCAACTAAGCTACTCCACAGATACTTCCTGGCAGTCTGGGGCCCTCTAGGGGTGCTTGTTCCTTGCCAACTCCCACCTGGAGCGGTACTGCAGGAAGACCCAGCGGCCAGGGCACTGTTCACAGTTATCCTGCCCTTCCGGTTAGAGGCGGGGTTACCCTGGGGATTTCTAGGTGACCCAGCCCTTCTGGCTGGGCCCTGACCCACGGGTTCTCCTACTGGGGAACACATCCCCCTCTCAACCTTCCATCTAGACTCCTGGGCCTGCCACTTAGGAATGGCACCAACAAACTTCAGGACCACGGGAGCTCTGGTTGCAGACGCCCTATGCTCTCCTGACGCTAGGTGTTCTTCCTCACACAGCTGGCAAGCAGGCTCTAGACCTCCAACCGGGTGCTCTCCTAAGGAACCCTCCCGCCTCTGGGGTGGGGCTGCGGACCCCGGGGACGCTGCTTACACTCCCTCCCTCACCTTTGAGACAGGGAGCTAGCCTGCACGCCCCCCCCCACTACTCTGGGACCTGACTGCGCCACTCTGCCCTTCTTCCCTCCCATGGGACCGGAAGATCTCTGAGTCGCTGCTGGAATTCCCCCTTAGTGTCTCTCCAGACCCTCTGTCTCTTGACCAGGGGTCTGTCTCTGGTGCAAGCTCCTGGGAATCAAAGAGCTCGCACTCTATCAGGTGTTGGCGTAACTCTGAAAAATGATTACTGAGCCGGGGCTCCCTGGGGCCCAAATTGAGCAATCCCTTCAAATCATTCGCCATGCTAACCATCACCCAATCATCCAGTGCACGCGTGTACTCATCCACACCCCCACCCCAACGACTGGATTTCAGTTCCTGAACTTCTGCCTGTACTGTTCAGGAGTGAGCCCATACCTGAGGCATAAAGCCTCCTTCATGTTGGCGTAAGTCAGGGTTCCCGCCCTCTCTAAGGGTGGTAAAACATCCCTCCCAGAAGCCTCAAAGTGTTTCCACAGGCCCGCCCTCCAATGCTTCTCAGGCACCTCATTCATCCTCAGTGCGATCTCATATGCCGTGAACCATGCATAAATATCATCACCCCTTTGGTAATCTCGCACTAAGTCTTTGGGAATGTACACTTTACCCGCTGGCACTGGCTGTGCGCTGCCACCATTTGAACTGGACTCCACCTGTTTAGCCTTAATGTCCAGTTCCCTCATGCTTAACTCATGAGCTAAGAGAATCTTCTTCTCTTCCAAGGCGAGAGCGTTCTTGCTCTCCTCTGCTCGATTTTCACTTTCAATGAGCAGCTTTTTCTCCTCTGCTTGAGCCTTAAGTTTTAAAACCTCCAACTCATGCTTTCTGACCCTTTGGTTTTCCTCCAGCTCCTCTGGGGAAAAGCTCCTCCCGGAATGGTTACTGCCAGCCCCTGAGGCTGGTCCTCCCACTGGCAAATCCTGTGGACCAAATCCATTCCCTGGGTCATCCTCATCCACCTCAGCATCACCTGTCTCCTGAGCCTCTTTGGCTTCCCACCAGGCCCTCAAGGCCGTTTGCAGCTCCTCCTTCTTGGCGCTACTTTTCATGGGACATCCCAAAGCTCTGCAGAATTGTCTCAATTGATCAACTTTGTAGGTAAGCAATGCCTCAATGTCAAATTCCAATTCTGCAACCTCACTGGCTACTTGACTCCTTTGAGACATGATGTGTGGCTTAAAGGTCGCTCAAAAATAGAACCAAAAATCAGAAACACAATATGTGGTTGCGTCGTGGTCTGCGCTAAAACTAGTGATGTACACCAGTCACTGTGACTCAATTGCAAATACAAGTTCAAATCCCCAACCGCTGACCACCACTGTTAGAACTGGGCGTCTCTAGTTGGCTGAGGTAGGTACCTTAGTCCAAATAGGGACCCTTGCTTCTAGTCAGGGAAAGGAGGGTCACCCTCTTAGATAACCCCTGCTCACCCCCGGTAGCTTGGCACGAGCAGCCAGACTTATCTCCAAGGCAATGTGTAAAGTATTTGCAACCACACTCCCAGTAACACAGTGATAACACCACAAATGGACACCACACTGGTTTTACAAAAGTAGCGGTATCTTTATCAAAAAGAAATACGATGAGACCAAACGATAAAAATCCAACATATGCGTATTCGTAATATTTCACTAGGCCAGTTTTTAGGCCAACAATCACTTGCAGGTTCTTGCGGTATTAATGAGCAGTTCACGATGATCTAATGCAGTCCTAATGCAATGCTATGCGGTTCGTAATGCAGTTCGTAATGTAGAAATAAGACAGTCCTTAATGCAAATATTAATGCGAATCGTAGAAGCACGTAATAATGCAGTTCGTAATGCAAGTACTAATGCGGATCGTAAAGCAAGTAATAATGCAGTTCGTAATGCAAGTACTAATGCGGATCGTAAAGCAAGTAATAATGCAGTTCGTAATGCAAGTACTAATGCGAATCGTAAAACAAGTAACAATGCAGTTCGGCACTGATCACGGTGCTTGTGAAGGTCTTTATGCCACTCTTGGCTGACTCGCGGTCAGCGGCTGCCAAAATATGCCCCAATACTGTTACGAAGGAAACAACGCACAGCTCCACAATCTGACCCCCGTACTGCCACTCCTCGGCGAGTACGGGCCGCGATACTGACTTGAGCGGAGGCTTGCGCTGCAAAGATGGGAAAGGCCGAGAGCAATCTCTCGTAACACGCACTCCGCCCCAGGCGGCGACACACGCGCGCTCGCTGAGCATTACCTTGGGGTGTGCAGTCTCTCTCTCCTCTCCTCGCGGCTTGGGCGTCACGCTGTGCGGCTTCGGCTTGGTGGCGGCTGCTCCTCGCACTGAGAGTCGGGCTACCAGGTGACGGCCTCGCAGCTGATCGGCTCCTGGCGCGGCTCCATTGATCTTGGGCAAAGGCAGGCTCGGGCTGGCAGCGGGGATTCCTCACGGCTCCCTCTTGGTATGATGGTCTGGGCCGATGGCGATAACAATCACAGCACTTCTGGTCACGCTGTCGATCTAAGCAGGGCGCAGGACTGCTCCGGGGCACACAGTCACAGGGCAAGTCTCACAAAGGTCTCAGGCTGCAAAAAGCACACGGACACAGCATCGCTGAGACACACTTGGAAACTTTCACCTCACGGCTCCCCCTTGGGACGATGGTCAGGGCCGATGGTAATAACGATCACAGCACTTCTGGTCACGCTGTCGATCGAAGCAGAGCGCAAAACTGCTCTGGGGCACACGGTCACGGGGCAAGTCTCACGAAGGTCTCAGGCTGCAAAAGCACACGCTCACAGCGTCGCTGAGACACACTTGGAAACTTTCACCTCACGGCTCCCCCTTGGGACGATGGTCAGGGCCGATGGTAATAACGATCACAGCACTTCTGGTCACACTGTCGATCGAAGCAGAGCGCAAAACTGCTCTGGGGCACACGGTCACGGGGCAAGTCTCACGAAGGTCTCAGGCTGCAAAAAGCACACGCTCACAGCGTCGCTGAGACACACCTGGAATCTTTTATGTTCCGGAGTTTCCACAACAGGGAGCCAGCTCCTCTCGGGCCCTTGGAGACAAGTTACTTCAGGACACAGCACACAGCAAAGTCCCTTGTTCTCTCCTTAGTCCAATCAGCAAACTGCAGGCCAGCCCCAGAACACACAGCAAGGGCAGTCCTTCTCTTCAGTCTCTTCAACTGTTCTTCCTTGGCAGAGGTTCCTCTTGATCACAAAGTAGTTTCAATCCTTTTTCAGTCTGGATTGCAGTCTTGAGTTCAGGGGTTTCAGCTCTTACATTTATACCCCTAAATGCCTTTGAAGTCTTTCTGTTCAGGGGGCTCTGAGCCCAGTCCAAACCAGTTCTGGGTGCCTTCCTGCCAGTGCACACCTTCTTTCTTTGATAGTGGGGGTCTGGGCCTCAGACACTCTGCAGGAGGTGGAGCCATTCCTTTGTGGCAGCAGCACAGGCCTCTTCGCATCAAAGGTGCTACTCCTCCCCCTACACCAAATGCAGGCCAGCCTGTGCTATCTCACCTACCCCTCTCTGGTATCAGGACACTCCCCAGACCCTGTCACATCCAAACCCAGACAGGCAATACACAACCAGGCAGAGACACCCAGGATGGTTAGGACAAGAAACCAGCCACTTCTAAAAGTGTGGTTTCTAAACAGGCAATTTAAAAACCATCTTCATAGAAAGATGTGTTATCAAATTCTGAATTCAGGCACACTAAACTTCATCCCTCCATCTTATGCCTATGGGAAGATATGCTGGAAACATGGGACCCAGCATTCCCCATTCTGTCCTATGGGCAAGATGGCCTTCCAACAGTGGAAAACGAATTAGGCAGTCTTTCACTGTCAGGACATGGTACACACCTCAGTACATGTCCTACCTTTCACATACACTGCACCCTGCCCAGGGGGTACCTTGGGCCTACTATAGGGGTGTCTGATGTGCATAAAAGGGAAGGGTAAGGCCTGGCAAGTGGGTGCACTTGTCAGGACAACAAGGCAGTTATCAACTGCGCGCAGGCACCGCAGTGGCAGGCCTGAGATCTCTTTTTAGGGCTACTTGTGTGGGTGGCACAATTAGTGCTGCAGGCCCACTAGTAGCATTTGCATTACCAGCCCTGGCACACATAGTGCACTTTACTAGGGACTTTACTAGTAAGGCAAACATACCAATTATGGATAACCAATTACCATAACACTTTATACAGGGAGCACTTGCTCTTTGACACTGATCAGCAGTGGCAAAGTGCCCAAAGCATCTAAGTCGGCAACAGAATGTCAGAAAAAGGTCTAGGAGGAAGGCAAAAAGTTTAAGGAACTTTAGCCAAAGGGCCAAGTCCAACACACATTATTATAAACTGTATGATTTTCTCAATTTTAATAAAACGCTGCCCGAGGAGCGAAGTTTAATCACTGCAGTGCTAGTTCAGTCCCCCTGTAATGGTCCCAAATGCTGATTAGTTCGTATGGAAGCACAGCTCCTCCTTCACTGCAATGGAAAAGCAATGGGACTTATTGGTGTCCAGTGCTAATGACAGCCTGCATCTACCATGCTGTCTCCTATTAGCGCCCACATGTGCCTGTCTGTCTTCTCCGCACACACTGTGAAGTGTCCAGTGAATCCATCGGAGTTCATCAATCAGGCGGCCTACAGCCATGCAGATAATCAGAGAATGCATTTCAGCTGGATGCCTTTCCTCTGCTGGTTGTCTGCTGTGAAATGCAGCTTCATGCACTGAAGTTGAGTAAGCTCCTTCAACATGTGCAATTAGCCCAGCAGAGACTAATACAAACCATCCTGCACAGCGGTTGCATGCACAGCACAGGAGGGTGCATGCACAGATAGCGGGGCAGCAGCAGCCCACAATAAAGAGAGGTCAGGAATTAATTTTTTTCTTGACACAGTCTGCAGACTGCTTTCTTATATTTGTTTTTTTTTGTAATGCTGAACATTTTGTCTGGTTAATGAAATGTGGCTTCTTTGGAGTCATTCAAATACACTCACGACTCACACAGTGCACCATAAGTTCTACCAGATACCACCTTTGAAGTGTAGCCTCTCTCAATCACAACTTCATGCTACGCACCATTCTGGAATTTTAGAGTACAATAAGTTGCAATCTAGGACTTGCAGCTTTAATTTTAACACTTACATCAAACACACGCTGAAAAAAACCACTAGCATGCAGAGTGCTGTTGGCGAAATGTGTAACACATGACAACACTTAGTAATTAAGCATACTCTGAGGGTTGGTGGACGGAGAGTGCTTCAGGTCAATGGAGGAGGGTGCAGTGACATACGAAAGGTTGGAGGAGTGGTTACTTGAGGATGCAGAGCTTACCTTAGTAGGGCGGAGCAGAGGGTATCTGAGTAGGAATGGTGAACAAAGTATCTAAGAGGAATAGAGGAGAGATTACTGGACAATGTGTAGGAGAGTGATTAGTTGAGCAAGGATTAATTAATTCATTCATATTTGTAAAGCATGAACATATCACCCCTTAAGGGTTTCAAGGCGCTGGGGCCGTCAGGGAGATTAAGTGAGCTATTGCCCAGAGTCACATGATGTTGAGCTGAGTTGCCGCTGGTGATTAAACCGTGAGCCCCGCGCTCTGGGGGTCAGCCGCTCGGCCCTCTGCGCCACACTTCTCCCTAAGATCGAGTAGAAAACAGAAGGAGTAGGCAAACAAGAAAAGTAGATGGGGTGTTATGGACAGAGAAAGCATGACTGATGAAGAGGTGGTATGTGATGAGACTGGATAGGATTCCAGGACAGACAGAAGAATTTGTTTTGAACGTAAATACTGGAATTGCTAGAGCACTTAGATATGTAAAAGCAGTTTAATATCTATTATTATCCCTAAACCAAAGACCCTATTGTTTATCTCAGTTCATGACAAAATTTCACACATAAGACATGGAAATGCCACTCACAAGCACACTGCAAGCATAGCAATGTCGCACGTAATCAAAGTAAAAACTTGGCAACCCTGTAGGAGGGCCTGTCCTGCTCTGCCTCGGGAAAGCTGATGGATTGCGCAATACTGGTATTCATAAAAAGAACCTGGGCATGCTAACATACCTGTGCCTAACTCTGACAGGAACCCTCTACATCAACACCATCACTGCAGACTTTCCTCCAAACTGGATGCAGTTCTCAAAATATCCTCAGTCTTCTGGGTGGCCAAGAGCTGAAATCAAAGAATAATTCTGAGGCTTTTACAGTAGCAGGTACTGGGATATTATTTTCTCTGAGAGAACTAGGGCCCTACTAAGAGCCGGTGTGCTGGTGGAGAGTATAGGTGTGTGCTTGATTTTTAGGACATAGAGATGTGACTTGCTATTGCTGTACCTATGGAACCTATTTATGTCATCAAGAGAGAGAATGTAATATAATGTGATGCTTTGTTGGTGATGGTGGAAGGTGAAGGTCATTTGGAGCAAGCGATCCCTGTACCTGAACAGTGTTTAATTTATAAGTGACCCTGCAAAGGCAAAAGGTGGAAGCAGCAAGAAGCTTACTCAACAAGTCTGTGAATGTAGATTCTTTCTCCAACTGAGCTGAAAACTTCCTACATGAGACCACTTGGCAAAACAAAAATCCTTTACACATCTGACCCAACAAACTACAGGAATTATCTAATGGCTGATTCTTAGGTAAAATATATGAAAGAGCAGTTTTTTTCAAGTTTACAGAGAAGAATGACTTGATGGCAGATCAACAACCCATATTCAGACCGCATAGAGGCAAAGAGTCAGTACTAACATGCATGTGATATGACCTAAAAATCACAGAGGATAAGAATAGAGTGACCCTCCTACTCTTTCTGGACCTTTCAGCAGCATTTGGCACAGTCTGCACTGCACTCTACTCCAAAGACTCCATCATATTTAACTATGTGTAAATAATCTAAAATGGATTCCATCTCACCTCAAATATAGACAAAGCTTGGTATACTTATCAGCTTCATATCATCCCTTCAACACTGTGGCATTCCTCAGGGGTCCATCATATCCTTTCTATTATTCAACTACTACCTAACCCTCTCACAAGATCTGATTGTTTCATTCAGCCTCATTGGCTGTAGTGTAAATATGCAGCTGAAGCCCAAATTATTCTAAACCTAGATGACATGGAAAATTCTAAAAATCAAACTTTGATGACTACCTTTGTGCCATAAATGAATGGCTGGTGAGCTACCATCTACAGCTCAATGCTCCAAAACAGATATCATGATCAGTGAACAATGGCAAAAACACAAGCTTACCGCTGTATTGCACAAGGAACTTGAGGCTCCTCCAATGACAGCAAGTGAGGGGAGTAACCTAGGAATAACCATTAGTTCACAACTATCCTTTAGATCAAATATCACCAAGGTCACAAAGAGCAGATATTACACAATGAAATCACTGTGAAATATCTTCCCTTATCTTATTTACCAACAAAACTTAAAAGCTATCCCTTCACTCGTAATCTCCAAGCTTTACTAGGTAATGAGCCTATTCCTTGGTGCACTATGTTTCATCTAACGCAAACTACAACTAATCCAAAATGCTGACGCAAGACTCCTTGTCAGTTTCAACCTAAGAGAACACATGACTCCAGTCCAGCAATCACTCCATGAGATAAACATGGTTAGACAAGCAATGTTTAAAGCACTTTGCATCTTCTACAAAACCTCCCAAGCAAAAAAGACACTATGCATTCATGTTCATTTCAATGAATACAAACAAAATAGGACACTGTGCTTCAGATTTACACCACATACATCATACCACATTATTAAAGAAATCCCTATGAGGCACCACTTTCGTAATACAAGCCACTTGGCACTGTAACTCACTGCAAGCCAAAATCCAAAGCATTCAAGAGCATTTAAACTTCAAAAGAGAATTAAAAGCCTGGCTATTTCCAAGCTTACTAAATTGTCTCATAACCCTTGGGCAGGAGCCAGAATAAAAATCATTGCTTCAAGTATTATTTGTGGTCTACAGCAGGACTGGGTGAAATTTTAATTGTTAGAGTAATCAGAGTAATTTAAGTAATTACACATTACTCTCCTGATGTGAAATTACTGAAATTAAGCAAGAACATAGGAACAACAAACTAAGAAAGAGCGAGAGGCTGCTGACTACTGTTGTTAGCGAAAAAGCTTCCTCTGGCCCATTTTGGATGCAAGGGTGCATTATGCACTAATAAAATAGTGCTACATGCTGGATGACGCCTCTCACATAATGACACTGTTAGAAATTGGGTTCCTGGTTGACTGCGATATAAGCCCTGGTCAAGCAGTAACCACAATCCTAGTCATGGTAAGGCACAAGCACACCCTAAATTAACCTGTGTTCATCCTCTGGTAGCTTGGCACAGAGCAGTCAAGATCAACATAAGAGGCAAGGTGCAAAGTATTTGTGAAATGGTAAAACAGTGAAAGCACCACACAAAAAGACTCCACGTGAGGTTAGAAAAAATAGAGCTTAATTTTATGAATCAAATAAGACAAAAATGATGAACAGCCAATAGGTAAAACTGGAGTTATGATATTTTAAAAAATAAACTGTAAAATATCACTTCAAAGCATAAAGGGCCAACCGGGGATATCTGGTGGCGCTGGACCCGGTCTAATACAAAGGTTCAGGATGACTGTGATGGAGCGCGGGTCGGATACAGTCCCAAAATAGTTCTGCTAAAGTTTTACGTTCTCAAGTTTTGTACCAAGAGTCCAGTGAAGCAGGTCGCCGGGAGCAAAGATGGCAGTGGTCGGCGTTGCGTGAAAAGCAGGTCGGGCATCGTGGATGGGTGGGCTGGAGCCTTATGGGCTGCATTCCATGCCCGACACTTGATGTGCGAATAGACAAACTTGCTGCAGCTCGCGCTGATTTCCGGTGCAAGCGGCGCAGTTCTGGAGCAAACAGGCCCATTGGCATTCACAAAGAGCCCAAAAATTTGACTTTAAGAGCGTATAAACCCCTTTTAAGGAACCAGGACTTGATAGGTGTCCCTTGGGGGTCAGGAGCTTGTTGCAGACAGGTCCAGGAGCTGTGGCGAGTCTGTTATGTTCACAATGCTCATATCAGGAGGCCAGCAGACTAGCCCTTTGAGTCACTCTGGGGTCCTGGGTTCAAGATGGGCTCCAGGTCCAGTTCTTCTTCCCCAGGCAAGAGGGCAGCAGGTGAGCACAGGAAGGCAGCAACTCCTTCAGGGTAGCAGTTCAGCAGAGTAGCAGTCCTTTCAACAACACATAAGTCCTTTTTCCTGGCAGAGTATCCACAGGTCCAGAGGTGCACTGAATGGTGGTGTCAGTGGTCCATTACTTATACCCAGTGGTGCCTTTGAAGTGTGGGAGACTTCACAGACATGACTTTGAAGTGCACAGAGTCCCTGTCCTCCCTGCCCTAGCTCCAGACTTGCTACAGGGGGTTATGACACCATTTGTGTGTGGACAGGACACAGCCGATTCAGATGTAAATGAGGTTGTGCCCAGCTCCTCCCTCCCATCCAGCCAGGATGGCCCATCAGGTAACACCTAAGCTCTCATTGTGTGCGGCTGTGTAGGGGTGATACACAAAGCCCAGCTGTCACTCTCCCCACATATCTGAACAGAGACAGGCAGCAGGCACCAAATGGCTCAAGTAAGAAGATGCCAACTTTCTAAAAGTAAAAAGAACAATTGATGGACAGAATCCAGAACAATGTCATACATTCACTCCAGTACAGAGATCTGGGCCTAAATCCATCGTTTTTTTGCTCCCTATGCCATTCCAGTTTGAACTCAGCCATATGCAAATTAGTCTTGACCCTGCTCCCTATGGGATCAGTCCAGCCCGAACTGCCAGGTCAGCTCCTCCCTGGAGTGGAAAAAGCATCCTGGGACCGGTCCCAGGATGCTTGTTTCCGGTCCAGGGAGGACCTGGCCTGGCAGTTCGGGCTGGACTGTTCCCATGAGGAACAGGGTCAAGACTGATTTGCATATGGCTGGGTCCAAACTGGGGTGGCATAGTGAGCAAAAGAAGGATGGATTATACCCAGATCTGTGACTGGGGGTGAGTGGTTGAAACATTTCAGCACTCCATCCATCATCTTGTTGTGTTTGCAACTTTCTAAAAGTGGCATTTTCAAAATTGCTATTTAAAATCCGACTTCCCCATAAGTTGTGTTTCTAAATTGTGATCCCAGAGACACCAAACTTGAATCAGATTTTTCTTTCAATTTGGAAATTGCACTTATAAAATGTAATAAGGTAATCCCAATGTTATCCTATAGGATATATAGTCCTAGCAGTGGTGAAACATGAATTTAAGAGTTTTGCACTACCAGGACATGTAAAACTTAAAAGTACATGTCCTTCTTTTTAAATACACGGCATCCTGATCTTGGGCTGTCCAGAGCCTACCTTAGGGTGACTTATATTTATTAAAAAGGAAGGTTTGGGCCTAGGAAGAGGTTTAACTGGCCAGGTTGACAAGGCAGTTTAAAACTGCAGGAACAGACTCTGCAATGGCAGGCTTGAGACATGTTTAAAAGGCTGGTGAAGTGGGTGGCACAATCAGTGCTGCAAGCCCACTAGAAGCATTTAATTTACAGGAACTGGCCGCATGTAGTGCACTTTACTAGGGACTTACCAGTAAATTAAATATGCCGATTGTAGATAAGCCAATATGACCATGTTTCAGGGAAAGAGCACATGAACTTTAGCACTGGACAGCAGTGTTAAGTGTGCAGAGTCCTAAGGTCAGCAAAAATGAAGTCTGCAAACACAGGAGGTCTGAAGGCAAAAAGTCAGGGGAAACCACGCCAAGGATGCCAGGTCTAACAGATGCATAATAACTAGAAAGTTTGAGGTAATTGCGAATGATTAGACTAGAGAGAATTACTCCAGTTAATCCGACCCCCTAGTCCACAGCCCACAGATTGGAACCGTCTGTGGACCGTAGATTATGGGATGATCTGACCTGTGTTTAGCCTGGCTTTTATACAATAATGTCAATTAATGTATAACCAACCTGGCCCATACTAATACTAATGCTAATACTAATACCATACTACTCAGCAGTTAGACAGCCAATTGTAGTTCAAACAAGCTCCATAATGACTCCTCTACACTGCTTGACCCTCTTGCACTCACGTAAGCAGACCTACTAAGGGTCATGTCCATCACCCAGTACTGTACCAGTTCACAGCAATAAACCATCCATCACCAACTGAGGGCGCATGGAAGAGATATGACAAATATGATTCATCAACAAAAGACTAATTTAGATTACCACTATGGGTTCCAATTAGCTACACACTATTACCTCCCCTTGAAATCTCACAGTTACAATCACATATGGGATGCTACTACCAAAGTGAACCCTAGCAGAAATCCCAACCATCTCTCAATCCATCCTACAGCTGCTCAGGACCATAAGTTTGAACTAAAAGTCTCTGATTGGATAACCAATTGCTGTAAACAGCTTAGTGAAATACTGTAGCACTCACCTTTTCTACATGGTCACCTATGATTTTTTGCCTAAATCTGGACCCTTTTTTTGCTGGACTTAGAACTCAGTTCACTTTGCTCCTGTGAAACAGGAGTAAAATGCCTGTGCTCCCCTTTAAACATTGTGAAATTGCCTTATCCCTGTTTGACATATTCAGCTTGCCTATTATACCCTACTATATGGTTGAAAGTGTTTCCATGACCTGGAAGTAAAATGCCACCTATTGTGCCATCCACTTCAGTGACAATGCAGACACACTTTTAGGCCTACCCTGTGTAGCCTGACTGTAGCACGTTAAAAACCGCAATGTATCCTTTCAACAGGTCATAATCTCCATTTAAAATATTAATAAATCACCTCTATGTAGGCTTTGTAGCCCACAATGTCAGGATGCATGGAATTTAAAGTGGGATGAGTAGAAATTAAATATTAACATGTCTTTACAGCAACTATCACACAAAAGTTCTTTTTCACAGTGGCAAGCCTAGTTGTCCTGTTATACCTGGCATCCTTGGTGTGGTTTCCTCTATCTTTTTGTCTCTACCTCCAGTATTTTTGATGTTATGCTGGACTTCGTTTTTGATGTTTTATGTACTCTGGGCACTTTACCACTGCTGGTCAGTGCTAAAGTACAAGTGCTTCCTGTGTAAATGGTAATTCTGATTGGTTATACATGATTGGCATGTTTTGATTTACTGGTAAGTCCCCAGTAAAGTGCACTATGTGTGCCCAGGGCCTGTAAATCAAATGCTACTAGTGGACCTGCAGCACTTCCGCCACCCACATGAGTAGCCCTGTAAACTTGTCTCAGACTTGCCATTGCAGTGTCTGTGAGTGCAGTTTCAAACTGCCATGTCGACCTGGCAAGTGCACCCACTAACCAGGCCCTAATCTTTCATTTTACTATAAGTAAGGCACCCCTAAGGTAGGCCCAAGGAACCCCCATGTGCAGTTTATTTGCAGTGCAGTGTATGTGAAATTTATGTCATGTACTGGCGTGTTTTACATGTCCTGATAGTACAATACTGCCAATTTAGTTTTTCACTATTGCAAGGAGCAGCTCTCCCATAGACTACCATTGGAGCTGCCTTATAACATATCACAAGTGTAACTTTCAAATGAGAGCAGCTAGAGATTTGGAGTTTGGGCTCTCTCAGATGAGAATTTAAAAACACATATTTTAGTAAAGATGGTTTTTAAATGGTTTGTTTGAAAATGCGACTTTTAGAAAGTGCACATTTTTCTTGTTTAACTATCCTGTGCCTCTGCCTTCTTGTGGAATCAATGTCTGGTTTAAACTGACAGGGGCCTGTTTGTGCATTCACTCTAGACAGTCACACAAAGGAAGTTGAGGTGTGCTCTGTATACCCTGATGGCCCATCACCAGGCTGATGGGCCTTCATGAGCTTAGCTTGAGTGATGTGAGACGTTGTCACATACACCTGAATAGGGCTGTGCCTGGTCTCTCACAATGCTGCCCCCCCTCCTGGTGTGTGTCTGGAGCCAATACCAGGCAGGACAAGAACGTGTGCACTACAAAGACAATCCTTTGAAGAATGCCTACTTCAAAGGTCAAAAGGGGGATAAGTATTGGACCTAAAACCCTATACTTTTAGAACATTTATCAAGTGGAGACTCTGCCAAGGAGAAGAGCTTAAGAGCTGTGAGGAGGAGTACTGCCCCTTTGCTGTGTGTTGCTTTGCTGGGTTGGCCTGCAGCTGCTGCTTCTGCTTTGGAGAGGAAAAAGACTGGACTTTGCTTTGTATCCTGCTTGTGACGTTACCCCCAAGAGCTTGTGTGTGCTTGCCTCCTGTTAAGAAGTCTCATGACCATCAAAGGTTTCACCTGCAGCATCCCTGAACTCCACTGCTAGGAGTTCTGACCTGCCAAGTGGTGCCAATCCCAGTTCTGGGCCTTTGGAGGCTGTACCTGCTGCAAGCTACAAAAGTCTTGAAAATCGACACAGCCCTTCCATCGCCTGTTTTTCTGATGCATCACTGCCATGCGGGAAAAGCGTCTGAGCACCGCCGCCGTATGGCTGAAGAAATTGACTCAGCGCCTGCCTGTGGCCAAATACACCACCACAGCCCGAGTTCAGGGCACAGTGTCTCCGAAGTCTGAGACTGCCGCAATGACTCCAACGCAGGCCCTGCTGTGCAACTGAAAGAATCGACACATTGTGGGACCATGGCCGAATAAATCAATGCAGCGCCTGTTTGCTGCCGCTGCACTGACCTCCAGTGCGTTCGGATTTCCCCACAGCGCAATTGTGTGCCAAATTGTCCACCGCATCATCCGCAGACCAGAACTGTCTTGTATTTTGACGCATCGCTTCCCGTTACAGTCCAGTTTTGACCCAACACTTCCCCTGCGTGCAGCAGAACTGACGCATCGCCTCCCCAGGGAAAGGACGCATCACTGGGTTTCCTGCTGATTCCCTCCTCTGAAGCTGTTTTTCTTTGTGGATTTTGATGCATCTAAGTGTAAAATCACTGCATCTGTAGAGTTCTATGGACAGAATTGCTTGAAACCTTTAAAAAACAATTTTTTGAGTTCTGTATGTTGGATTTTTGTCGTTTTGGTCTTGTTTGGTTTAGCTAAAGATACTTTATTTTTCTAAACTGGTGTGGTGTCCGGGTGTAGTGTTTTCACTGTGTTACTGGGTGTTATGTACAAATACTTTACATTGCTTCCAAGATAAGCCTGACTTCTCATGCTAAGCTATCAAGGTGGTGAGCAGGGGTTATCTTGGATGTGTAACTCCCTTACCCTGACTAGAAGGTAAGGTCCCTAGTTGTACTGGGTGCATACCACCGCTAACTAGAGACCCCCATTTCAAACATGTCCTATATATAAAACCAGAGTAAGGATTAAAATCCTAATACTGTATCTAGGGAATGACACTAGCGGGAAGAATAATTAAACAACTATTTGAATAGTTATTAAAATCAAATTCAATGGTGAAGCTGGATTTTTAATAAATGTCATGGTAAGGTCCTTAGTATATGGTTTAGAAAATGTGCCCAGGGCTTCAGAGTTAACTGCAACCTGTGGACTGCAGGACCTATTGTGCCATCTACACCGTTGGCCTGTAAAATATGTCTCGAGGCCTACCATGTGTGGACTGACTGCATTATCCTAAAACACTTGCTGTCAAATCTGTCAAAATAACACTTTTTGACAGGCGTGAAACCCTGCTTTTCAATATTAATAAGTTACCCCTAAGTAAACTGTGTTGCCCACGATGTAGGGTGTTGGAGATTTAAAAGTGGAACATGTGCAAAATTTATGTTTTCATGTTCCTCCAGTGACTAGTCCACAAAAGCTATTTTCACTAGCAGACCTGTAGCTGAATCCTAGAAAGTGGAAAAGTGCAGATAAACTTTACTCTGTAACTAGAATAGTCATTCAAAGAATATTTTTCATATTTTAAAAAAATCCAATTTAGTGTGGAAGGTAGATTTTTATTAAATATTTAGTAAAATTAACTTTTTGAAAGTTACCTTTTTCCTGCCTGAAGCTTCTGCAGGCTAATTTGCATTACCATGCCAGCAGCTGGCCATACAGTGCTTGCCTTTAATGAGGTCTCAAAAATGCTCCCAAAGTAGTACAGTGGCTTAGACCTGGGGTCAGGGCAGCTAGGTTTGGGAGATGTGACCACTATCAGCTCAGGAAGGAGACATATGGGAGGGCCAGGAACTTTATTCAACAGAAATTCCGAGGTGAAGCCTGCCCATTTATAGTTTAGTATAAGGATAGACCTGGGAGGGAGAAAATCTTTGTTTCTCAGGCCCACACTACCCAGGCTGCCCACAAATACAGAAGGAGTGAAGCGGCCCCCAAACCTCTTTGGAGTGGGCAAAAGTGAGGGGATTGCTCATTTCCTGGCCACACATTTGGCTGGATACAAGTGCTCTATGCAATTGAAATATGTTTCTTCTACTTTTGATTGTAGGAGTAAGGCCTACTATGGCACTGTTTGTGGTAGGGCGCACAGGAACTTCGTAAAAAGTAGGTAGGGTACCTTGAGAACGTTTACCCCATCGGTTAAGTCATGGCCAGGAGTCACTTCCACCCACTGGATAGCACAAGCCATAAACGTGACACCCCCCCAAAGAACTCTTCTCAGAACACTTACTGGATCTGCAGAACATCAGAGGAGGACTGGGTCCTGCTTTCTGTTACCTGAGAGGAGCCCTGAGGACTGGAACTGCTACCTATTAGTACCCAGGACAAAGAAATGGACTCCAAGAATCACTTGGAAGACCTCTGTATTGGCTACAGGGACAGGACACAATAAGCTGCAAGAGACCTTTTACCTAAAAAGATCAGTTGACCAGTATCAACTGGACCATGACATGAGCTTGTTGGTGGCCTCTGTACCTGTGTTCTGTGTTTTTAGTGGCCTTTCATGTGCGACTCACCACATGTAAGGTCCTTGCCCTCTGCATGTAACATATGCCTCTATTTGAGAATACCTAGCTGATAAAAAATCTCGATTTTTGTTTGTGTATTGATCTAGGTTTACTAGCACTAAGAACAGGGCAGAAACATTATGGCCATAAGACGATGGTCTGAGCCATTGTGCTCTCATTCCATCACGTAGTTGGTTTTAGATGCACCAGATGTCACCACTAATAAAGGTAAAAACTTGTTACCTCTACGTACTTTTAACTATATCTGGATATCCCTGTTTTGTCCAGGAAATTATCTTATTTAAGAACTCCCTCCATCAGATTTACTAGAAGGTCGAGTCTGCCCTGGTGGTATTGCCCTGCCAGGGTGGGGAGAGGCTGCCTATGATGAAGCATGTCACATTACGTGAGTGAGGCTTCCTCTTCCAATAAGATTGGTCATTCTTCTCCTCTTGGGCTTACCCCTATCCACCCCAGAGTCTTGATAATTTGATTTGAACCATAACACTAATAAACATAGGGGTGCAGAAGCCACCATACCTTTATGTGTTTTGGATGTTTCCTTTAGGAGGACGTGTGGTAGCGTACACTTCCCCCTCTCCTTTTGTGTTTTGAGTTGTTAGTACAGCAATTTTTGCTGAGAGAGGTTTCCACTGACACAATACTGAGCACTGATTTTGTCTAATATGTGTAATTCTCTCCATTGCAATATAGAGTTTATCATTTGACAACAAGGAGGTATCATCTATTTAGGCAGCATCCTCACTCTAAGGAGATACTACCTTGACACAAACAATCGCTAGGCTGGGAGATTGGGATCCACTACAGTAAAAACTTTACTCCATGGGGTCGTCATGACAGAGTACCTGTGGGGCAATGCAGCCCCAAAAGGGCTATTAGTCACAAATGAGCCTAGTATTTTCCTAGACAACAAAGAATTTAGAAGAGATTGGGCACTTATTGCTTGGATCTGTACCCAAGACTGGCTGGTCCTAATGATAAAAATGGCCAAGAAACTATCAGATGCCCTGGTGATTCAAATCAGGACAAGCAAGAACAATCTAAAGGCAGGTCTCACTGCAGTGGTGTTCAGGAAGAAACTTGAGGAAGCCAATAAAACCATAACAGAGTTTAGGAATGTCCTTATACAGTCCAAGATTTCAAAGTTCCTGACGGACCTGAATGAATTTTCCCACAAGCTGGCTTACCCGTATTCAAAGGAGGATTATGTGGCAAGACCTGCTACAACTTCAGATTCTTTTTCTGGTAGCAGTTTCTCTTTGGACTCAGAAAAGGAGTACAAACAGTGGCCCAACAGAGAAGAGGGAGGAGATGGAACTGATGAGCTTTCTTCCCCACTCAAGCACCATTTGGTGGTCCCACACAAGGTGAAAACGTTGGACTGGCCCCCTACCTACGGTCCACCCTCTAACTTTGGTCCAGCCTCATTCATTCATCAACAGAACATGCCCTGTTTCTATCCCAAGTAGTCTTATTTAGGGAGAGGACGAGTGAGAGGCAGAGGCAAGAGGCAAAAGAAAGGCAGTTTTGTGTCAAGGTGGGGAAACATAACAGGGAACCACACCCGAGAAGGTACCAACCTAGAGCACAAGCAGGTCCTGAACAAGCATGAGGACATCACTATCAATTATAGTGAACGTATCCTCTCTGTCACAGAAAAGAAAGTTCTCAGCAAACGGTTAGGATTTGTACCCACCGCTAAGGTCAATATCTCAAATTGAAGTTGGAACTCACTGAGTTCCTTCAGAAAGTGAGACTTAAAGTGTTCTTTAAATAAAACCCCTGTGAAGAACAGACCGACATCAATACTGGACTGCGCCCAAAATCTACCTTTACCCTACTACATTTGGCATGCCACCAGAAGTGTTGGCATTTCAAAAAGGCGGTGAACAGGGACATTGACTCACTAAACAATGACCATATTAAACATTTTTGTAACACCGTAAAGGAGGAAATGATGGCCATAAAAAGCATGCCCAGTAATGAGTTAATAGTGATGAAACCAACCGATAAGGTTGGGGCGATTGTGATCCTCCCAAAGACTATGTACAAGGCAGAATGCCTTAGACTCCTCTATGATACTCGCAACTACAAGCGTCTCTCAAGGAACCCAACTTCTGAAGTACAGAAAGAGATATCTTTCCTGGTAACCAAGGGAACTGACAATGGGTAAATAACTAAGCATGAGTCTGATTTCCTGATTTAAAAAGAGCCGAAAGTACCTTACTTTTACGTGTTTCCAAAGGTGCACAACAACAATTTACCCCCCCAGGAGACCCATTGTATTGGGAATAAGATCTGCACTCAAACCTCTTTCACAATTTTGGGATGTGTTTTTGAGACCCTTAGTAAAAGAGATGCCCACCTTCCTCAAAGACATTAAGGGCGTTCTTAACATGATCAAGGACATACTCTTTGATCAGGAAAGAGAATTACTCATCGGCCTAGATAAAATCCTAAGTGAGACAGTATGGGAGTCTATGACACCATGTGAATTCATACTTGATAAGACACACCAAGCATTGACTCAGTAGTACTTCGAGTACGAAGGAAAAATTGCAAGTACATAGAACATCAATGGGGAGCACCTTAGCCCCCAGCCTTCGAATCAGAGTATGTGCTCCCCCCCCTACAACCCATTTAGAGAAAACATCAAATTGTGGAAGTGTTACGTAAATGATGTAAATGCTCATAATCTGGAAAAGAAGTCAACACTGGCCCTTATAAACCTACTAGTATCTGACAATGAGGGTTCCCTGAGAACAGAGGTCTACTCCAAGGAGACAGATAGGAGCAACCTGCTCCGCTTCGAGAGTTATCATCCTCAATCTTTACAAGAGAACCTTCTAGTGGGTCAATTTTTATGTCTGAGATGTAACTGTTCCAACACAAAGGACTTCAAGGTTCATGCTGAGAGACTCACTAAAAAACTGACAGAAGGGAAATATCCCCCCTACCTCATCAGAAGAGCTAATAAGAGAGCGCTAAAAAGTCCTATCCAGGAAATATTGATCTATGTGTCAACCTTTAATGATCATCATCATCAAAATACTTTATTCAGTTTTTAAAAAAACATAAAAGTGCACAAAGTAAGCACAGCAGTAAAAAATGTATACAATACAATAAAATGATCCATCCAGTTAAAATCGGTAATCGTGACAATGTTCAAACATCTGAAATACATCATAAAAATCTCAATAGATAAAAATGAGAATATGGGCCGTCATGCTGGTAGCAGAATATGGTACGAGTTCTCACAAGCCCTTTACAAAGAGGGTACCATAACTAGCCTGAAATACTGTTAGAACATGTGGGGTGTTATGAGTATGTTTGAGTCCCTGTTCTAAGGAATGTACAGAAAAACTGTGGCAGGTAATCCCTCCATCATGGGCCAAACCTAATCGAGAAGTATCTTAAATCCCAAACTATCCGTCCTGCCACTACTGCACCAGTACTCTGGCTCTAACACTCCAACTCCAGTGTAGACATTTGGCAACTGCACAAACTATGGATTCTTTAGTCTCACAACGCAGCAGCCTAAGTGGCACTAAGCATTGTCTAACCCCAAAGAGTCTACAAATTGGGAGCAGTCAACACTTCCTCAGATGTTCATCGCCTGGTAAAAAGAAAATGAGATGCAATAGGGTCTCTTCTGCACAGCAGCACACTTGACAGATAGTGCATTCTTCAATTTTAGATTTACATCTGGAGCAAAAAGACTGGAGTGGTAAAGTGCCATGGCGAGACTTAATGTATAAAGGTTTAGCAGCATGATTTGGAATACGATCTAGGAAGCATTCAAACTGGCTATATGGTTTAAAATCTAAAATTCAGCTGTGAGCGATCCATAATTCTTATTGCTCACCTCAAGGCCCTACACATAAGCCCAGTAAGTGTGAGGTCAGATCGAATCTCATTGTTGAGCCAGTAGTCCTCTAGTCCCGATTGAGGCAGCGAGTCCTTAATGTAACATGCCCACTTTATTCTACAGCTCGTATCTTCTTCAGCTATGTCCCTAAAAGCGTTGTACTATTCGGCAAGAGCCAGGGTATGCTTAAGTCTACACCAATACGAAAGAGGCCGTAACTCTGCCTTACGAGTGATAGAGTATGCCCATATCCCATCTTGGAGAAGTAAAGGCGTGCTTTTGGGAAGGCTGAGCAGGGACCTTAAAAAGTTATTTTCTGCTACCCCAGCACAATCAAGCCAGATGAGCCCCATAATTCAGCACCATAAAGGGCGTTACCCTCTGCCTTGGTACTATACACCTTTAATGCTTGTGAAATGCGCCTCTTTTGGGGTCTGATACAGCCTCAGAATACCAGACACATTCTCGCATAAATTCATACTGTTTTTCTTAACTTGAGGAAGTCAAAACATATTCTGAGTTATCCGTATCCAAGGTAATCAAAGGAGGTTACCCTGTCAAGGCTACTTCCTTCAAGAATGATGGAACCTCTAAATGACCTGTGGGGATTTATATTCATAAATTAAGTATTTGTATGGTTATTTACCAACCCACGATCAGCACAAAAAGCAGCAAAATGATTCACCAAGGTCTGCGGGCCAGCTGGAGTCTTAGAGACCAGCAAGGTGTCATCTGCAAATAGAAGCAAGGGAACTTTTAGACCCGAACCCAAGGTGCGTCATTTTCACAGTAATCAAGGTAAGCTACCACATAATTAAGGTAGAGGGAAGATAAAGTGGGGGCTAATAGACATCCCTGCCAAACGCCCTTGTGAATCCCAATAAGTTCTGTCAGATCGCCCTGCGCCCAGAGTACCTGAGTGTAAGTATCCTGATGTAGGTACACAAGGACATTCAACAAATAGAGAGGAACCTTTTTTGACTTCAGTACCTCCCAGAGTTTCTGGTGGGGAACCAAGTCAAAAGCAGACTTTATGTCCACAAACACTAGATAGAGATGTGACCTCTGCAAAATGACCATCCTCCAATAAATAGTGAGAAATCCAGAGACTTAGTCAATTGTGCTTACTTCTCTCCTAAAGACAGCTTGGAGGTTAGATAGTGCATTTTTCTCTTCTATCCAGAGGTCAAGTCTGTTCAGTATCTGCATGCAAAAAACCTTCTGGATCACTTCAATGAGGCTTATTGGCCTATAACTGAGAGGGAAGTCCCTAGAGCCCTTTTTGTAAACTGGAATTATCTCTGCTGCCTTCCAGCTAACAGGCATATCCAGACCCTTGAGAATTGCATTAGACAACTTGTTCATATAACTTGCACCCTCCAGATGGAAAATAAATCAGAAAGTGTACAATGGATAGAATTATGGTCACTGTCGATTCGTGGGACCACCATCATAACAGCTATGGATCACCATAAGGGGAGGGCAATTAATATGTAGTGGATCCCACTGGCGTGGCCTAGGCAATTGAATATGGGAGTGCTTGTAGGTCAGATTTCGTACGGCCATTACATGCCCTTAATCTAAGATAAAGCTTAAGTGAGAGAAGTTAATAGACTGTCTCAGTCCATTGCTTCACAGGTTCGATATCTAGTGTGGGAACCCCCCATTCCTCATCTTCTGAGTCAGTAAGAGAGTGACCATTATTGTCGAGTGATTTGAAAGTAGTATTAAAATCACCCACAACAATTAGGATATTGAGTATATTGAATTTCTCCCTGTGAGCCATGACTGCTTTCAGTGTAGTTGTTTCAACTCCCCCTCTAATCCCGCGATTGTACAGATTGTACAAGTAAAACATGCTGTTGTCCCTACCTTTGATGGTTATACTTTGGATATCAGGAGAGGTGACATCAAGGGAGCACAACTTAACATTTAATGAAATTCATAGCCAGACTAGAAGGCCTCAAAGGAGTGTCCTTTCCTGTTATGTCTAGCTGGGACAAAAAATTAACATAGCCCAGTCCATGAACGGGTTCAAGGCACCATGTTTCTTGGAGCAAACATATGTCAAACTGATCTATAAATGAGCCCCATTCAGGATCACCCAGCTTAGACCTAACAAACTCCACATTCCAGGAGAAGATGTTTAAGATGTTTTGGTTCGTCGGTTGGTTTACCCCTGGTGGGATAAAGGTTACCACTGGTGAAGATCTACAGGGCAAAACCCCACCTGTTAGGAGTATATTTGGCAATGTTGCCCCATCAAAAGCAGGGGGTTCCCCTCCTCCCGCAGGTATGTGATCACTATTACTGCAGAATCAATCCACCATAGATGTCCCCAAAACTTGGGTTGAAGCTGAGGGTTGGGAAATGGATAGAGACTGTGAAGGACATGGGTGACTACGCTTAAAGCAAATGTGGGAGCCAGTCAGGGGATTTTAACGCAACTCCAGACCTACAGAGCCTTCTGCCATCTGGATATGCTTTACTCAAAGCTCAATGTAATCAAAGGCCCCCTCTTGTGCTGATAAATCATAAAATCTTTTGGCATATAAAATATCCGGGCAAATTAAAGAATAGCAGGGGTGCACTGGCCTTACATAGTGAATGCATTTGTTTGCTAGTGAGTCCATCTCTTCTCCGCCCCCCAGGCTCAACTTGGGGACCTTTGTCATAAAGAAACTACTCGGCCACCCTAGCTGGCCCGCATGTCCCACCTCTATTATCCCTTATGTTTGTTTCCTGGGAGAAGGGACTAGCTACTGAATACTCAGCGTCAATCATATCTGGCACCACCGGGCCAATAAGGGCAGCCCTTGGCCTGCTAAGGGTAGAGGGGGTACCCTGTGCTGCATTTTAGATGGAAGGAGTTTCAAAATCGGGGAGTGCACATGCTGCAATCCAGGGACGTTTAGGTGCCCAGTTTCGTCACTATTATTTTTCCGCCTATTTTGGTTGGCGATTAGTTTTGTGTTTGAGCTAGTGGGTAAATTGGGAGAGATGTTAGAGTACAGGTCACTTTCTGAATGCTTGAGTACCCCAACTTCGTCTGACAAGGCTACAACCTGCTGTTTTAGGTTAAATACCTTGTTTTGTAAACTTTTGACCAACTTGACAGTATCTGAAATATTCTCATTATCCGAAAGCCCTGTTCTAAAGTCCACAGCAAAGCAATGTGTTGCTTTATCCCTAAGCCACTCAGCGCCTACTCCATCATCCGAGTCAGCGCACAGTTGTTGGTCTGCAGGGACGGCATATCTATTTACACATGTAATAGTTGGTTCCACTAATGTGGTCACAGTTACTTTGGGGTTGGGGTCAACGGTGGTATCACTGATGAACTTACGAGGCGGCATCATCCGAGTCAGCGCACAGTTGTTGGTCTGCAGGGACGGCATATCTATTTACACATGTAATAGTTGGTTCCACTAATGTGGTCACAGTTACTTTGGGGTTGGGGTCAACGGGGGTATCACTGATGAACTTACGAGGCGGCTCAGGCATTACGTCCTTCGAGCAAACTGGGCTCTTGTTTGCTCTAGATGGTATGCTCTTTACTTTTTTCACGAATATAGGAGCCATTTTCCAACCTTCCTTCCCCTGTATCAAGCATTCTTTTTTGTTACCCCCAGAAGAGTTTCAGCCTGTCTTGATCAGGCAGTCAGTATCCTCTAATGTTGTATTTGGTTTCTGACTATGTGCCAGATTGCTAGTGGTTAGCTTGGAGCTCTTCTTCCTTGCCAATTGAAAAGGGATCACTGGTTCAGTTCACAGCAAAACAAAATTTATTGTGCGGGGCAAAATTTAACCATTGGGAAGACGCTCACTCACTCCTCAAAGGCAGTACGCTTGAATGGCAACACACCTCCTCCAGTAATAAGCGATAAAGATACTCCAGAGATGGAAAGGAAAGAACAAAGGCTATAATAGGATACAGCTGGAAGCCATGAGCTCCCCACATGCTTTCAAAGGGTTACACTTTTTATTAAAAGGATATATTACCAGTTTTGCGCAGGCACACACACCCACAGGTCTCTATTATGATTCTTTTTTTATCAGTCATGGGGCAAAAAGAATGCCACAAATACCAGAATCCCAAGGGAAAACGAGTGGTATAGATTGAAAAGAAAAACGGCACATGTGGCTGTACCTTGACGGAATAAGAGAATCCTTGTCGGGAGTGCAGGAGATGATTGGAGTACAGAGCCAAGGGGGTGGCCCAGCCCTGCCTCTTCCTGGTGCTGACAGGTGCAGGACGGGTCCACTGTTTGCCCTGGCTTTGCCCTGGCGTGTGCGCATCTAGAGCTGCGAGAGGTTAATGGGCACTATATAGCGTGCGACGCAGGAAAATCTGGTGCAGTCCCGCCTCCTGAAACAATTGTAGTATAGGACATGAAGTTTCTCTGGGCTCAATACGGCTACCAACACTCCTTGGACATACCATGCCACGTGAAGTGAATGGGTGCTATATAGTATGCGGCACAGGGAACACGTGCAGCCCTACCTTCTGGAACAACTACAGTGTGGGACACAAAGTCAATCTGGGCTCAATACTAACCCTGGGCAGAGCAGGCGTACTGCCTCTACGCGAAGTTCCACGGAGTTGGAAAGCAACTCTGTGGAACTTCGCTACGCTCCGCGCCCTCCCAAAATAATTAAAAATAAGTAAAAGGCACTTAATTGCCCCGTGGCTGCCTTCTCCTTGACATTTCCGCTCTCCTGTCTCCTCCTCGATGTCCTTCTTCACTAATAACCCCTACGTTTTACGTCTTGCGCAAGCGCACTCGCAAGACATACAACGTAGGGGTTATCAGTGAAGCAGGACGGCGAGGAGGAGGCAGGAGAGTGGCGATGTCGAGGAGGAGGCAGCTACGGGGCAGGTAAGTGCCTTTTACTTACTTTTAATTATTTTGGGAGGGTGGAGGGGCCAGCTAACTACGCTCTGCCACGGAGTCGTAGTTTTGCCTGAACACCGCGTTCGCAACGGAACGCAGAGTAGGCAAAACTACGTAAACTATGCTGGCGGAGTGTAGTTAACCGCCCGGGGTTACAAAATACCGGTACCAACACTCCCTGGGTATTCCCTGTAACCGATAATTCCTTATCTAATGAATTGCAGAAAATCATCAATAAGAATTGGGGGATTCTGATGTCGGAGGCATTTGTCCCAACACACCAATGTACTCCTTCAAATGGGCCAAACATGAAAGACATATTCGTACACACTTGCCAAAGGAAACCCCTTTTGGATAATAGACAGGCAACACTGTGGGTCATACCACCATCAGTTGGACACTCCTTGCAGCAGTTGTAGTGCATTCCCTTTCCCCAAAAAGATGAAGGAGGTATATCTGGAGTTCAGAACCACATGGAAGTTGAAAGGACTATCGAACTGCAATCCCAAAAAATGTGTTTATATCATACAGTGCCATTTTAATCTCCTGTACGTAGGGATGACGTCAAGAAGCAGAAAAACAAGAATAACAGAACACCGCAGCACCATATATTGCAAACTGGATACCATGAAATTGACGCAACACTACATCTAGAGGATACACTGTTATTGTTATTTAGAATGGTGCATCATTGAAAAACTGAAACAAAAGAAAGACATGACTTAACCACATCTCCTCTTTGAACAGAGATGGATATACAAACTCTGTTCTGACATCCATGGGCTCAATGATGAAATACCCTGGGGTAACTGAAAGTCCCCAAAACAATCATTTTTGCAGACATTGATAATTGGGACCCCCTTACATGACCCCACTACATGACATGTGGTCACTGTAACCCAAGGACTCATCTGTACCATTAGGACCTCTTTGGTACCACATTGTGTTACTGTAAGCACAATATACTTGTATTTATGTCCCCCTAACATCTAATCTTCACCAACAGCACAATAGCTGTTTGGCAAGTAATATATACACTGTCTTAATGTACACTTGCCTTGTGCATGGTGGTTGTTTGCTTGGTGCAACAGCCTATAATACCCCTCTATAGGCCCACCGAGTGGCCATCCATCTCTCTGCTTTAGGTATATTTAAATGAGTGCACTGCCCAGCTCTTCTTACAACCTAAAGATATGAGCACAATTTAAATCATGCTGATCATTTAAGTGATGTATGTCTACCTAGGCAACCACATGCAATAGCTTTGAAGCTTGGCAGCTAATTATGTGAGGTTCTGCAGTATGCACAGAGCCCCTACAGGGCACAGCCCCCCATGCTGCAAAACTTGACATTGATCCCTATTCGAAGCTACTGTCGGACACACATTGGACTACACCTCCTATGTTCCGCAGTGGCCCCACACCTGCATTCACACAGTTACAAAGATCTGCATAGAGTTTCTGGTCCAGTTCCCGAGTTTTACATGGTCATAACAACGTCTTTTTGCTTTCGACTATGCCCTAGCAGTACTACATTCCCCATTTTTGGTGACTAGATCTGCACCAAAAACAACTGCGTATTCTGCCATGTCGGTATAGCTCATTCCACAATGCCACCTTCATCCGACCTCGGCTTTTAGGGGCTAACACCATACTAGTTGAATCATGTAAAAGCAAAATTCATTTTGACTATATGCAGCATACCATTATTGACCCCTCCCCGCCACGCACATGTCAACTACAATCCCCATACTGCAATGGGGCAGCCAGGTTAAGCAAATTAATCAACCTATCCCTCCAACTTAAATAGAGGCTGTAGCCATCATTGCAGTTGTACCTCCGGCTGGATGAGGACGGATGATATGACTCCTGCACATGTACCCCTTGATGACGTACCTGGGAAAATACTCCCAAACTCAGGGTTGCTTTTACTGGGCATTACGACCCTTCTTTTTCCACATATGGTTACTTTAACCTTTGCTGCCTCCCCATAGTGGACATCTACTTTGGGCATTGTGAGGTGTATTTTATGTAGGGGTAGTACCCTGCTACAGTTCGGCAGATTGTAGCATCAACTTTTTTCCTCTTTTTGAGACCCAGTGCACCAAGGCAGCTTTATATGTGACCAATGAAATTGCAGGCTGAGATACACAGGCAAGAGAGTATTGTTGATAAGTACTGATGATTGTCTCATATTAAATTATAGTGTGACTACAGAGGACACTGTCCCTCCCCAGACTGGATGGCAGGTATCCCCTCATTGAGGGTAAGATTTGGGATCAATTAAGCCGTTGTGAATGTTTCTTTGTCACTTTTACATGTGTGTTTATCTGTGTTCTGTGTTTTGCATCGTCTTTACGTGTGACCTACATATGAGGTCCTTGACATGTAACAATTACCTCTATTTGACAATACCTGCCTGATAAAAAATCCTGATTTTTGTTTTTGTATTGGTCTAGGTTTACTAGCACTAAGACCAGGAAGGAATCACTCTGGTCCTTCTAGTGCTTCATTTTAAATTTTCACTTTTGACTATTTGTTAATCTATATCTTTAGGGATCCTTAGCCCTGATGAATACTACCAACCGATATAGGCGACTTAGAATAAGGCAGAAACATGTTGGTGATAAGATGATGGCTTGAACCATTGTTGTCTCATTCCATCGCGTAGTTGATTTTAGATGCACAAGAGGTCACCACTGACAAAGGTGAAAGCCCATGTAGGTCCTTTTAACTTTATTTGGATACCCCTGTTTTGTCCAGGAAATTATCTTATTTGAGAGCTCCCTCCATCGGGGTTACTAGGAGGTGGGCTCTGGTGATATTGCCCTACCAGGGTGAGGAGTTGTTACCTATGATGAAGCGGGTCATATTATGTGAGTGAGGCTTCCTCTTCCAATAAGATTGGTCTTTCTTCTCCTCTTGGGCTTACCCTTATCCACACCAGAATCTTGGTATTTTAGGTGTCAGTGATTTATACCATAACACTGAGAAAAATAGCGTTGCAGTAGCCACCATACGTTTATGTGTTTTGGGCCCTAAGTGATGCCTCTGAGATTCTGGGAGCCTTAGAAGTTGCCCCAAATGGGCTACTTTAGAAACACAGAAAAGTTGAGGCCTAGAAACGTTTTTTGAAGCTTCCAAGACATCCAGAGCATCATTGATACCTCTCAGCAAAGGTGTCCAATTTCAGTGCATCTTCCTCAGATACAGGTTCAGGTTTGCCCAGCTGGAGGATTTTGAGTTCCATAAAAATACTAAATCAGATGGTAAAATCTTTGACCAGGATGACCCGGATGATCATGCTTGGTGCATGAACCCGCGTGCCATTGCGGTCGGCTTGAAATTGCACTTAGATCCTGGTCTACTACTTCCATGGATTATCATTGGCTCTTTGTGCTTTTTGGCGCTATTTTTACTCTATACTTTAAAAATGTATATCTCCAGTTTCCTTCATTGGATTATTGCTGTTTTGATGTCATTCATTTTATGAAAATGTGCCCTATTTGTCAATTAATGTAAGATTTTTTTTTTTGTTTAGTGGTTTGACTTTATTACTGTTTTGGTTTTGCATGAATATTTTACACAATATCCTAAAATAAGCCTGTATGCCCTGTGGATTAGCTACCACGGGTTCAAGCTCAGGTTAATTTACTTACGGGGTTCACCATGACAAGTTAGCAGCATTATCCCTTGAGACAGGCAACTACCTTCCCGAAATAATCCACCTTCTTCCATCAATATTCATAAGAAATACTGTTAAGTGACCAGCATTGTTGTTCAAGGCTGCCATCTTACTGATAGCCATAAACTGCACGTCTGTCTCTCCCACTTCCTCATCCATCATACTGCTAAACAATGCATCAATAAAACTCTAATGGCACCTTGTGGTCCATATGCATGATATGGGAAACAATCACCACAAAGTATCAAAATAAAGGCAACACCCTTCCAACCACACACACTACAGCTAACCATGTAGACAAGCACTTCAGAGTAGCTCATAGGTGTAATAAGAGCTATATAAAAAGAGCTATATATAAAGAGCATAGCGCAGAAGCATGGAGAGGCAATCACTGCTCCTTATTTATAAGCTGTGCTAACTGCAGTGCATGCACTTGTTCAGGAAAGGGCTCTGATGGGCTCCTCCCAGCTCATGGTGGAGAGGAGAAAAGCAGGGAAAGAGAGGAAGTTGTTGTACCCTAATAACCACAGCACATAGGCGATCTGAAAAGAGATCTGTGGCATTGCTCTTAAAGACAGAAACATAGAAAGCGAAGCAAACTGGCTCAACATTCTTTAGCTCATTAAGAAAGGCAGCAATCCCACAAGCCCACCAGATCCCTAAACCACAAAGCAGCACATGTACTTTTTAAATGCATTTTTTTAACTTAAAGACAAGCTGTCTGGAAAGGCTCATCCAATTACACTACTACAGATGCAGGAGGAAGTGTTTTCTCTTTTCTTGAGCCCAGAAATTAGTTAATACACTGTAAAACATCTGTAACAGTTTAAGAAGTATTTTTTCCAAATTCAAAGATACAACATGTCTTTGTGCATATACATGAGCCAGCTGCAATGAAACTCGTTCAAAAATCGACAGATGCACATTTGCCATATGTTTTTGAGAGCTGTTATTGGTCAGCAATGGGTATCTTAAAATCAACCGGCATAGGTACAAAGACTATGGTTAAGTGTATTTAGGGAATGCCAATGGACTCTAAAATATCAGCAAAAAATGCAAAGTTCTAGAGAGCCTAAATTTTTTTCTTTTGAGAGTAGGCATCAGCAGACAAATTTATGAGCAATGGGCTGTACTCATCATGTAGTAGAAAGTTGCAACAATTACCCTACGCTGTGCATTGCTATACTGAATAAAAACATGAGCTGTATTTTCTTGGCAAAAGTAGAATTGACGTTTTCAGGGATATAGGAGTCTTGCTACACTGAATAAAAACATGAGCTGTATTTTCTTAGCAAAAGTAGAATTGACGTTTTCAGGGATATAGGAGTCTTGCTACACTGAATAAAAACATGAGCTGTATTTTCTTGGCAAAAGTAGAATTGACGTTCAGGGATATAGGAGTCTGCTGAAATTAAAAATGAGCTTTCTGCCACAATTGCATATTTCCTTGAGCAAAGCACAAATTCACCTTCGGGAGTGGAACAACTAAACCTAGGGGCAGATTTGCTATGATTTTGGATTGGGGTTGTGTCACTTTTGTGTCGCAGTCCTATGTCCTTTGTGGGGCTTTGCATGGTTTAGAAAATACAAATGAACGCAACGCAGTGCATAGTGAGGCCTTGTGCTACTTTGCATCAGGTAGATGTTACATGGGTAGGCGGTACCATTCATCCACACGTATCTTAATGCAAACCAAGATTTACAAAAATATGTGAATTTGGGTTTGTGCCAAAATGGTGCACCTACCCGACAGAAGTGTGACTAGAAGAAATATCTTTATTTCTTTAAACATCTTTATTTCTCCTCCTTGCTTCCTCTTTCGAGCACACATAGAGGAATTTTCCTCTAAAGATGTTTTGACGAAGGAAAGTGTCACTTCCTGCACAAAAACAATCCTGCCCGTAGTGCAGTCCCTCTAGCACCATGGTGGATGCATTGACGCTAAGCAGCACATAGTGCACCAGCTCAAGGAGCAAGCAGAAATGTGCTCTATCATAGAAGATATGGCACATTTCTGCTCTCTCCCTTTCATGCAATGCAGTGAAGCAAACTTACCTTTCTCCACTGCCTTGCGTAAATTCTTTAAAAATATGTCCCCTAGTTTTTTTTTATCACTGTCTGAGCCCCTTTTTCAAGGAGGTAATGTTAATGCTTCTGTTGATTCTGGCAACATATTCAGTATAACTAATAAGCAGGCAATCAATTTAGAACCTTTCTGTTGCAAACATCAAAAGGTCGCACAAGCACGAATAAATGGGAATTAATGTACTTTTAAAAAATTACAGAAAAATTACAATTAACTTGGAATGAAATACATTTTCTGCTTGAAACTCCAGTCACCAAAAATGGAACACAAACAGTCACGCTCAGCATAAATAGATAAAAAGCATAATAAGATAAAAAAACACAAGGGAAGACAAACAAAAAACGTTTTTCAATAGAAATTAACTTTGATTGTGACCACAGACCACAGTATAATCTACCTGTAAAATTGCACTCTTTATGAATTCTGGGATCACACTGTGTAAATATTAGAGAGCGCCATGAACTGGCACCATTCCAAGCAGTGTTAGTGGTACAACATGGTTAGAATTGAACACAAGATAAATATCTCTGTTAAGAAGTTAAATCGAGCGAGGGGCTGGACCTGAATAAAGTTAAGACTCAAAGCTAAGGTCCTCATTTATGAGAGGATTGTGTCATGTTTTCACCAGGGAACATAGTACATGCATGATGCAAACATCTAAATCAGATTTTTGAAGCCAAGCAAAGCCACGCAAAGTGGCTCTGAGTGACTTAAAAAATCTGGAGTACCGCAACACAGCGCAAATCGCTTTGCTGCGCAACTCTTCCCTGGGTAGGCATTCCATTGGCGTTGCGTGGGTGTTCCCATACAACTCCCATGAATTTTTACGCATCCCCAGATTTACATGAACTTGTAAACCTGGGGATGCTCCAAAAACTTGCACCTTCCCAGGGGAGGCGTAACAAGGAGAATTATCTCTATTTCTCCTTGTGCTTTTCCTCTTTCTATGTATGCTGCATTCTGTAGCACACATAGATAGAGGAATATGCCTCCCAGAATTGGTTTTGTGCAGGAAGGTGCACAAAAACAATCCTGCATGCAACACAGACACCCTTGCACCATGGTGCACGAGTGCCTGTGTTGGCGCAAGGCTTCCAAAAGGACAGGAATGCACACTATTGACTTAAATACGGCGCATTCCTGCCCTTTCCCTGTCACGCAGTGCAGCACAGCAAGGTGTCTTGCTGCGCTGCACTGCATGACATCGTCATAAATGAGGCCCTAAATTCCTAAGAATTCTCTCATGACTACTACAAGCTTTGTAAGTCCAGAAAGTAAGGAAAGATGTAATGGGAAATCAAAGACAACAAAAAATAAAATTTTAAAGAACTGGATCGAACCAAAGGTAGCCAATGCGCAAAGTTACACTTCCAACAATTCCTTGTTTTCGGAAAGACGTAGATGGGACTCGGAACTTCTGGACCCTGAGAGGCAATGTTAGAAGGCACATTCCGCCAGTAAGAATCCTTATCGATTGGCAGAAAGACAGAGATAACAGCAGTGGCAAGACTGAGGAATGCAAGAAGTGCGTAGTTAGACAAGCCAAGGATCAAATTGAACGGTACCTCACAAAAAAGACTATCAACATTGTTGTATCACAATGAAGTATAGGCCCTACGTTAGCGGTCTATTTTTTTTTTTTTTTTTTTGGTTTAACATACATCAACAATGGCAAGAGGCTTTGAAAATGGGCTTCATTCTTTTTTTCCAGATATAATCAATATTGACTTGAGGCAGAGCGACTCCTGGAGTTGAGAATAACTGGGCATCACACAGGCTGTTTATTGTGTGTTACACTGAAGAGCGCAACAAATAAATATTAACCTTGACATGTACACAGCATCAATGGTGTCGCTGCAGCCCAAAAAAGGGGCCTTTTAGTTCTATGTCCTTAGCGGGGCTCTCTATTGATTACGCTCTTATATAATTCAGAAGAGACTGGAATTATTGTGTATCAATATTTGAAGAGAAGACGTTATTTATGTGAAACCACATACTCTGCTTAAATGTTTAATATTTTGTTTTCTTTCACAATAGCAGTATGTAGCTCTCATGAATAAACATATAAAGTTACTTAGGCGGGTGTGGTGTACAAATATAAATATTAGTAGCAAATGAAAAAACTACAGCAGGGATGCGCTGGGGCACAGACCAAGGAATAAAAGAATGAATATAAGTAATGAACAGCCCCAAAAGATACAGGTGTTGGGGTATTTAAGAATACCTTTATTCTCCGTCTATACTGCAGTATCCTCCCACACTGAAGCGGACTCTCAGGAGCTGTTGAGGGATATTAAGCTTCCCTGCCTCTCCCTTGAAGATCGGGAATATATGGATAGCCCCCTTACAACCGATGAAATCGCGCAAGCGATCCGTTCCTTGAATTCTGGGAAAGCTTTGGGCCCAAATGGACTTCCCATTGAACTCTACAAGTTGAGACCAGATAAGCTAGCCCCCTATTTGAAATCTATGTTTGTGGAATCTAGGGAGGTGGGAACTTTGCCCCGGGAACAACGAATGGCTACTATTGTCACCATCCACAAGGAGGGAAAGGACAAAGCAGACTGTGCCTCATACAGGCCCATCTCTCTTTTAAACGCTGAACCCAAGATTTTAGCCAAGCTCTTAGCCAACCGCTTGGTGAAGGTGATCAGCGGCTTAGTGCATCTGGACCAAACCAGTTTTATGCCTCATAGAAATACAGCCCTGAACCTCCGTAGAGTGCATGGGGTGATAGATAGAGCCCACACCCTTCTCGAGCCAGCTGTGATTGTGTCATTGGACGCGACCATGGCCCTCGACACTATCGAATGGCCATACCTATGGGCAGTTCTGGTAAAACTGGGATTTGGCCCGGAATACATTCAGTGGGTGCGTCTTTTATATTCTGAACCACTGGCTCAAGTGGTGGTAAATAACAAGGTGTCCGCCTCGTTCTTACTCAGTCGAAGAACTCGACAGGGTTGCCCACTGTCCCCCCTTCTCTTCTCTCTGGCCTTGGAGCCCCTGGCCGCTTGGATACCTTGGGATCCAAGGATAAGGGGTCTGCGGTGGTCCCCCGGATGGGAGGACTGCATATCCTTGTACGCTGATGACATTTTACTTTATTTGGCCTCCCCTAGGAAATCTCTTGTAGTGGTGCTGGACATTCTCACAGTCTTCGGTAGATTTTCTGGACTTTCCATCAATTGGGGAAAATCCCTATTATTTGTACTGAGGGGAGACCCTCCTGTTCCTCCCCGGAATTGTCCATTACAAACCAACTCGGTCGGATTCAAATATTTGGGGATTTATATTTCATTGGACCCCTCGGTCCGCTATGCCCAAAACCTTCATCCTCCTCTTCGTAGACTTAAAAGTGAAATCGCTAGCTGGAAGACTCTCCCTATCTCACTCCTGGGCAGAGCTACTCTATTTAAAATGATGGCGTTACCGCGATTTTTATATGCCCTACAAAATACCTTGGATTTAGTCCCAGCACGTTATTTTAAGGAGGTTGAGGGCCTGCAGAGGGACCTATTATGGGATGGCAGGCCTCGAATCGCCTTGAGCAAACTAACGTTACATTGGTATGATGGAGGCATCAGTCTCCCTGATATCAAGAAATACTATTGGGCTTCCCAACTGGCAGCCATTAATCATGGCACATACGGCCGTGTGGATGACCCGGGCTACGCCATGGACAGATGGCTCCTTCCAGGGGGCACTTATGGTACGGCGTTATACTCCCGACCTAAACGATTCAAACTAACAGGCCCCACGAAGCACTCAGTTCAAATTTGGCATGACACCACTAATTATCTTGCTTGGAGACACAGACTCACATTGGCCACCCCTCTTTGGGATTCAGAGAAATTGGGTGACCTGTGGAAGACAAGGGGTTTCGACAAGTGGGACCTTGTTGGGATTTCAGCTATTAAAGATATCTGTGGAAAAGGGGAGCCCAAGTCCTTCAGCACGCTTCAGGGCGAATATAAATTGGCGGATATGGAATTCTTTTGTTATTTACAGGTCTTACACTCACTTCAGTCTTCATTGCCTAGAGGAGCGGATCCCCCTGAGGTCTCCCCTCTCGAGGACAGAATCTTGGATGGTCACCTCCCTGACAAAACGATATCATTAATATACAAAAAACTAATTAATCACATTACAAACCCCCTCCTGACACTGCGAGATAGGTGGGCACACGATGGGATAGAACTGGACAATGAGGAGTGGCAGGCAGCAGTCTCCTCCCTAAAGAGGTGGCTATCCCGGCACGCTTGCGACTGGTTCAGCTTAAGATCCTTCATAGGATCTACATAACGGGCCCTAGATTAGTGCACATGGGGTGGTCAGATACAGGGGAATGCAAGCGGCGGTGTGGCCATATCGGAACGTTTATGCACATCATCTGGGAGTGCACACATATCAATTCCTATTGGCGCCAAGTACACAACACGATCAACCAGGTATTACAAATCTCCCTCCGTCCCGAGGCTAGACGATGCCTCCTAAATATCTGGGAGCCAACGGACTTAGACACTTCTCAGACGCAATGGGTCACTCTGGGACTCATGCTGGCAAAGAGAAATATCGCTCAGCTCTGGGGGGCAGCACATCCACCCACATTGGAGGCCTGGGAAAGAAACCTTGACTGGTGCATGTTCAGGGAAAAGACAGTGTATTCGGCTAGGGGGTGCCCTAAGAAGTGGTTTCGTGTCTGGAACCCGTGGAATTTGTATAGAGGAGAGATTTGTACACCACCTTGTAATGTTGAACATGATGATCCTCTTTCTCAGTGATTTTCCTCGCATGTGTATTGTCTGTATATCCTTCCACTCATGCGTTCTGTGAAAAGTTAACTACCTGGTCCTCTGTACTGTACCATTCACCGGTAACTGTTTAATAAAAAGAACTGTTAAAAAAAAAAAAAAGAATACCTTTATTGATTGCTGATTAAAGGGATATTATTGTTTTGGTTGATCCTGGGAAAAAAGAATGTAAGTTGTTACCTCACGATGCATTATAGCACGGTATGTTACAGTGTGGCAATCACATCAAGATTGCAATACATTGCAATGTTTTATTTGTGGGAGCTATACATTGCTGATGAGGTGGCACGTAGCATTTCCATGGTTGGCCAATCCTGCACTGTGCATGGCCAAGGAACTAATCCTGCTGTGGGCACACAGACCCCGTTTGTGCCCCACCCCTTTTTCTGGCCAATCCACATGGTCAACGCCCCCAGTATTCATTTTTTTGCAGCACCACAGTACTGCTGTACTTCTCCAGATTTTCACTGGAGGTCCACGTTGGGTGTCGTGGCAGTATCACAGTACTGTGATGCTGCAAATAAAAAAAATATTTTATTTGACCCAAGGGAGGCTCCCTCTGCGACCCCCACAAGCACCAGGGGTCAGAGTACCCTCTACTCTCCCCCCTTAGCCCTTATTTATTTTATTTCATATGACACAGGGACCAAGTCCCAGAGTCATAAAATGGTGAGCACGACATTATGTTCATGTTGTGGCCAGCCAATCAGATCCTGTGTTTGGAACTACTGAAAGGATTGACACCAAATCACAAAAAGCATGCATTCTGAATAAAAATGTAGCTTTGTGTTAAATTTGGTGTAATTCCGTTCAGCTGTTTTGGTTGTGTCACCCCCAAAACTTTCCAGGAAGGAGCTGAGTTAGCTTAACCTTTTTTGTGAAGATTCACCAAATGGCATCAAATTTATCAATAAACCAATAAAAATCAATTTCCTTTGGAAACCTGGTCCTAACTATAGCTACACAATGTAGAGGCAAAAAAATAGGGAGTCCAGAAAAGTTGATTTCCCATGGAAATTTAATTTGGATATTTTGGGTAGCGATACAGAAAATAAATGGTTGAATGGAATTACACCAAATTTTGCAAAAATTACAACTTTACACAGAAAGTGTGCTTTGTGTTATTTAATGTAAATCAATTCAGCCATTTTCAAGGAAATCCTGTTTAAAGACGTGCTTGGGGTTCTCATGAAGGTGTTTAAAAACTAGGTACACCTGGGCTGTTGGTGTCCATGTAGGAGAGTAGGATCTGCCTCTTATGGTTACCCCCAATTTTTTGCTGATGTCTCACTGTTTTTCGACTTTAGTCTGGCTGGGGCCCTGCTATCCAGGACCCCAGCCTAGCTGCTTCCTCTCTAAATTGATTCCATGTACCTTAAGTACACTTCAGATTGTATTCTGGGGTGCCCTTATAAGTCCCTAGTATATGGTATACTATGTACCAAGGGCATAGGTACCCCAGAGGCCTACCAGGGGCTGAAGCATGTATTGTGCCACCCCTGGAAGGCCATCCAAAATGACACCACAGGACTGCTACTGCAGCCTGAGTGAGGTGGTGCATGCACCCCTTGCGGAGATATAGGTTCACTATATCTCACCTATCACTGCACATAGAAACCTATCAGTCACCCCTATGGCAGGCCTTATCAATCCTGAAGGCAGGGTGCTTGGTTTTATGTGAGAGGGTGCCCATGCATGAGCAGAGCCCCTCTGCAGCCTTCGGAATCTCCTCTCCGGGGTTGTCTGTGGTGCAGCCTGACCATATACTCTTAAGTGCATTATATCCTCGCGGTAAATGCTAACTTTGGGATGGCTGCACGGAAACATGTTGTGTTTGGTGTCAAACACCTTGGAATCATACCCCCACACCAGTAACTGGTGTGGGATTGATCCCACCCTTCTAGAGGGAAAGGCATGACAGCACCGGTATACCCGGTACCAGCTAAACAGAGCCCTGGCATCACAAAATGGATGCTGCATCCACAGACACGAGTCTGGCCTCCTGCTGCTGACCGAAACTCCGGCAGGGGAGGCCTGGACAATAGGTTTCCTGTCACAGGGAGGTGTTACCACCTCCCAGACAGGCCTTAGTGGATTAGGGCTGGGTGGGTGCACTCCAAGAGTGCTTTGAAGTCCTGCACTGGGGGCACATTTGGTGTCCTCGTGCATACCCCAGTTCAAACCGGTTGCAGGGGCTGCCAGCCCCTGCTCTCATGCGAAACTGGACAAAGGAAATGGGGCTAGCCACCCCCCTTTCCAAACCCTCCCATAGGTGGGTCCACAGAGTTAGTCCAACCCATTTCTTAGGTATAAGTAAGGAACCCCTGGCCACAGGACTTTAGATATCCCTGGACGAAACTCTGCAACTGAATCCTGGAATTTCAACGCTCTACTGAAGACTAGAGGACTGAAGAAATCTCCCTTGGGGTCAAGGAGTGACTCCCCTGCTTGGCAGGCACCAACAAAGCATTTGCCAGTCTGCATCTCCGAAGCTCCCGCCGCACTCCGAAGTACTTGCAGCCCAGGAAGAGGATTTCCAGACTTCTCAGAGGCCGACCCGAGTCTCCAGCAAAGCTGAGACCTGCAGCCCTCACGAGTGACGTGGAACCGGAACCCCTGGACACCGTGCACATTTGCTAGTGCATCATTTTTTCGACAACTCTTGAAGTCCTGCTTTGGGATACCTGTAGCCCAGGCCCCGTGCACCATTTGCACTGAAGATTGTGAGCCTACACTCCATGAGTGTTCCGTGGGCCTACTTCTTGCATTTCCGCTTGAGGCTCCTTCGCAATCCCTGGTCTGTCAACTGGTGGGTCCCTGTGAAGGCAACTCTGATTTTCTTGGGGCGTTTCTGGTTGCTCCGGACGTGCCCTAACTCCCCACCAAGTGGTGAGTCCCTCAGACCTTGCTGGTCTGCACAGAAGCATCTTTCTCCTTTCTGCGTGGGTTGCTGTTGCCAAAGCTTAGTGTGTTCAATCCTGACACCAACACTGCAGCACTTGACATCCTTTATGGGACAGCTCGAATCCAGCTCCTGGTCATCATCGACGCCTCCTGGTCCTCGTGGCTGAAGAGTCAAGCTTCCCCTCTTTCACCTGAAGCACCCGACATCGGTGGGCATTCGACTATCGTGCCCCTGGTCACTGGCAAGTGACCCAGACTCTGTCCCCTCTGCTTTCAGGTTCCTCTCATCTCCGATCCAGGATTGGATCTCTTCGGACACTTCGCATCTTCCCGGCAGCAGCACTTCATTGCAGGCTGCCATTGAAATCAACGCCGCGACCCGACACCATTCGACACCTATGCACCCGGCTTCCCTGGGTGAGGTAACTCGAGTACTCCGGTGCTCCCGTGGGTGTTAACCCTAGAACTGTCTAAGTCCAAGAGGGTTTGGTCCTCGTCCATTTCTAAGTGTCCTTAAACTCTTACCGCGACTTTCCCATAGACTTTAATGGAGCTCGCGGCTGTGTTCACACACTGCACATAGCCCCCGTGGGTCCCCTGTGTTACTACCTTGGGTGGTTCCTTGGGGTCCCAGTGATTCTACAGGCTCTAGGCCTTGTGTCTACTTAAGTCGTGGTTCTTATACCACTTTCTTAATATATGGTTTGGTACGCCCCTAGGGCTAATCTTGTATTGCGCTACTTTACTGTACTATTTGACTTGTAACTTCTGTACTTTGACCTCTAGCCTCATAAAGAGACTATTGGGTAGTGTTTAGTAATCAATACATATATTTTATATATATACCTGGTGTGCTTCTCCTTTCATTTGGTCATTCACGAGATTATAACTGGTAAAACAACAGCTTAACACTCCTTCAAGACTTAGCCTGAAGGCTGCTCTCCATAGCTACCACTAGGATACCTTTCAATAAAGGTTGTCTTTAAACCTACCATCAATAAAGGTCGTTTGGACCGGTGCAAGGTGCCCACTATAGCTAGTGGACAGCATATGCCAGGCCAACTTCTCACAGTCCAGATATGCTTTGATCTGCCACTGAAAGGAGACTAGTTAATCATGATTGGCTAACCATAATCTGAACAATATGTTGTGACAGCCAATCTAGGACTCAAGAAAACGGTCTCAGTGTCCTGAAAATGAATTAAATAATATATGAGTACAGGGTGAGGAGTAGGACACCTTGACCACAAGGTGTATGTGGGGGTGGGGGGTTCCTAATGAAGCCTCCCTTGATTGACTGGCTGCAATATGAACAACAAGTTGTGGCAACCACTACACAACTCAGGCTCATGGGCCCCATTGTAATACATTGTAATGAATTGCAGGTTTTGAGGGTCACAAAAAGGACCATATATAAAAGATAATGACAGATTTGAGTTACAATATAAATGATTTGTTGCTGCTACCATAGTTATTTTAGGATATGTGGTGTATTCTATGGTGTTTTTACTCTGTGAACAATGCTTATCCACTGCTGGGATTTGATGAATCATGTGTTACAGAAAACTATTTTCTCTCATGATTTTCTCACAGATGTTATGGAAATGTGCTCCAGAAGCTAAAATGAGACATTTGCTCAATCTTCACAGTATCTTTCTCAGCCATGTGAGAATAAAGTTTGACTTTCTTAGTAAAACGTACTTCCAACAGAAGCAAAAGTCTGTCAGTTGATTTCCCAATGATCTACTTCAGCCTTCTACAGTGTTCTAATGAAAATAGAGCACTAATATTCTGTATTTAACAAATAAGAAGTAATTCAGTTCATCTGTTTTTTGTTATTGCTTTCCAAAATTTCCTATGGGAATTAACATGGGTAGTCAAATGCTTTGGTACTCCCTATAGTTCTTGGCAACCACTTCATAGAGAACCACAAAACTTTCCTGGGCAGGGCTGAAATGGATGAATTGCTTTTTGGAAGGTTAAGTGAGGACTCATCAAATGGCGCCAAAGTTGTTAGCAAACCAAAATAGACTCTTTCTATGGAAACTCTGATCTAACTACCGCCATTAGGGATTTCATCAATTATTTAATTTGAGATGTAACAGGTGACTTCATGTATGATGTCATTTAACATGTCATAAGTGATGTGATAGGTGAGGTCACAAGCAGGGCATGGCGACGGCACAAGTTATAGTTACCTCAGCAAACTATAACTGGGTAATTTCAGTATTTTTGTTTTTTAATCATTAGTTTTATATTACTACAACACGTAACTATGATATCACTCTAACCTTTTCTATTTTAAGCAGGTTTCTAGGGTTATTGAAAAGTAAACTAAAGTGTTATTACCTTATCTAATTATTTAATTTCTCTTCAACCATTGTTTTTTTCAGTGAATTTCAGTTTTTTCAATCATAATCATCCAAATGTCCTTTTGTCCATATTGGGCAGGGATTGGCCACATGGCCTAGCCTGCAGAAAAGCTTAGTGTTCAACCCATTGTGGGTGTCCAAAACCCCATGCACTTTTACCCCACAACTTTCATATTTTTTTAAATACTTTTTCGGTAACAATGTTCCACACTAAGCATCAACCCCTGGTACTGCAAGACTAGGCACGCTTCAGTTTGTTAAGTTTGCTTTAGTTTTGCAATAACTTGTCTCCTGCAGTTGTCCCATGGTAATGCGCAGTTGCTGCATGGGCCCTGGAGGTGGGTTGTTCTTCTGTTGAAGTGCCTGGTGGTCAGGATACCCCTACTCTTTCTCCTTATATGAGTTTCAAATTCAGACTTTAAATTCTGGACTTGAGAATGAGCCGCCGTGTCCTGTAATGGTGGACATAACATTTCTCTTCATGTTTCAGCCAACCAATCAGGTCACTCCATCCCATAGGTCCGAGGAGATCAACAGAAAAGAAAAGTCTTCTCAGCCAATTAGTCTTGGAAGGTGGATTATTAGTAGGGGTAATAATGCACCTACCACTAGCAATAAGGCCACCAACGCAATATATGGTCCAGACAAGGTCTCAATAAATTATTCCCTTGCTCAACCCTTAGTAGCGGGCAACAAGCAGGCAGTCTTCACTTAGGAGACAGATGTTTGAACCATTAAAAAACACCAATACATCTAATAAGTAAGACACAACACACAATATAAATCAATAACCAATTAATAGAAATAGGAGATAGTTTTATGATTACAATGACACCAACGCAACAAAAATCCAATATAGGGAACCAGAGATATGAATTTTTAAAGAATAAACACTTTCTAGTGCTTAAAACATTTAGCGCCAACTTGGAACATCTGATCGTGCTTAACAGGACAAAATCAAAGTTTGAGGCCAACCGTGATGGAGCCCTGGTCGGATACACTATTTGGAGGCCCTGGTCAGAAATATTACCTTTGCACTTACAAACTTTTCTGGAGGATTTTCTTCAGGCCAGGACCCTTGTCGACGACGGCAGCTTGGCTCAGCATAAGACCTAGGTAAAACCCTGGATGTCTTGAGCTCTGGTGCTTTCAGTGGGACGAACCTGAAATCCAGACCGGGTCACAATTCGACGTTGGCAGCCTGACTCTCGTCGACAGGTCAATCATCTTATGGAGCTTTTTCCAAATGTTTCTCCAAACTTCTCCAAACCTCTGGACCATCTTCCTGAAGTTCTGCTTGAGGGTTCAAAGTGTCCAAAACACAAATCCAAGGGTCGAGAATCTCTGAGATGGTCCTTGGAAGTTAAGGTCTACAATTCCCACAATGCACCTGGCCAAATACTTAAAAGTTCACTGGACACACTAGGCGGGGAACTTCTTGGGGGAGACGGTACAGGTGAGCTCTGTTAACCTGTTGCTTTGAGGGAGCCCACTCCTTAATCCTTTTTGAAGCAAGGCAAAGTCCTCAGGGCTGTAGTTCCAAGTGTGTAGTAGGAGCGGTCCTTCAGAGAGCAATCATTTGTGTTACAGACCAGGGTTCCAGCAGGGCAGTCCTTCTTCTCCTCATAGTTTCAGGCAGTAGATCTGAGTTGCTATGCTCTCACATATTTATCCAATGTTCAGGGGTGACAAGCGGGGGGCACCCCTGACCAATTGGGTAAAGGGTGCCACCCAAAAGCACAACAGCTTCCTCCAAACGTGTGGCATATTCTTGTCCCACAAAGCACTGTACTTTAAAAGTCAAGATGGAGAATTTCTCTCCTTGGGAGTAAGCACTGCCTTAGCCCACCTACTGATGTGGCTCATTTCCCTTAACGTTCCATTTCCAGACCTCTTTCGAGACCTCTAGCAAATTTCATTCCTAGGGCTCCCATCTGGCTGGGGGTACAGGAAGAGGGGGTAGGCCTTGCTGGCATTCCTTACTGTCCTGCTCTCTTTGAAGCCCAGTTTGTATACCCAGTCCCCTTTCTGGCCTGTTCTCTGCAGCTGCAGAGCTCTCCCCGCCAGATAACCTCTATGCAGGCCACTCAACACCTAATCAAAGCAGTTTGGCTAAGCCTGTTAAGGGCTGGCCAATTAGAAGAAGCTGCTACTAGGTTGGATTTTGACTCACAGAAAAAAAGTTCTAAAATGTCTTTTCTGTATTAGTTATGATAAATTCAACAGTGGCAAGTTGTTGGATTTTTCCTTACCAATATGTTAAATCCTTGAAATGTTATTTTAGCTCACTCCTGTAAATAGTTACACTGTATTACAGTATATCCTGGTTAACCTATTGAGCTAAAAAGCTACAATGGTGGGAAAGCGAAATTGGTAGTTTTTTCCTTACCGGGCATATAACACATTTTTTAAATGCTCCTGCTTATTTATACATGGCACCCTACCCTGGGGGCACCTAGGGTAGATCTTAGGGGTGACTTATATGTATAAATTAGGTTGTTTAATACTCTGGAAGTACCTTTAAATCCAATGTCAAAGGTGCATGTAATTTCAATTTAAAAGCAGCTTGCAAAGCAGGGTTGACTTTTAAAATGACAGCAGGCAACACAGCAGTGCACACTTGAGTCCCTCAAAGCTGCTGGGCCTCTAAACCTACATGCCCTATTATATACTAGGTACTTACAGGTGGGTTGTCAGTGCCAATTGTAATGACACCTATTTACCATGTGCCTTTTTAATCAGAGCTCTAGCCCTGGGCCTGGTTAGCAGAGCCCAGGGCACAGTCAGTCAGCTACCACCAGTATCAGTCAAACAAAATGGGGGTGATTAGGGCAAAAAGGATGACTTTCTCACAATTAGGATGCTCTATGTTTTAAATTTGCAGTCTGGCAGGAGCATTGAGGTACTCCGGTGAGGCCAATCATCCAGATATCACTTTAATTTGAACTTTAATTTCTGGAAAATGGCTAAACTGATTTACACCAAATCACAAATAGAATAATTTCAGAGTAAAGATCTACCTTTTCCCCAATTTGGTGTAAATCTGTTTAGCCATTCCTTCTGTATTGCTTCCCAAACTTCTTATGGGAAAAAGATGTTTCAGGACCCATTTTTCTCAGCTCCCGCTTGACAAATCACCCCAAAACTTTCCAGGAAGGAGCTGAGGTGGATGAACTTTTTTCAGAAAGTTTCATGAAGATTTATGAAACAGCACTAAAGTATTTAGCAAAACAAATAACACTGTTCCTATACAAACTCTGCCATGCGCTGCTTATGACTTTACATATGACATGTGAGGGAGGGAGCTGTTAAGATGGTAGGCTAAGTAAACAGATGTGGAAGGGGGATGCTCTACTTATGCAGGCATTTCTTTCTCTAGTTACTTTGCAGCCCTTTTATGCCTCAAATTACTAAAACCCACACCTCACCTCACATTTTTAAACCTTTAGTATCATGCTTCATGCCTGAATTAACATCTCAATGCTAATTTGTTCAGTCTGCACTTCGAGAAAGGCTTTAAAAGGAATTAAATACAACATCTGCTTTTGCAATAAAATGGGCACAAGAGTTCCTCAATTTGTCTTGAATACAAAATATTACTTGCTGGACTGTTTGAAGCCTGTCTGACAAGTCCCAATCCAGTCCTGTTCCGATGCTCACGGATGGGATGAAAGGTCCATTAGATGAGAAATTGGTCTTATTTGCCAGCAGGATGTAGAAAATGTTGATCCAAGTCTGTCCTGAAGCCTGCCCCAATGAGTAGAAGATTTTGGGATGGAATCAAATAAAATTTGAGAAGGTTCATAATAACTCCAGAAAAATTTGCGTACCTGAATAACAGCCTTGGCTCTCATTGAGAAAGAAGAAGCACATATTAGTCATTCATCAAGGCACAGAAGCACTAACATACTTTTAGAGTGTAAGAATTTCACCAATGGAACCAGCACCCTGGTGAAGATTCTTCAGGCAGAAGCCAGTCTGAATGGAAGAATATAAATTGACAATGCAGTCCTATCAACCAAATCTTATGCATCTTTTTAGTCTATTGATGGCAAATTTTCCCTTTGAGCGATCATTTGATGGAGGGACTTTAGAGCTGTCATTTTAAATAACTGTTGATGCACCTCGTTTAAGTCAAGCAGTGGCTAAAAATCCCCTGACAACTTTAGGACCAGAAACAAGTTAGATAGCACCCATGTCCCTGCTCTTCATTTGAAACTGGAATTATTGTAACATTTGCTAGTAGCACCTGGATCTCTTGAAGAAGGCATAGCAGATGGCAAGCTGGAACTGAAATCTCATTGAAACAATGAATGGGACACTCCTGAAAAATATTCAGTATATATTTATTGCCATTTGCATAACTCATCTGTTTGAAAATTGAATCTTCCCAGACATTGTAAAAGTTCAAAAGGCAACTCCCCATCAAAGTGGCATAGTAAGGATCTAGAGACTGAATAACAGGATGTTTGGCGGCTGGCTGGAAACAGGACTTGGCAACATAGTGGGCTTCCCAAGTCACGATCCCTGCTATTAAGGGTCTGACAAGAACGCTTTGCTGATGAGGGAGGTCTGAAGGCTCTCCTTTGCCCAAAACCTCTGCCTCGGGAGGAGGGGCCAATGGGAGTCATGAGCTTATGGTCATCCCCAGAACTTTTCACAAGTTCATCAAGTTTAGATCCAAACAGCTTGGCTCCAGTCAATAGAATATGTGATAAGAGAGCATCAGCCTTTGAAGATCTCATCACTATATGGTGTCTACCCACTATTGATAAACTAGAATCTGTTGCAGCAACAAACAAATTGTCGAACAATATGTGACACACAAACCTGACCTGCTGTTCCACTAATGAACAGCATTCAACCTGTTGCACTTACTGGGGTAGAGCATGGAATACATTTAAAAAGGCTTGACCATGAATATAACATACGTGTTACACCTTATAGCAAAATTAGAAGCTGAAGAGGTGCACTTAATAGTCACTTCCTGTTTCTTATCAAGAGCATCAGAAGATGATGCCTCTTCAGAACAAATCCCACCCTCAGATGCGAGGCCAGCCTCTAAGGAGAGCACCATAACAACTGAAGGAAACCTCTCTTGAAAAAACAGTTAAGGGATACCTTTAATTTAAAATCATGGAAAACTAGACAGATGAACATCTTTCCACTCTCTGTTTCACATTTTCTAGACAGCATTATATAGAGGCAGGGAATCGTGGCTCTACATTGATACTGAAGAAGGCAATGCTGCTCCTTTTCCGCTGTAGAAGAGCATGGAACTGAATTCCCACAAAAGTGATGAAGAACCTCAGTGAATTCTCATCCTTGGACATAATAACTTCTTAATTAAATATACTCTTCTGCCTCTATGTCCTGATCAAGATTCCACTCCCATATGGCTTGCTAAGGAGGAGGAGGACGCTCTCCTGCTCTAGAGACAGCACCCAAAGCTTGATTAATCATGGTTTGAAGCATCATACTGAGAGATGTCCAACACTGGCTGTCAAGTAACCACCTTAAACTAAACCCTGACAAAATCGAAATACTCCTCATCTCGAACAAAGAGGAGAACCCCCAAATTGCGGATTGGCTAAAAGCTATCGATGCGCTCAACGGGAACCTCACCCTGGCCGACTCTGTCAAATCACTAGGTATCACGCTAGACCCGAAACTGGACATGACCATACACATCAAGAACTCAGCTAAGAGCGCCTTCCTTAACCTAAAGCTACTGAACTAAATAAAACCTTTCATCCCTCCCAATGATCTTAAACAGGCCACCCAAGCATTGGTGTTGTCAAGACTAGACTATGGGAATGCAGTCCTTTCGGGAATAGCAAAATCACATCTTGTTCCCCCTCAAAACAGCGCTTAACGCGTCAGCCAGAATGGTCACCGGAATCAGGAAATTTGATCACATTTCTCCCGCACTCAGAGAACTTAAGTGGCTCCCAGTCGAAATGCGGGCTAGCTTCAGAACAGCCTGCCTCACACACAAAGCCTTGCACACCGGCAAACCCGAATATTTGGCGGCCAAACTCAAAAAAGCCGGTCAAACCAGGAACCTCAGAAGCTCGAACTCTCTTCTACTCATTCCGTTGAAATCTCGAAAACAAAAAACGGCGGCCCGATCCTTCGTCGGGAGCGCGCCCAAAATCTGGAACTCTATTCCCCCTCACATCAGAACTATTCCCTCTTTTGTAAAATTCAAAAGTCAGCTCAAAGTCCTGTTCCTCGACCGCTCCCTAGGGAACCGTTAGGAGCATTCGGAGCGCGGAAGTAGACACCTTTCACTGCTTCGACTCTTTGTCCGCAAGGCTTCGAACCAGAAACTCTCCGCCAACGACCTACACTATGATTGTATTATGTGATTCTCTGCACTGTATCTGATGTAAAGCGCTCCGATACCCTCGGGTCAGGCCAGCGCTATATAAAACTTCTTAAATAAATAGATAAATAAATAAAATAAGTGCAGATTAGGCTCCTGGTATAGCTAAGAGGGCCAATACTCAGGTTCCTGAGGTGAAGTCTCATCGTGGCGAAGCTTCGCAGAATGATTTCTGTCCTTTATGTATTTGAAGAAAAGCACATATGGATTAGAAACGCTCTCCATATCTCAAGATGCTAAGTAACATAAACACTGATCACATGATTAACCTTGTGCAACTGCTGCCATGGATGAAAACAGACATAGGTGTTGCTTACCTATTCCCCCATCAGATCGGCAAGCTCAGAGACACTATGATTTAGAGTGTTAAATCCATGACCTCCTTTGAATTCACCCCATATTCCCCAAACTGGCTCTTAAAAGATAAAAATCACAGTTATCAATGCAGAGAAAGAGGGGAAATTAAACAGAATATTTATTTGCATAGGAGAGCGTCTTAGGCATGATCAATATGTCTGTGTATAATTGCTGCACTTCTAGGCCCTGGCTTATGCACAGCCACTGGAATCCAGAGCTTTAAAAAAGATTTTGTTTGAAGAAAGTTTGCAATTACATGCAGATCAGGTATGGAACCTGACAGTAAAATAACAGAAAGTGATGTAGGTGATTGTTTCCTTTACAGGCTACAGGGGAGGGGCAAATATGGGCTGCATTTCTGTTTCCTACAGAGTCTTTTAATTTTCAAGGAAAAAATATATATATGTTATAATAAAGGGGGAATGTAAGTGTAGGAGAGGCTATCCAGTAGGGTATGTTAGGGTACAACTCTTGACTTAATGACTTGTACGAGGAAAGCATCCCAGGTTTTAATGGGCAGTGTTTAACTGCTTGCTTTGTCTTAATATCTTTCGGAGTGACAATGATAGATGATAGAGGCAATAGTCTTTAGTCAAAATACTGATTGCATGCTCAATGGTATTGGACTTAAAGCAAGGTAAATAAATATTCCCACATAACATAAACCTTGGTTTAAGCTTCTGAATAATGATTTAACGTTGCAAAATGGCATGCATTATAGAGAATGACATCAATGTAGAGTTTAGCGATCTCCTCTTTTATCTCTGTCATAAAAAAATGAGAGTACAGAGGATTCCTGTCTCCTAATGGTACTCAGCAAACATATTGTATTGTATTGTATTGTATTGTATTGCATATTTATATAGCGCATGCTGCCACCCTGTGGGTATCCTGGCGCTGTCACTTAGCAGAGGAATTCGTCAGTCTACAGTGCTTCTCAACCTAAGGAATGGCATTATCATTCCTAGGGAAGAGCCATGTTTTCAGATTTTTTCTGAAGCAAAGCAGGGTATCAGCTTGTCTGATCTTCTGGGGGAGTTCGTTCCACAGGCGGGAGGCCGCATTGCTGAAGGCCCTTCCTCCAATCCTGGATTCACATAGCATGCTATGTCTGCACTTCTGACTTCCTGGTAAGCCATGCTGGGAAATGGATCACTTGATTAATAGCCACATAACACAGATGTACTCCACTTACGCTCCCTAAAATGTTTATCTTGCAGAAAACTTCCCTCATAAATCCAAAACCATACTCAGGATACAATCACTGTAAGCGTCCAGGTATTAGGTTGCATTATAGTACCTCTAAAGGTCTGCACTATAGTGGTAATTCAACAAAAGCATGGATTACAGATCGATTAGTATGATTATTTTAAAATTGTCCTGAGAATGCAGGCCACAATTTCGATAGAGAGGAAGGCATTGAGTAATTCAAAGCTGCAAAAATGTCCTGTGATTTTTAGCAAACATAATTATTGAACTTTTTATAGGAACACCTGTGCCATTTCTCCACTGAAGTATAGCTACACCTGAGTAAACTATAGACAACATTCTTTTATGAAAAAGACACCATGTGGAATTAACAATTGGAAAATGTCCATTGGTCATGCAAGGGTTTATGTGATTATTCCCAGTTAGTCATACAAAATTATATAAATGAAAAGCACACATTTTCTTTACTTTTGGGCCAAAAAATAGGCCATGGCGAAATGTTAACTTTGACCTCAAAAAAGAAACAACTCTTTCATTTGATGTTGAATCCTTTTACTAATGAAGTTTAAACAGCTAGACTGTAGGTAATTGAGTACATCTCTGAATGGCAATACAACACTTCCACTACACATATTATGGAATATTTGTGAGATTGGTGATTTGACAGAGAAACAGAAGATCAAAATGAAGTACAAAGGTAAGCTAGTAACTCTTCAACTCACACCCAGAGAATCCTGACAATCCCAAAACGTTGGCAGCACTCTGGTCCCAAGAGTTCCATGCAAGACGCACGTGAAGCACTGGCTTGACTACGTCACACTTCTCCCTCCTCATCAAACAAACAATAACTTAAACAGTTATTATATGCACATTGCTAACCTTTCTACGAACTTGTCCTGAAAGACATAACATAAATTTATACACATACAATTCACTCATATGATGTTTTCAAAACATTTTTGACACATGGACTACCTGTTGAAGTCAAAATCTTTAAGATAAGATGGAACACTGCGCATTCTGCAATTCATCCTTCTGTCAGCCCCAACCTTCTCCTTTTAATAAGAATTCAAAATCAGACTATGTTTTCGTGGGGCATCATGAATTCAATTCACTTTTACTGCTCTGTTTGAGTTCCATACCCTGCCGTCATCGGTTTTGATAACATTCTTGAGAACTTTGGTCACTCACCTTTTTCTGTGAATTTGGACTTTACTTTATTGTACCTGTCAAAGTACTCTTTCCATCTTCGTTGTATATCCATTTCTTTTTTCTGCCATTCACTGGGGCTGTTGAATTTTACACCCTTGTCCCACACAATCCAGCTCAGACATAGCATGGTGCTAGGAGAATGACCTTTGAGTACCTCAAAATGTGACTTTCCAGTTGAGGAGTGAGGAGACGTGATTGACTGTTATCCGTTCCTGTAAAACCTTTTTCCAATCCATGTAATACACTTTGGCCGATTGTATACTCTCCTTCAAGGTTTTGTTCAGACCCTCTACTGTTCTATTTGATTCTGGGTGATAAATGGACCCATTCCTGTGTTCAATTTCACATTCACTCAAAAAAACGTCAAACACATAAACAGAATTAGGCCCATTGTTATTCAACAGTGACTTGGGGTAACTCACAAAAATATAAAAAAAATAAAACTCAAAAATCTTACCATATCCTTAAAGTAACCCACCATTTCTATGGGTACTCCTTCATAATATTCTGGATTAATATCTACAGCACTCAGTTGTGTTTGATTTCTTTAATATTTTCATCAAATACATTTTTAGAAATTATCGATAAATGTGAACAGGAATCAAATTTCATCAATAACTCTCTAACATTAATAGTTTTGATTACCGTGGGATGTTCATATTTGGAATTCTGAGACGTACTACTTGGGGTTGCAAGAAAAATTAGGATGTTTAAAAGGGTACAATCATCACATAAAACTAAAAATAAATGCAGTACATGTGTTAGCTAAGATGTAACACATTCTATTAAGCATGCAAGAGTGTGTGAAAAATGAACTAGAGAAACTGATTGATATGGATGTGATCAAGCCTGTTAAGGCTACAGAGTATTAAGCACCCTTAGTTGTGGCCAAAAAGTAGAATGGCGATAATCAACTTTGTGTTGATTTAAGAGCACTCAACCATGAAGTCGTAGTGGATACATTTTGTCCTCTAACTATTGAGGAGTTGTTAACAACTTTGGCTGGGGCAAATTTCTTCACTACGCTTGATATGACATTGGCATACCATCAGGTTGAACTAGACATGGCCTCACAGGATTTGATAGCATTCATTACAAAAATGGGGGCATATAAATTTAAGAGGCTGCCTTTTTGTTAATTTTGGCAGCCTCGGTTTTTCAGAGGGTAATCTTGGATGTTTTGAAGAGCCGGCATGGGGTCAGGTATACCAAGACGATTTGCTGATATTTGGAAAAGTAAAAAAGGAACATGATGACAGAGTGCGTTTGGTTCTAGAAAGACTGATGAAGTCGTGCCTGACCATAGGAGGTAAAAAATGAAACTTTAGGGCCCTATGTATGACCCGGTTTGCGGTGTTCTTGTACCACACAACATGGTGCAAGAGCAACGCAAACCTTAAGTCATATTTTTGAAGCCATGCAAAGTCACTTTGTATGGCATGTGAACAAAATTGAGTAACACGACGCAGTGCAAATCACTGCATTGCGTTACTCTGCCCTGGGTAGCCATTCCATGGGCCTTGAGTGGGTGCTCTCGCACAACTCCCATGGTTTTTTATGCATTACCAGATTTACAAGACCTTGTAAACCTGGAAATGTGCCAAAAAGATATGTTTCCCCAGGAGAAGCATAACAAGGAGAAATATCTTTATTTCCCCTCATTGTTTCCTCTTTCTATGTGTGCTGCATTAGAAAGATGAAAAATCCTCTCAGAATTGTTTTTGTGCAGGAGGGTGCCCCTTCCTGCACAAAAACAATCCTGCCTACAACACAGGCACCCTTGCATCATGGTGCAATGGTGCCTGCGTTGGCGCTAGGCTACCAAAATAATGCCAGTGCAAGGGAAAAAGTCAGGAATGCACTGTATTTCATAAATACGGCGCATTCCTGCCCTTTCCCTGTGACGCAGTGCAAGCACAGTAAGGTGACTTGCTGCACGGCCCTGCACCACAAAACTCATAAATATGCCTCTAAGGGTGCAAGAGGTAGATTATCTTGGTCATCACATTACAGGTTCTGGCATTCAACCCAAAAAGGAACAAGTGGATACCATGATAAAACTGGAGGAACCAAAGAATAAGGAGGAATTAATTTCATTCCTAGACATGACAGAATATTATAACAAGTTTGTCAAAAATTAGCAAAGTAAACAGTCAGTTTAATATCTCTTTCAAGCAAGAAGGTGGAATCTGTAATGGGCATTGAGTGTGAGAAGAAATTTGAAGAGTTAAAAAATGATCTAACAAATGCCCTAAACTTAAAGCAGTTGTTCCTGGTAATGAGACAATCATAGTGACAAATGCTAGCCTCAAAGGCCCTGGGGTGGTCCTAATTCAAAAAAGAAAGGGGGATGAGGAACTAATTGCATATGCTTCTAAGAGTCTGAAACAGGCAAAATTGAATTCTTCCTTTAATGAAAGAGAGTCACTAGGTATCGACTGGGCTTTGAAAAAATAAAACTTTTTGGGGGTGATTAGGATCGCGGGTGGATCGCCATCGCCGGCCAGGCGGTGGCGATCTGCCCATCATCCCCACCCGATTTACCCCCGCCATATCATAATGGCGGGGGGTAGCGCGGCGGATGCAAAGTGCGTCCGCTGCTTTTCCGCCACTCGGCAATCGTTCTGATTGCCGGCCGGGCGGAGCTGGGCCATAATATGGTGGCGGTGCCTACCAGGCACCACCATCCATATTAGGATGTGTGGGTAAACTGGCCTTTCCATGGCGGAGATGCTGCCATGGAAAGGCTGGCGGGGATGTGCTTTGGGGGCCCGTTGTGGGCCCCCGGGGGGCTGGTGGGGTGGGGGCTGCACTTGGGGAATACCTATGGTACCCCCCTCCATTTGCATGCACAAGGTGGCAGGCCCCGCGCGGTGCCTGCCATGTTGTGCATGCAAATGCACACCATGGCACTTTGGCATTGCGGCTGGTGCTGCTGTAAGCAGCACCCGCCGCAATGTCATGAATGCGGGATGCGACCGCCAGGGTGGCGGCCGCATCCTAATTAGCGGTGCAGGACCGCCGCTCGTCTGGCGGCTGGTCCCACCACCGCGAGGATGGCGGGCGGACTCAGGTCCGCCCGCCATCCTAATAGGCCCCCTTGTGAGGGGTACATATTTCAAGATTAGTTCTGATCATAAACCTTTGAAAGTGGTATTTCTGAGGAATGGACAGGATGCAATATCAGCCAGGTTAAGGAGATAGATCATTGCTCTGCAAGATTTCAGTTTCGCAGGAGAATACATACCAGGGTTTAATTCTTTCCAAATAAGAGAGCGAATAAGCAAAATGTTACACTGCCTCAGTTTTCTTAAGTAGTCTAGGGAATCCACCTAAAAGATGGAACACATGGAAGAAGTTTTTTAATTACGCAAGAGTAAGTGGAACAAATTTATGCGCTGAAAGAAAATACTCACTATTATAGCACTGTTTAGGAGGAGAAGGTTAAGAGGTATTGGAGATGATACCTGATTTAAGTGCTGAGGAAGCAAGAAATTCAAATGAGTATGAGACATGCTTAGAAAAACTAGATCGCCATTACTTACCAAGAGTAAACACAATAATGGAAAGATATCATTTTGGACTGAGGGAACAGAGCATTACAGAAAGATCAGAGGAATACATTACTAATTTAAGGAAACTGGCTGCTACATGCAAGTTTGGTGAGCCACCACTCTATGAAGTCATAATCATTGCGAAGACAGTAGAACACATGATGAACTGTGTGAATGAATTAAACAACTAGAAACAAGAGGGAACACGTGTGTGATTAAAGAAGGTAATAATGAGGAAAAGAATGAGAAGTTTAAATTTAAAGGAGAATGACTCAGTTGTGGCAGGCAAGGGCACAAAGCCAATGACAGTTATCGTCCTGCTGTGCATGTCCTAGATAATCAATGTGGTAAGAAGGGTCACTTTGGGAAATGTTGTGTAAAGAAAACAAAAAAACAAAGGAAGAGTGGTACATGAAGTCATGCAAGACATGGGGCCTCATTACGATGTCAGTCGGAAAGGCTCATAACGGCATTCGGAATCTCCTAAACCGTTTCGGAACCTATGTTTCTGACCGACTCAGAAACATTTCCAACCGACTGATTACGATGGTAAGGTAAGTGCTCGGTCAGTCCAAATCTGTTCCGACTGGCACTCAGAGACTGTGATTCAATTGAAGCCGAATCATACAGCTCGATGGACAGCAGTTCCGACCAACGCATTGCGATGTTGGATTCAGACAGCCTTTCCGACTCGGTCTGTCCAACACAAAAAGGCTGTCAGAATCTAAATTTGGGGGCCCGTAGTAGGCCCCTCTTCACCCGGAACCCTAAGGTTGGGGCCTGTGGGGGTACCCATGGGACCCCTCTTATTAACAACCATGCACAGTGTGGCAGGCACCATGGAGTGCCCACCACAAGGTGCAAGGTTTTCCACAACCACCCCTTTTTTCAATGGGAGCCTTTGTTGTCGGTCAGAACAAAGGCTCCCATTGAAAAGTCACGGTGTTCGGAAACATCGTAATCAGTCGGTCAGACTCCCCGAATCTGAGTCGGTCGGAAATGATTCCGAGACCAAGTCGGTTGGAATGCTTTCCGACCAACATCGTAATGAGCCCAAAAGTGTCTCAAATCCAGGAAACATCAACCCCAAGCAGTAAGTGTCTGAATTCCAAACATGAACATCCCTCAGCAATCGTAAAAATGAACTCTGCAGAGTTACTGATGAAGGTCGATACCTATTCACATTTATCCATCATTTCTAAAAAAACGTATTTGATTAAAATTTTAGAAATCAAACACAACTGTGTGATGTAGATATTAAAATTTCCCCCAAATTCACAGTCATCTGACTTTTGAGGGACCACTTCCTCCAGCCTTTAGGAGTTCTCTGTTCTTGTGCTGGTGATCAATGCGTCCCGTCACTACTGTACGAAGTGGTAGCTCTGCCCCTTTGCCCCTCAGGCTGCCTTTGGGGGGTTATTTAACCTTTCAGGGCCCAGCATGTCACCAAATGTGAGATCGGTGGTTCCAGAGAGATCAGAACATTGAAATGAAGGACAAAGGTAAGCTGTATTAGGAACACCCCAGCCAGCTGCTTGAAGCTCTCCAACTGACACCCAGAAAACCTTGACAATCCCAGAATGTTGACAGTGCTTTGTTCCGGAGAGCTCCATGCAAGGAGCACGTCAAGCATAGGCACGACCACGTGCTAGAGCAAGACATCACAACATGCCACGGTAATATTGACTAGGAACTATTTCTATTTTGAGGAGGAATATTTTTTACACATAGGGTGGATAGTATGCCATATCCTGTGCTTGCCCTCACAGCAAATATTTACGAACATATTTTCAAAGCAAATTCAAAACACAGAAACCCCTTTAAAGATAACATATTGGTGTGAAGTTGATATAGTGATTGTCTGTTGTTCATGTTAGCAGGCTCATTAGAAGCAGCACAGGAGGTCTAATAGTGGGATAGTACAAAACATCCACATTTATTCCGTACAATTGGTAAAACATGAGCAAGAAATAACCTTTCTGGACCCATTACAAACTGCCACTGCTAAAAAATTCTCTACCGGTTTGGAAACCAATACCCCATGGGTTTTATGAGAGCATGTACCTGTAGACCAATTCCTATAGGTAAGAAGAAATTGCACAGATCTCTCTACCTACAACCAGGTTGCCAAATATCTTGTCAAAAACACAGCAAGAACATATTCTGAGAATGAATAAATATGCCTATAACAATAACAGGGAAGCACTTGTTGACACTTATGAAAAGCCTAAAAACAACATGTTAACATGTGCCTCAACATTCTCCTTGTTGTTCAACAAAGTAAAAAGGATAATACAAACACTGGGGCATTTTAATCATATGTCCGATGCATGTAGAATGACTTCTCTGTGCTTTTAGGTAAGAATGTACTGTGAGAGACCAATTGATTTACTCTAAACCAGGGCACCTTTCGACAGAACTACACACCGCACTTTATGAAACATGCCACATGTGATGAGCCACTTACCATGAGGCATTTTCTGCGTGTGTAAACAAACTAAACCATCAAAGATCTTAATTTGGCAACAGGTTTTAAACACTGTAATATCCATACTGTAATCTACATGATCACTTTTCCTTGTGACTTACACTACATTGTCATGGAAACTAGTAAGGTTAAAGCCAGGATCTTAGAAGGTAAACATCATATTTGCTGTGCAAGTCTAACCAACAAATTAGTTGCTCACTTCAGCCAAAAACATACTTGGAGGAAAATTTCAGGACAACTGCCATTAAACAAATAACAAACACTGAGAATAAAAGAGTGATATCACATATTTTGTTAGAGAAATAACAGAGAAGAACTTTATTTTGACAGACGAGGCCTGCACGATGAAACGACTGGAATTCAGTGCCCTAGCCTGTTTATTACCCTCATTTAATACTTATGAGGGTAGAATATATATCCATCCAGAACCCATCTTTTTTTTGTTTTTTTTAACTTTTTTTAAGAAACCATGTCTATTTGATTTTCCATTATGTAACACACATAATAATCAAAGCAACAAACTGTAACATTAGAGGTCAATCCCATAAATATACCATAAACAGAAGAAAATTTCTTACCATACTTTCAAGACACAATTAATTTCCTGTCTTGCAGCATTATACCAGCATGGACACTTAAAATTATTTTTACTGAGTCATGTTCCAGCACATGATTTTCAAGCAAATTGAAAGAGCTCTTCAGATATTTCCAAATGGAAATAATACATGAAAAATAATGAATCCATGAATAGATACTGTAGATATGCTATGTTACGAATATGTGTTTCGCGCGCTATCACTCAAAAAGGTATCTTTGTACTTAGCAAGTATGTGGACCTTGCCAAGTGCATGTTACTCAAAGAGCCACATCTTCAGTTTCTTGTGGAACTCAAGAGAGAGGAGGAGGAGACTGATGTGTGAGGGAAGGTTGTTCCATGCTTAAAGAGCTATGTATGAGAAGACTCGACCTCCGACTCTGTTTCTGTGAATGCGTGGGGTGTGTGCAAGTAGGAATCGAGGTGTATGGCTGGTTGGTGGAAGGAGAAGCGATTGTTCAGGTAGTCCTGTGTTGTGTAGAGCTATGAAAGTGTGGGTGAGGAGCTTGAACTGGGGGTGCTTGTGTATAGGGAGCCAGTGGAGCTCTCTGAGGTGTGGTGTGATGTGAGTCCTGTGAGGAAGGTTGAGGATAAGTCTGGCTGCTGCCTTCTGTAGGTTTGTAGTCTACTGGTGAGTTGCTTGGTGATTGGGCGTACAAGAATAAATACTTGTTACCTCATTATATCTACACTACAGCTATGTGGCTCAATCTAAAAATGGCAAGCAACAAATTGCATCTTTACAGAAAGCAGGAGACTATAGATGGGTCAGTGTCCAGGTAAATGATGACCTATATGTAGTAAACACTCGGAATACAGGAATATGCCTAATGTTAATGCGCTGTTATTGGATTGAATTCAAATATGGTAAATACTAATTCTATCACTACAGAAATTGTGAAAATACAGTTTTCTTAATTATCCAGCAAAATGTGATCAATACCCATTTTTCACCAAGATTAAAAAATTAACAGTTTGCAGGGACCTAGTCCCCCACAAGGGCTGACATTGTGGAATATTTCTAGTAGACACAGCGTCTGACATCATGTTACTTTAATATAGCCTTATAGCCCGCTGTAGCGGGCTATACCGGCCATTAAAGGCCCGTTCCAGCCTTTAACAAGGGAGCGGGACTTTAATGGCCGCTATAGCCCAGCTACGAAGGGCTATAAAGCTATTAGAACATTCTGCCACTAGAGGGCAGAATGTTCTATCAAATAAAACAAAGGCCTCTCGGAGCCCGAGGGAGTTTAAATCCCCTCGGTCTCCGAGAGCCCTTTGTTCACAGCAACAGCTGTGAACAAAAGCAGCATTGGAACGTTGCTCTGCGGGCTTTTACCGGCCGTAGAAGCACAGAGCACTCCATTGTATTCAATGGAGTGCTCCACATTCCAATGTTCTAATGCAATTTATAGAGCACATGGCTGACCCAGCAACTGGGCTTTCCAGTGCTTCCCACAGAGGATGAATATCATTCACAAAAGGGAGAAGAAGTAAAAGGAGGACACTATAAAACCTAAGAGGCAAAGAGCCAAGTTTTAATCTTTTTCATGAAGCAGAGATGGCTCTGTTAGTTCCTTAGTTTAAGGGGCAAACTGTTCCAAAGGGCTGGGGCTAAAACTCAGAAGGAGCAGCCTCCGGCTCTTTTCCTTTGGAATTGAGGAATCACCAACAGGTTTAATACTATGTTAGGGAGATAGGGTTGCATGAGATTAGAAAGGATAGGCATTCAGATTCGTATGTGCAGTACGGAGGAATTTAAATTGAATGCGCTTCTCTATAGGCAGCCAGTGGAGCTTTCGAAAGAGCCCAGAGGTGGGTCAGAATATAGGGAGGGAGAACAGTAATCTGGCTGCTGTGCATTGGACCAACTGCAGCTTCTTTAAGATTGATTTCTTACTGCCTAGATACAGGATGCTGCAGTAATCCAGGTGTGACAGGATAAGTGATTAAATGATCAACTGTTGAATGTGAGGTTGAAAGAAGCCGATAATGGGTTTAAGTCCTATCAGAAGGCCAAAGCAAGTGCCGGAAAGGTGGTCGATTGGATCTCAAAACTGAGGGAGGTGTACAACCAAAGGCCCATGTTTTTTATAGATGGTTTGGGTGAGGGAGGGGGCATAGGCTATCCAGCCACCAATGATCTCCCAAGGATTGGATGTGCTTTCTGAACAGCAGAATCTCAGTCTTGCTGGAGTTTAGTTTAAGACAATTGTCTTCCATCCAGCTAGAAACAGACAGCATACAGCTCTGAAAGTTAGTAATGTCTTTTGAAGCATCAGCAGAGAAAGAGATAAGTTGGGTATTGTCTGCATATGATACCCCAAAGTGCTTCACAATCTCAGCCGTATGTCTAATGTATATGTTGAAAAGAGTGGGACTCAACGAGGAGCCCTGAGGGACCATGCAAGGATGAAAAAGGAGGAGAGTTAACCTGGAATGAACAATGGCTAAAAAAAGAGGCGAACCAAGACAGAGCCTTACCGCACAGTGTTAAGAGCATCTTATGGGATATGAAATTAAAGGCAGCGCTCAAGTCCAAAAGAATAAGGGCCGAGGAGCTGCCATCATCTATCACTCTTCGAAGCATCTCTGTCCCTGCTAAGAGAGACGATTCTGAGCTATGATGGGACCTGAAATCCTTTTGGTAAATGTTCAGGATGTGGTTGGCTTCTAGAATCTCAGTCAGAAGCTTGTTAACGCGTTTTCCCACCACTGTAGCTAAAAAAGGGAGCAGGGAAATGGGACAAACGCTTTCGGGCATGGTTGGAGATGTGTTTTTTCGGGAGGGGAATCACTTTTGCCTGCTTTCAGGCTCAGGGAACAATGGCCAAAGACAGTGAGAGATTGGCAATCTCTAAAAAAGGGGGAAGGACAGCCTCATGAGGTTCTAAAGCAATGTCAGGTTGAAGGGGATCATCAGGAGAGACAGATTTTACTGAAGTGCATAGGGTTGATATAGAGGGCAAGTCAAGGAGATCCAATTTACTGAGTAATAGCATCAGTTGAGATTCCTCTGACAGTTCAGGACAAACCTTAGTGTCAGCTATGGGATTGGGCTAAAAGTGAGCATAGATTACATTAAACTTTTCAACAAAAATGTCTGCAATTATGTTGCAGTGATCAGTGCATACCTCCACAGGCTTAGTGGTAGCTGGTTTTGCTAAACTGTTGACGATAGTAAAGATTTCTTTGGCAGGGTTCTTACAATGTAATATTTTGTTAGAAAAAAACTCTGCTCTGGTTTTCCTTATCAATTTGTGGTACACTTTAACTGCGTTCATGTAGTGTGCCTTTGCCGCAATGTCTAGGACTTTCTCTATGTACGCTCAAGTAATTGCAGCTCTTTTTTTCCGCAACCTGAATCTCATTGGACCAGAGAGCAGATGGCCTACTCCTGGCCTCAACCTAGTAAAAAGTTATAAAGTTGTCAAGAGTCGAGGTAACCCAAGCCTTTATCTTGGATTTGGCACAGTCCACATTGGGATGTAACCAGAGGGAGTGGGCGGAGATATAACTGACGAATTCCATCAGATTCAGTTTGTGCCAAGGCCTTTTAGCTGTAGAAATACTAGTGGTCCTGGGTCTATGACCATTCACTCGGAGAGATATAGAAATCAGATAGTAATCTGTCCAGGTGATAGACCTGGGAGGAGCCACCTGTAAATTTTGAAGATTCGAGAAAACCGGATTGAAAAGATTGCCCGTCAAGTGTATAGGGCCTCCCACTAACTCACCCATCTGCAATCATGCCAGATCATCCAATAGTTTGTGAGCTCCGATATCATTAGGTAGATTTAGGTCCCATATGATAATGAAATTAGATGATTTGAGAGCTAAAGATGCCACCTGATTAACCAAAGTGGTTCTAAAGGCTTTGGAAGGGCCAGGGAATCTGTAGATTATGAGACCCAATAGGGTGACATTTTTACTCACAGTTACCTCGAATAAGGCCTTGAATAGAGCCAGGGACCAGGCTACAACTTATCGTGGAATTATGAATAAGAGCTATACCCCTCCCCCCCTGTCCACGGGTCTATCACATCTGATAATGTTATAGATTGAAGGCAGCACCAGACGGCTTCAGCAGAGATATCAGGGCGGAGCCACGTTTTAGAAAGGAATGCTACATCAGGTAAGTAGTCTTGGATCACATCATATACCTCAACATGGTGGCAAAACTAGATAGCGACAGTTAATGGCACACAGCTTGAGCAATGAGCAATGCTTTGCCTAAAAAGAGGACGCAAGCGCGGAAGGAAAGTCAGTTGCAGATGTAAAGCCACATTGACTGCTCTTAAACGCTCTCTCCCTGGGGACCAAGCATGCAAACAGTTAGAATGTATAACTTTCCCCATCATGGGTAATGCGGATGAAGTGTAAGTCATCAGACTGCTCATCAGAGGGACAGCATTCCTGGCCCCTGGGGCCATCCATGTGTTGTTGCACGCACCTATTTTGTGGCAACATGTGGATGCGCTGACCTGTTGACTGAGGTATTGTAAAACCATTAAATAAAAACAGTACAGAATATTTTTCTCCATAGAAAATGGTCCAAGGAGAAAACGTCTTGCAAGGAACTGTAAAACTATAAGTTGCTCTTGGACACTTGGGCTGCAAAGTTCACAACATGGGGCAGATTTACTAAGGATCTGCACTGGAGCAAAATCAAGCAAAGTAATGGAAAGTGATGCAAAATCGTGCAAGGATATTTACATTTCCCTTTCCTGAGAGTAAATAGTGCATTGCACTGTTCTGTATCACTTTGAGTTTAAGGAGGCATTACTTGCGTGTAACTTGGGCAGTTCAAGACATGCACCCATAGCTTATTGTGTAAAGCCCTATTTACTAAGATGGCCAGAAATGGCTTTATGTTAAAAATGACACTTCCTTGAAGTGGACATCAACAAGGAGAAAGTTTTAATTTCTCTAAACATTCCACACATTGCATGTGTGATGCTCTCTACAGCACACATACAATAAATATGTGGAATGTTTAGGAATATGTCTAAAAAAATCAGAAAAATAAGGGGAGAAAGAGGGATATGCTAGGTCCACCCTCCAAAAATGATCAAGAATTACAAAACACCGAAATCTCGGTTATGGAAACCTAGCCAGTTTTTTCAGAAAATTAAATTTACTAATATAAGATTCAGAAAAAATAGTTAGTAAAGGAAAAATGTCCTTTCTTGAGTCCCCTCACTCACCAGGGTTTCCCATGGTGACATGCTTCATCATAGGGGCCATCCCAACCCGCTACGGGCTGAGGCGTGCTACGACTTGCGACACTACGTAGGAGCACTACTTGTGAGTGACTATGTGTGGTGCAGTGATGGGAGTGGAGTGGGTGAGACTAAAAATATCTAGCTAGTGGGCAAAAGAATTTATTCAGGCTCCTAGCCGATATATTAAAAACGGGGTTGGTCACTAGGGTGTCTGTTTTTAATTAGTCAGGGGTCCCTAGTGAACGTCAACTAGTTTCGAGCTACCCCAGTGCTCTTCTTCAGGACAAACAGGGTCCAGCCCTGTTTAGTACCACTCCAAAGTGACCTAAGGTTAGGAAAAAATGCTGCAAAATACTAGCAGGCAAGAGTTAATACATACAGTACTTTGATCACGTAGTATCTGTAATAGAGAAAGGATAAAAAACATTATCAAGTACAGTCTATGTACTGTATAGGTAGTTATTGAAACCATGTTGATGCTGATCAATTGAATCTAAAACAGAAAACGGCATACGAGACCTACTTCATGCTATGTAGGTAAGTGAAAACGCCATGCTGCACATTAACTATATATAATCAGACACTCACTGCTGGTGTGTGTTGTTAAGAGCTCTCCCATAAGATCCTTGTGTGGTTATGAGAGCTATGGGCATCTCAATAGTCATGTTATACTATAGGGCCAGCTTAGTTTAAACACAAAAAACTAAAAACCAAAAAAGGAATATCACATGACATTACCCTTAGTGAATAGATTGTCAGTAATCTGAGACATGCCAGGCAATTAGGTGAATGCTTATTTGCCAGGAAATAGAATGAAATGAAAGAGCATAAACCTAGAAAAACATACTAATATGTACAGACAAAACAATACGACAAAGAAAATACAGTGACATAATAAAACACATACTAATTATGGAGCAACAATGTGTAAATACAGCATTCATCTGTATGTTTGTTTGTTTTATATGAGTACGTCTTAATCACCTTAGTGATTCCTCAATAGGCACTCGTATTAGACCTCTTTTGTATATCATTGTGAGGCTCATTGTATGTATTTGTTCGTCTTCCTTGTTTAGCCTCTAATCACTTTATACTCTTATCAATAGGCACTAACGAGTATTTTACCTTCCCATAATGATAGGAACTCGTATTAGACCTCTTTTGTATATCATTGTGAGGCACATTGTATGTATTTGTTCATCACCTTTGTATTGCCTCTAATCACCTTATACCCTTCCCAATAGGCACTAATGAGTATTTTACCTTCCCAAAATGGCAGCCACATTGAGCCATAGAAGGCGGCCATTTTGTTCTATTCTTTAGTTTCCGCTCTAGTCTCCTAACCATGAATCGGCGGGAAAACACCCTTTAAAAACAAGCAGTAGGGACTCACTCGTTAATATGCGGTCGGGAGGGAAGCAGGCAACAGCCGGAGCAGTTTTCATTCTCAAGTAAGTTATTCTCTCCACAGCACCGGACCGGGCAGACAGCAGAGCCTCTCACAGTGCACCCCCTTTTTTGCTACAAAGCTTTCATTATCGCTTTGTTTTTTCCTTTCTCCTACAGTGGCGATGATCTCTCCAGCCCCTCTCAGACCATGAAGCACATTGTTGCTCCATAATTAGTATGTGTTTTATTACGTCACTGTATTTTCTTTGTCGTATTGTTTTGTCTGTACATATTAGTATGTTTTTCTAGGTTTATGCTCTTTCATTTCATTCTATTTCCTGGCAAATAAGCATTCACCTAATTGCCTGGCATGTCTCAGATTACTGACAATCTATTCACTAAGGGTAATGTCATGTGATATTCCTTTTTTGGTTTTTAGTTTTTGTGTTTAAACTAAGCTGGCCCTATAGTATAACATGACTATTGAGATGCCCATAGCTCTCATAACCACACAAGGATCTTATGGGAGAGCTCTTAACAACACACACCAGCAGTGAGTGTCTGATTATATATAGTTAATGTGCAGCATGGCGTTTTCACTTACCTACATAGCATGAAGTAGGTCTCGTATGCCGTTTTCTGTTTTAGATTCAATTGATCAGCATCAACATGGTTTCAATAACTACCTATACAGTACATAGACTGTACTTGATAATGTTTTTATCCTTTCTCTATTACAGATACTACGTGATCAAAGTACTGTATGTATTAACTCTTGCCTGCTAGTATTTTGCAGCATTTTTCCTAACCTTAGGTCACTTTGGAGTGGTACTAAACAGGGCTGGACCCTGTTTGTCCTGAAGAAGAGCACTGGGGTAGCTCGAAACTAGTTGACGTTCACTCGGGACCCCTGACTAATTAAAAACAGACACCCTAGCGACCAACCCCGTTTTTAATATATCGGCTAGGAGCCTGAATAAATTCTTTTTGCCCACTAGCTAGATATTTTTAGTCTCACCCACTCCACCCCCATCACTGCACCACACATAGTCACTCACAAGTAGTGCTCCTACGTAGTGTCGCAAGTCGTAGCACGCCTCAGCCCGTAGCGGGTTGGGATGGCCCCTATGATGAAGCATGTCACCATGGGAAACCCTGGTGAGTGAGGGGACTCAAGAAAGGACATTTTTCCTTTACTAACTATTTTTTCTGAATCTTATATTAGTAAATTTAATTTTCTGAAAAAACTGGCTAGGTTTCCATAACCGAGATTTCGGTGTTTTGTAATTCTAGGAATATGTCTATACATAGGATTTTGTACTGTAAAGGGGTATGGTTCCATGCTAGGCAGCACGCTCCCCCCTGTATCAAGGTGCAAAGGTTGTGCTTCACGCTGGATAGGCAGTTAGTATGCCATTGTCGTTTAGTGCGCAGCAGCCCATCTTCAATAAATATGGCTCCATGGTGCTTTTTTCCGCTTGGCAAACACAAACTACCTGCCTGCTGCGTTTCACTAAAAAACAATGGGGCAGATTTACAAGCCCCTTGCGCCACTTTTGCGTCACTTTTCCCATGTTAAAAATGACGCAAAAGTGGCGCAAGGGGCTTGTAAATCTGCCCCAATGAATCTGCATCTGTGACTTTTTGAAACTATATGGAAAATACATTGAGCAGACTTTTATGTGTGTGTGTTCATATCTCACAAATTATTCACACCGGCACTCCGCAAGCGTAATTCACATAATATGCACAATCGTTGCAAAAAATCATGCATATTTTATTTGGGGGGAAAAAGTACAGTATCTCACACAACCTGACCCAAAATACCTTTTTTTATTAATGACAGCACTGAGATTTCAACTATACCACATACCCACAACTGCTGCAGGTAAAATGATACAATCTGTGCATGTTTCCACACCTACCACGTGCAAATCATCATAAAAGAGCACCGGTTTTCATGACACAATTTGACAAGTTCCAAAAACCTGCATTTACCACATTTTCAAAATGTTTTTTAGTATTTAGCATTCAGTGTTATAGGAGGTGAAGAGGCTTAAAATTGATCCAAAAATGTCTGTTCGAATCAAATCCAATCAAGAAACCAATTGAATCACACGATACAGCAAGGTACAAACATTCAAACTCTGTTACGAGATGCTTGAAATGATAGGAATATTTGCTGGTTTGAGCTCAGATTGTAGTTTAAATCCATAAAATTTTAACTCCACAATTTTACAGAATTCTGTGATGGTGGAGGTTAATGAAATTTTATAAGTGTCAGGACTTTATTCACGCTTCACTTGCAAGAAAGAGCAAAGAGTAGAACTTGTAATTGTGGACATGGCTTATTACTAGTTAGCAATCCCGGGCAAAATGATAATAATCCACCATACTACTTGCAGATGCAAAGTTCATTTTTGCTGCTTTAATAGTTGCCGTTAAACAATATTTACATTTGTTTAACAATAAAAAGAAGAATCTGGGGTGGAGCATTCGCTTCAGCAAACACAACAGCTAATGCTAAATGCCTCATGCATGTAAGCCTTAAAAACAAATGCCCTTTTGCTTTTTAGTTTACAAAAACGTTATTCCTGAAATGAAAAAAAAGTCTGAGATCAGGTATCAGGCTGTTGTTCATTCTGTGCGTAACAGGCACTCAGAATTTTTGCACTTTTAGCCTTACATTCCAAAATAAAAGATTATATAAAACGAGGTGTCCCAAAGGGACATCATTGTGTTGTACTTTATCTCACAAAGACTGCTACTATCTTGAAATTAACATCTAAACAATAATGTGTACCTTAAATTGTGTCTGAAACAAAAAAGATTCCACTTGTCACTTAACAGCCCTGAACTCTTGGCCCCATTTGATGGACTAGAATCTAGAAGCTCTAATAGTGTGAGGCTGTTTTCAGTAGACTTTTATCAGCGCCTAGCCCATTCTGTGCCAAGGACGCAATAGTTACGTCCTACGCCACGGTGGCCGTGTGCAGAGGATGTAACAGTTACGTCCTCTGCACACATCAAGGAAATCCCTCTGCTATTTACAGCAGTGGGATTTGATGTTCTTATTTTTCAGCCTCGGTAGCAGGGGAAGAGCTTCCCCTGCCATTTGTATTGGGAGACCTGGGAGAAGGCCGGATGGAATGTCGTTTGTGGCTCCCTACAGATTCCAGAAATTTCCATCACAGAAATTTGAGGAACATGTGTTTTTTATAGTCAAAGTTTGAGGTTTGCAAGGGATTCTGGGTAATAAAACATGGTGAGAGCCACACAAGTTAGCCCAACCTGGATAGCCCTAGGTTGGCTAGGTTTCCCTGGGTTCTGGCTGAGCTAGGGTCCAAAATCTAGGGGAACACAAACGGTAGAACACGTGTTATTATCATTTTTCCAGGCCAAGGGAGCCTTTACCTGCGTGGCCGGGTCCCAGAGCTGCGGCCAGGGTCAAGGGCCCCACCAGGCCCTGGACGGGCCCCACCAGGCCCTGAATGGGCCCTCACACCCTTGGCTCCATCCTCCGACCTGGCACACCACCAAGGGCCCGGGACGGGGTCCCATCATGCACGGGGAGGCCCCCCACTTTGCCTGCATGATAAAGTGACTGCAGGCGCGGGTCGGAGCTCTGTCAGGGCCCTCCTCCAGCCCTGTGCCTGAGGCCCTGCTGGGGCTCCGAGCACCCGGGCCGCAAGATCCCCTGAGTCTGGCCATTTGGTCGTACCTCATGCTTTCCACTGGGTCGACCGGATGGCCGGGCTGCCCTTGAAGTCCGGATCAGGGCTCATATGCTTCCTTGAACCCGGCCAGTGCTCCAAGAGGCCAAGCGCATGTGTGCCTTTGGTCCTCTCTGTCACTCGGTGCGCTCAGATTACAAGAAAGGAGGGTTACAAGAAAGGAGGATAGCATTCCTCTGGATTACTAGTCACAGGGTACATGCATGACTAATTTTGCAGATGCAGCAGGGAATGGGTAGGAACTCCAGAGGAGTTAGACATCAGAGTGCATATTAACTTCCATTTTCTGCCTAAATGACTGTGAGTATGTATGTATGTATGTATGTGTGCATTGTTAACCAAATGTTTATATCATAGCCATGTAAAGATGAATGGTCTGAACCCTGCACTGTGAGCACATATACCCAGACAAGCAGTAATGACCATGTACTGGACCGACAATTCAGATACCTATACAAAAAAGGCAGTTGACATAGTTTGTTTCTTTTGTATTCCGCTTCATCTCTTCCATATCTCAATATTTTCCAAAGAAGATGATGCAAGCTGAGCAAGGATCAGCAAGAAACCTTTATCCCGGTCCTCTACTAAGATTAGCAGACTACTGTCTCACCATTTACAAAGAAACCATTAAATTATACGAATGTTCTAGAACTTTTCTTCAGACGTAATGAATAGATTAACACACACATAATATGAAGTACAATTTACTGGAAGCACAGAGAAAGAGAAACACTCATTGGTCATCGATAAGGTAATAGAATTTCAGTTATTTTGAGGCATTTATCATTTATTGAGAATTTAAAAAATGAAAGTTTGGCAAACTTGATTTTGCTGCATCCATATTTTGATAATTTGTTTTCCTTTTTTGGCATTGTTTGTTCCAAAGCAAATCTTGTAGCCAAATCTGGTAAGGGTATATAATGCCTCAAAATACAATTTTTATTCATTTTATCTTCCTCGTTATCTTCTATATATATGTGATTAATTACAAATTGTAGTTCCTTTCGTTTTTATGAACTTTACCAATTTTTCTGTATTAATTTTAATATGTTGTATGTTTGTACACCAACAGACGCTAAAAACAAACCTAAGCCTTCAAACCAGACCCACTGTACTTAAAGGTGAGACAAGAACATTAAATGTTGTGTTTGATTTGCGCCTGCAGAGCCTCGCTGGTCAGATTACTGTGCACGTTGGACAATAACACACAGAAACAACTTTTTTGGAACAAGCATTCTACTAATACGGGCACAGTACCTGGCTGTCCCCACTCATCACCCACAATTGGGGTGTTTATTTCTCGCAAAATATTTACTTACATGACACTATTCTTGTGTATTTGAATGGACATTGTTGTCCTGGATTGGGTTCTTCGATATACCTAACGATTGTCACAAAGATATTGTGGGGCTTATTTATGAGAAGCTAATGCAGCACGGTGCAGCAAGTTAATTTGCTGTGCCACACTGCGTTAGTTTCAAGGAACAGGGATGCAACATATTTACAGCAACATGTCACATTTCTGTGCCTTTCCCTGTGCTAGCGCACAAACTGCTGCCATGCGCAGGCGCAGGCACCCTTGCAGCTGCCTGGGTCATGGGAAGATTGTTGTTGTGCAGGAAGGGGCACCTTCCTGCACAAAAACAATCACTTGAGGTGATTTCCTCTACCAATGTGTGCTGTAGAATGCAGCACATATTGAAAAAGGAAAAAACGAGGAGAAATGAAAACATTTCTCCTTGTTGCGCCTTCCTACGCCACCCCTGGGGGTGCCGTAGCATTCTGACGCATTTCCATGTTTACGATTGCTTGTAAATCTTTAAATGCATCAGTGGACATGGGTGTTGCGTGGGAACACCCACAGGAACACCCATGTCACGCCCCTAACACACAACGTGTTGCGTGAAATGGGGCGATATTTAGGAGCACACGTATAGCCACACAGGGTGGCTTTACGTGTGCTTGTAAATTTCACGCAGCAGGTTGCGCCGCCGGTGCACACCGATTGCACAAGGGGCTCATAAGTAAGCCCCGGTATGCCTTGAAAAAGTCGCTGTTGTGAGGAAACGCGTGTCGGCTGCCATTCTACATGTGGAATTTTGGACTGAGTTATGCATTTGGAATAAATACAACTTATTTTTTTCGACACAATATAGTTTTATGGAGTTTTGTTTGTTGAACTTTATGAAGATGGATTCGTTCTCATAATTGTTGGTAGCAGGGAGTAGATACCATGTCAGCACTGTTACATACAATAAGTCATTTTTGGTACCAGACCCTAGAACTATAAACTTTAGGATGTGCGATTGCTATACTGCAGCTACCCAATTGTTTTTTCAGATGTAATTTACCCTAGTATAGTTAACTAACAGGCTGCTGTGGACCCTCTGCTTTTTCATCCAATTGTACTCTTATTTTAAACTCAAATACATAAAGTACAAGGATGGGCGAATAACCATTGAATAAAGACTAGATCAAGAGATGAAAATACACAACTATTTAGGCTATGACATGCACAACCTTTAGAAAGCAATAGAGGGTGGCTGCTAGGGCGTAGAAAATTAAACGGTAACACAAAACCCTGTAATAATCACTGGAAGCAATATACGGAGCATGGAAAAGGAAAGGGGACCGATACAAAAAATGTCCTAATAGGAAGAGAGGAGGAAATGTGCAGGCGTGTATAATGTGTGTCAGTACCTAAATAAAATGCTTTCTAACATTTTCTTACGTGACTCAAGTTTAAATAACTATTTAAATAACCTGCACACTTCAGGTTGTTTATTGAAGAAGAGGTTAACCCCTAAGTCACTGGAGACAGAAGCAGTCGTATGCCTGTGATCAGTTTCTGGGGAAACAGGGAGAGACTCTTACATGAACTTCAAACAATAGCAGGCTTAGCGCAGTAATGTTATTTGCTCAATCAAACATGCTACCACAGACGCAAGCAATGGTTCATACCAGTACTTCATCAGTTAAAAAAAAAGATAAAAGATGTACTCCTGTTTTTAAACCCGCCGTTGAAGCTGCTGAATGTCACGGCTGCGGAAAAACAGTTTGCCTCTTTCTACCACCCCCCTACACTTCCACAGGCTTATTTATGAGCCCCCTGCGCCGCTGTTGCGTCACTTTTTGGCGCATCCATGCTGTCGCAAGGAGGGTGCACTGAAAAGATTTGCATCGCTGTTTTCACGCAGCAATGCAACACTTTTCATAAATGAGGCCCCCAATCTTTTTATCTCACTCTCGCAAGATCATTTATCTCTAGTTTCCACCTTTGTCACTGGGTTCCGAGCATTCTCTTCCTCCATCCGTCTCCAGCTTTTCTCGTTTGGTCAGGGTAAAGAAATTAAGAATAAGTCCCTGTTTCAAGAACCAGTCCTGGTGCACACCGCCTATAACCACCTGCACAAATTAAGCACCAGATCTCACTGATCCCGGAAGAAGACATTAGAACCCCATTAGATTCCAGATGCAAAATATCACAGTTTGGGCCTGGTGCCACTGCACCCGCTGCACCATTCAGACCTAAGCACGTGGAAAAGGATCAAAATAGCAGGAAATCCATTTGTGCCCCGTAGGTATGTGATTGGCACGCTATTCCTATTTTGGAACTCCCAAATGGCACTATGCGTATAGAAAGTAATGAGAAAGTGCATAAAGAACTTCACTGGGAGAAGAAAAACAGTATGATGAAGTATCCGGCTCCAGTGAACCTCATGCGCGTGCAAGGTTTAATTCTGCATCTCCTCCCGGGCATAGCTTGGCCCTGACTGTGAAGTAGAAACCTATATTTTATTGAGCCGCTATCCATTGTCGTAATGCATTTTCCGCTACAGAGAAAGATAAAGTTTCATTGCGTATTTGTAAACAGTTTCTCCAGAGATTTAATGTCCATTCCCATCGGCAGGAGATTCAATTTATTCGGTAGAAAGCCATGAATTCGGACTACGCTATCAGTTGGTATGTTCCGTTATCTCCCAACAGCCACTTACTGATGTTCGCAGTTGAAAACAAGTATGAGAATGTGTTCTGTTGGCACAGCCTAGGTAATGAGATTGTCCTTTAGAAGAAGTCACGAAACACGTAGCTAAATAGAAATCTTGGATGGCCTGTTTCTAGTAGAAGAGAGTAAGAACACAGCAGGAAAGACGCTTCCCCTTTCAAGGAGGCATTAGAGAGAATGCCAATTATCTGTAAAAGGCTAAAAACGTGTAGTGGAAATTTTAATATTTTTGGCCAATATCTATACTAATGCCAGGAATAGTGCGAGGATTTTTGGCAGTTCAGACAAAACCTCATTTCATCGTTGCAGTACTCCCTGTGCCCAAATCTCAAACTATTTTTTCTGATTGTTCCTTGCGATGTGACACTTCATAGTGGTGGTACTCTAAGGCTGCCGGCTGTTTTACTTTGCTTTCAAGGATTTACAATTTCCAGTAAAAAATTGCTGCAGAGAAAATGATTCTGCAAGAACTCCTCACTTGATGCTGTGAAGAGCAACGCCTACATTTTAGGCCCTCCTCAGGAGTTCAAAAGTAATGCCTGGATTACTTACTTCTAATCCTTATTACTCTGATTCTTCCTTACTCGTACCAATATTTACTCAATGAAGTAATATACTCATTCCTCATGCTCCTTCCAGAGTCTTTAAACCTCTTTGCTGCTAGGCCTTTCTAACCCCTGTGCTAAGCCTCTTTTTGGATATTTGGGGTAGTTCGCACTTAGGCCCCCGCATCTTTTTGTCCACATAAGGGATCCATGCCAAATTTGCTTCTTTTTTTTCCAACATCCGGAGGATTCGAAAGGTACCCAGGGTTGTGGATTCCCCTGGAGGGGACTGATAATTAGCCAAAATACAGGTCAATTTTGGGGTTTTGTCGAAAAATGGGAAAAAAGTGCTGCAGAAGAAAGCGTCTGTTTTTTCCCTGCAGATGGCATCAACGAAGGGTTTGCAGTGCTAAAATCACCATCTTCTCAGCTTTCAGGAACAGGCAGACGTTTGTATGAAAACCACATTTTTCTACAAAGTTTTGACATTTTACTGGGACATAGCCTATTTTTCCTATTTTTTGTGCTTTCAACCTCCTTCAAGTTAGTGGTGTAAATGGATGTTAAACCTATAATGGATCCCAGACAGCTACACATTTCTGAAAAGGAGATAACATTCTGAACTCAGCAAGGGGTCATTTGTGTAGATCCTTCACGTTTTTCCTATAGAAAGTAACAGTTGAAAAAATAAATATTTAAATTGAGTTGAAAAAGACAGTCATTTGTGCCTACGTTTTAACCTGTAACTTCTTCTAACTATGGCAGATTTTTTAAAGCAATATACCTTTACGTCCACAGGGGCCTTCTGATTGTGGAGATATAGATGGCTAGGAGGTTCACTAAGAATCCGAGGTACCAAGAGCCAATAACTGAGCTGCACTCTGCAATGGTGTTTTATTGTGGACCGGCTCTACACCAATTCATTTGGTAAAATATAAAGAGAGAAAAATAGGTATCAAGTAAACCTATTTATTTCTGAAATAGGAACAAGATATGGAGTTTAGAATCAGTGGTAATTTGCACAACTCTAAATTTGTGGGTACCGATGCTAGCATGTGAATTAGAGGGCATTTTTCAAAATAACTTCTTTTTTACACACTGTCTTACATTTGGGAGGCACAAATGCATTGAAAGATAATAGGTAACAATACTTGTTCTACTATTCTGTGTTACCCTACGTCTCCTGATAAAAATGGTACCTCACAGGTGTGGTTAGGCATAGAGCCCGGGACACAACGTGGACACATCACATTTTTCCACGGAAAATTTACCCTTTTTTCCAATGTGCCTAGCTGTGGACTTTGGGCCCTAGCTCAGCCAGCACCAAGGGAAACCTAGAAAACCTGTACATTTTTGAAAACTAGACACCCAGGGAAATCCAGGATGGGGTGACTTGAGTGGCTCTCACCATGGTTCTGTTACCCAGAATCCATTGCAAACCTCAAAATGTGTCTAAAAAACATATTTTCCTCACATTTTTGTGATGGAAAGTTCTGGAATATGTGGGGAGCCACAACATCCATGCACCCAGCATGCCCCCAAGTCCCCTGATAAAAATGGTACTTCACTTGTGTGGGTAGTCCTAGTGCCCGCAACAGGAAATTGCCCAAAACGTACTGTGGAGACTTCAAAATGACTGATCACAAAAAGACCTGCTTTTGCAAAGGAGTAACCTGAGTTTTTGGTCCCGGGCTCGGCAGCCATCTAAGGAAACCTACCAAACTTAGAAATTTCTTAAAACTAGACACCAGGGGAAGTCCAGGGAGGTCTGGCTTGTGTGGATCGGGTCTAAAACCCATTTGCGCATGCAAACATCTGTTGTTCATCTGGCCCCTAGTGTGCTATTGCCCCCATCTGCCCCCTAGAAAGACAGAATATGCACATACAAATTGGGGGGGGGGGGAGCAAAGGCCCTTGCCCAAGGGGCCACTTCTCTCTCCCTGGTGTCTAGTGGTGGATGCCTGCTTGGGAATCGCCCTCCTGCAGCGATCGCCAAGCAGATATCTGCTAGAGAAGGGTACCATTGGACAGTGGAGATTCTCCCCTTTCCAATGATATCTCTCCCATGTGTATCAGTGCATGAGGGGGCTGAGATAGCCCTGCAAGCACCGAAGCAGTGAAAGTGAAATCAGCCGATCGGCTCTTTTCAGTTTAATTTTCAGTGTGATGACGTCAGAGCACCATGCGTGCGATTGTCATTGCATTGAAAAAAAATGCCTTGGGTGGCTTGGGAAGCTCTTCCTCAGCTCTTGATGCTGAAAAATAAAAAAAGGAAGCCCCTCTGCTGTAAACAGCAGAGGGATTTCCTGGTTTTGTGCAGAGGACAGAACAGTTCCATCCTCAGCACACGACCACCATGGTTCGGTGGGTCATAAGTATTGGGATAAATACGGGAGAATTAGAGTAATGAAGATAACCTGTAAGTGATTCAAGCTTTACCTCCTCTTCCTCTGACTCGTCCCACTACTTACTCCATGAAGTCTGCCCAACCAATCATCTTACCTCCTTAGAAAACAGAAATGACACAGGAGTCTCAACGGAAGGGTTTATTGTTGTCCAAACACAACATACATATCCTTAAATCAAGGTTTCTTATCGCAACATGAACACATTTTTAAGAGAACATAGATTTCAACAAAACCTGTGAACCAAATGCCAAGTCTGAATTGTTGGCCCCAGTAATACCCATTAAAGATATAGTCAGGACAGTAATACTTACTCCTATTTCACCATGACAAAATCCAGCTCGAATGAACCAGAAAGGGCTTAACACCAGACCGCTGCGTATGTGCTCTTGGAACATAAATGGCTTGAACTCCAAATTAGCTGATCCAGAGTTGCATACTTATCTAGCGTCCTTCGATATCATTTTCAACCAGGAAATGTGGCTAGTGAAACCTTTCTTTATACAAGGATACCTAGGCTTCTTCACACCAGCTCTAAAACAGGCAATACATGGGTATCCCTCAGGTGGGCTGGCAACATTTTTCTCGATAGCTAGTGGAGCCTCAGGAACAGCTCTAGACTTTAAGGCCACAGGAATGAATGCGACCAAATATACTATAAACATCAAAGATGTTGCGACAGAAGTTATTTTGATCAATACTTACATTCACCCTAAAAACAAACTCAATGGTAGTAAAAAGTTAGTGCACGAACTAGCGAGATTGTTAGAGACGGAGAGTACGACCCACTTTATAATATCCGGTGATTTCAATCTATTCTTAATGGGCTCTTCGTTGAGTGATCTATTAATCTCCCAATCTGCACTTTGGGAAAAACCGGACCAGGGCAGCAACACACTAGGGAAATGGACGAAAACTGGTTGCCAACTTCTGGATGATCTTGAACATCTATCTCTAAGGGCCCTAAATGGTAGGTTTCAAACTGATAACCCGCCTAATGCTACATTTCATTCTAATAATACTAGTTCGTGTTTGGACTATACATTTGTCTCCCTGACTATATTTCAACACATTTGCTCATTCCAAATTAAGGATAGATCCGGCAGTGACCATCTTCCACAAGAAGTTACATTTTCTCCATATATTATCTGTTCAATTCACATAAGGGAGATAACAGATAAAACATATCTAATAAATTGTAGATGTATTAAGAGCACTACGGTCGGGCTGGCCCAATTGCACGAAACTGTAATGGATACGCTCCAGGAAATTTCAAGCAACGAAAGCACAGCGGTAAACACGCGGGAAAGACTCACTGAAATACTTCATGAAAAGCATTCTAAACCAATAAAATCCAAAGGTGACATAAAAATATATAAAGAAGCCTCCAATGTAAAACATGATATCAGATTTCGGGAATATAAATCTCGAATTAACAAAGCACTTAGGACACTAAGGAGAAAGCCGGGAGACTCAACAGCATTTGCAGCACTTAAGTCAAACAAAAAATTAATCAAAAAGCTAAAATGGAGAATCCAAAGAGACAAAGACAATGATCTATGGGCCAAACTACACTCCGATTTAAAATGTAAAAACGGCACTAGACTCTGGACCACAGTAAACCAACTCCTGAACCCAGACAATAGAGGAGTAAATTCACATATCACAGAGGCTTTGTGGGTCCGCTACTTAACAACCTACTTTAATGAACCATCAGAAGAATATTCACAGATGAATCTTCAGGTAATTCCATCAAACAGGCGGAATAAGGGCTTGTTGGAGTCAAATACAGAAACCATCAAAAAACAGATAATGAAAGGACAGAAAGAGGGAGCCCCGGGCCCAAATTGCGCACCCCCTGCGGTCTTCAAATATAAGCCAGACTTTTGGGCCGAAACTCTGGCACCGGTATTCACTGAAGTTAGTAGCACACAAATTATTCCTGCGTCCTGGAAGGGGTCAATCATATCTCCCATATTTAAAGGAGGGAATAGATACTTCCCGGCAAACTGTCGGCTTATAACATTAATGGACGTCGATGCCAAATACTTCGCCAGAACTGTCCTGGAAGAGTTGATATCATGGTCTTCTAATAATAACATAATTCCATACAACCAGACTGGGTTCATAAAATCCACTGGCACGATCACGAACATCTTGGCAATTTCTTTATTTATGGACGCTGCCCGCGCATCCAAATCTCCATTATACTTCTGCTATATTGACTTTAAATCAGCCTTCGACTGTGTAGACTTTGGGAAACTGTGGCCGAAGTTAGCAAGTTGGGGTATATAACAGAATCTCTTACACATGTCGAAAATGCTACATAGTGACACATGGGTTTAAATCAAAATAGGAGCAGGCACACATATTTCTTGGAAAATTCAAACCAGCCGAGGCCTAAAATAAGGCTGTGTTCTGGCACCAACCCTATTTAATCTTTTCTTGGCGGACCTGACGGAAGTATTACAATCATGTAACCCTCATGCCCCGAACTTTGGGGCAAAACCGATATTAAGCTTCTTATATGCCGATGACGTAGTACTGGTGAACCACACTCGGGTGGGACTCCAACGACTCCTCGACACAATAACGACTTATTCGCAAACCAACGGCCTGCAGATCAACTATGGCAAAACGAAAACAATGTGTTATAACGTCAAGAAAACACAAACACAGGCTTGGTTCATGGGTAAAGAGCAGCTGAAAAATGCAGTTGAATACGAAGACCTCGGAGTAATTATTGACAATAAAGGGAATTTTCTTGCGCAGAAGGAGGCAATCGAAAAGAAAGGCTTGGTTCTAGCTGCAGCATTTAAAAACTTGAAGAAAAAGATAGCTGGACCTGTTTTGACCCCAGTACAGGAAGTTGTAAGAGCAAATTTCCTTCCAGCAATCTCATATGGAAGTAAGGCTTTAAGAGGGCAGGATGCAATCACTCTGGATAATGCCGTCTCCCAAGCTTACAGAATTGTATTCTCCTTGCCAAGTTACACCTCCGCGGCTCAGACAAGGCCAGAATTTGGACTAGTCAAGCAATCACTAGCCAGACGCTGCACATACATAATATGCTTGAAAAAAATCAGGAAAGCTGAATTGAACGCATTGAATCATATGTTGTGGGACGAACTACAGCATCGACATATATATCACCGGGTAGAGAGTATCTGCAAGAGTCACTTGCTCTTACAGGTCTTGACCAGCTTTGAGAAATGTCAATTGACCTACAGGCCTTTAAGCATTTTGTAAAGAAGTCTCTTAAAATTCAATCAGCTACAGAAGATAAAGCCACATTAGTACAAAGGGCACATGGGTGGATGACATTAAACAATTACAAATCTACCGCACCACAAGACTATTTTGCCACTGGTTACCCAGTTTTTATTAAGCAGCAGTTTTTAAGATACCGGCTGGGGTTATTACCAGTCAACGAACACATGGCACCTTGGCTACGTGGTAATCTACCTGTCACTTGTCGCCTCTGTGGGAGTTGCAAAGAGGACATGTTACATTTGGTTTGCTCCTGTAACACTGTAATGGCAGAAAGGAAACAACTGTTAACGAAGGCTTTTAACCAAAGAGTAATACGAACAAGAAGACAGGCAATCTTAGCCTGTTTTGACCCAGGGGACCCTCACTTAAATTGCCATTTTGTCAAATTTCTGCTAAAAGTGTAGCAAAGACTAAAGAACACGTAAATCGTCCAGTACAGTTGATATAAGAAACAATTCAACGGTCATATCATCCTCTAGGAACAATATAGAGTTCCCCAATACACTATTAGTGGCAGACCCATTGACTTTTACCGAATCCCACTAAGGATGATTAATGAACTGAAACACTTCCCTTGAGTGTTCTTTTAGCCTTAAAATTGCGACCTCCACTTGCCTCTTACCATGAGAAATATTTTATATTGACACTAAAGATTTTACCATTTGAATTTAACTGTGTTTCACCATGAATTTATGTTTTTCCATGTAAACGTATACGTTACTATCGAATGGTTATATTAAGTTTTAGGCCGTCAAGGGCGGATTGGTCGTTCGTTGGCAGATATACGAATTGAAATGTTCTTGTGCAGTAGCATCCCTAACTTTAAAGTTGCGACTATCTGATTTCTTTTTATCTGTCATATTTTAAAAAATTGAATTGAAAGATTTTATCAATGATTTTTAAACTTTTTATGTAAACATGTATTATCTTGTATATTTATTGCAATGGTTTTAAGTAACCATGCAATCGTCTAAATAAACTTAAACTAATCAGTAATACCCTTCCTCTGCATGCTTCATTTGAACACGTTTCAAGTATATGAAAAATCGTGATACTCCAACATGCCAAGTCCAGGTTTCTGATATAAGAAAAGGAAGTGATAATAACTCATAGCTTTATGTGTAATTTCATATACCATCAAAAAAACACAGAAGGATGTATGTGCAGTATTTTGGCACTGAACAGCAAACATAATAGGCCCAACGGACCCACAGCATAATCACTTTCATTTGCCACTATGATAAAGATATTTCTGATTAATAAAAAATGTTTGCTTAATCGCATTAATGTTTTACTCAAAAAACGAGAAGGCTGCACTATACATAACTGTGTTTTCATAGAATTGGCCAGACAAGGCCTAAACTATGCTCTACTCCATCTTGTATTTCTGTAATTCCATGTTTTTGTATCACCCTGTCTTCGCATGCAACAGGCTATGCAGAAATCAAATACTTTGTTAGTGTGTTGTTCTTGGTGAACTCTGAAGGCTTCTTTTTTCAAAACGTAACTGTTCAGGGTCTTGTCTTGTCTGCTGCAGCAAGCCTATTCAGAATATAAATCTGTCATTGTTTTGAGTGAAACTAGATTTGTACTGTAAAATCCGATGAAGTTAGATCAAAAGGGGTTATATTAACTGTTAGAAATGGGAGTCTCTAGTTGGCAGTGGTATGCACCCTGTGCAAGTAGGGACCCTTCCTTCCAGTCAGGATGAGGGGATTACACACCGAAGATAACCCCTGCTCACCCCCTTTGTAGCTTGGCACGTGCAGTCAGACAAAGCTCAGAGCCAATTTGTAAAGTATTTGTACATAACACACATAGTAACCCGGTGAAAACACTACAGAGGGACACCACACCAGTTTAGAAAACTAAAGTATCTTTATCTAAACCAAACCAAGACCAAAATGACAAAAATCCCACATACACAACTCAAAATATGACTTTTAAAAGGTTTCAAGAAATTCTGTCCTCAGAACTCTATGAATGCGGTGATTTTACACTAAGTACCTCAAATGCATCAAAATCCACAAGTCAAAACAGCTGCAGAGGAGGGAAGCATCGAAAAAGCTTAGCGATGCATTGGTTCCTGAGTCCTTGGGGAGGCGATGCGTCAGATCTGCTGCATGCAGGAGAAGTGTTGCGTTGAATCCGGACTGTACGGGGAAGCGAGGCATCAAAATCCTAGATCGTTCTTGTCTGCGGGTGATGCGTCGGAAAAACATGTTGCACAGGTGTGATGGGTGAAAATCTCGATACGCTGGAGGTTGATGCAGTGGCGGCAAACTGGCGCTGTGTTGATTTCTTCAGCCGTGGTCCCACAATGCGTTGCTTCTTTCAGTCGCACAGCAGGGCCTGATTCAGAGACAGTGCTGGGGCCTTTGACTTCAGAAACATGGCGCGCTGAACTCAGTCTGCAGTGGTTTCTTCGGCCATTGACAGGTGCTGCATCAATTTCTTCAGCCGCACGGTGGCGGTGCGTGGAAATTTCTCCCGCACAGCGGTTTTACGTCAGAAAAACAGGCGCTGGAAGGACAATGCATCGATTTTGATGGTTTCAAGAAGGTCTTTGTACCAGGAACAACCTCCGAGGGCCCAGGACTGGATGTGCCACCACAAGGCAGGTCAGAACTCCCAGCAGTGGAGTTCAGGGATGCTGCAGGTGAGGTCTTTGCTGCCAATGAACTTCTTAATGGGAGGCAAGCACATACAAGCACTTGGAGAAACTTCAACAGCAAGATACACACAAATGGTCCAGTTATTTTCCTCCCAAAGCAGAAGCAGCAACTGCAGGCCAATCCAGCAAAGCAACAGACAGCAAAGGGGCAGTACTCCTCCTCACAGCTCTTCAGCTCTTCTCCTTGGCAGAGGTTCATCTAGATCCAGAAGTTTTATAAAAGTCTGGGGTTTTAGGCTCCTTTTGGCCTTTGAAGTAGGCATTCTTCAAAGGATTGTCTTTGTAGTGCACAAGTTCTTGTCATGCCTGGTCTTGGCTCCAGACATGCTCTGAGGAGTGGAGACAGCATTGCGAGGGGCAGGCACAGCCCTATTCAGTTGCAGGTGGCAGCTTCTCCCATCAGTCTAGCTCAGGAAGGCCCATCAGCCTGGTGATGGGCCATCAGGATCAGCGGGGCACACCTCAACTCCCTTTGTGTGACTGTCTAGAGTGAATACACAAACAGTCCCCTTTCAGTCTAAACCATACGCTGATTCCACAGGCAGGCAGAGGCACAGGATGGTTAAACAAGGAAATGCCCACTTTCTAAAAGTGACCTTTTCAAACACACAAATGAAAAACCACCTTTACTAAAAGATGTGTTTTTAAATTCTGAGCTCAGAGAGCCCAAATTCCGAATCTCTAGCTGTTCCCAATTGAAAGTTACACTTGTAAAATGGTACAAGGCAGCTCCAATGATAACCTGTGGGAGAGCTAGTCCTTGGAATAGTGAAAAACAAAATTGGTAGTACTTCACTATCAGGACATGTAAACCACACCAATACATGTCCAACCTTTCACATACACTGTGCCCTGCCCATGGGGGGTACCTTGGGCCTAACTAATGGCAAATCAAATATGTCAATCATGGATAACCAATCAGAATTACAATTCACACAGGGAGCACTTGCACTTTGACACTGATCAGCAGTGGTAAAGTGCCCAGAGTACATATACCAGGTATGTGTACACAAGGGAAACCCAAAGATCGTAAGGGATCAAGGGTACTTGAGTAATTCTAGAGACAATGGACCCTTAACAAAAAATGAATTACAGTCATTCTGGGTACAAATATCTGTTCCATAAACAGATTCAATTATCAAAGTTTTCAATTTTATTACTACAACTCAAACAAAAATTTGAATTACCCTAGCCGGAATAATTTCAAGAACCATAGTTCAAGAGAGCAAAAAAACAATGAACTGAAAGAAACAATGAGCAAACAAACAATAATGCACATTAAACCAGGTGTTTAAACTGACAACAACAAAAAAAATATAGACATATACAGGCAAGCAAACAGTGACCAACATTACTATAACATCGTTAGGTGCCTTCTTATTAAAAGCAAAACACTACTGCACCCAAAATAAAAATACTACAAAGCATAGTGTAACAGGTCAGAGTGTATGTCGACGACGTTTCGATCCCGTAAAAATATGGGATCATCATCAGGACTGAGGATCAGTTGCCTGCATGGTATCAATTGATGTATTACATGAAGCACCTGATTATTCAACAATCTGTAATTAAGCAAACAACAGGCTTTTTCAACAAAATTAGTGCCTGTTCATGAGTATCATACGAAGATGAAACACCTAAAATAAACAAGGAGAGAAAAGGAAGGAATGGGAATGAGAATTAGGAGAATGAAGAAATCATTTTGATTTTTAAAATATGTATATTAGGGCCATGCACTTAGAGAGATGTGTACTGTGAAAATTTCTCTTGAAGTAGTGGAAGCAAAGGACCAAAAAACTATCATGCATGAACTGTGAGACAAGGGTAACATGCTATCTTGTGCCCTGGCGACAAATGGTTACTAGTAACGTACTGATCAATAATCTATAGCGTCAAGGTGACTGGTAAGAGTGTGATCGCAGTCCCATGCACGTGTGAAGAACCGAAAAATATAGGGGCAGATATACCTACAAAGGTAATGCACTGTTGTATCCTCAAAATTGTGGCGGATTTGGGAGAAATTCAGATATACTCCCATATAACAATATGATCAATTTCTAAAATAAAGGAAAAGAGTGAGTATAACATATGTTCTGGTGTAAAAGACCATTATAGTAATAATTCAAAAGACCCTTACTAGTGCTGCTTCTATTAACACTCATTTTCAATACGATGCAAGAGTAAGCCACAAGTAGGAATCGAGGCCTGTCTGGAGAGAAATTACAATGATTAAACAAATCTAGCAAGAGAGCAATGTGTAAAAAATAGCTTCTCCGATTATGGAGACCATCTTTTTGGCAAAAGAGAAAGAAAATATCAGTGCGGATGGTGGGTCTTACCTTAATAGAAAAGTGGTCCTGAATGAGAATGCATTTGTGTCATGCTGACCCGACAGCAATGTGCAAAGCAGAGAATGCTTACAAACAGAGGGAGTAGAAAAAGGACAGGCTCAAAATGGAAAGCAGATCATGCTTAGAAACAGAGGAAGTAGAAATAGGACTGGTTGAAATTAGAAATAGCAAATGTTTTTGAGAAGACGGCGGCCATTTTGGAAGGGGCCTTAGTATCGATAGGCCTTATTGAGAAACAATCAATTGTATAGTGAGAAACCAAAGGAAGAGGAGGTCATAATTATTATCAAAATCATATAAAATATATTGTTAAATAAATTAATTCTTTTGTTATCATAATCTCCACTGGTGTGTTAAATAAACATATCGTAATCAAAATTCATCAAATGGACATAATGCTGACGAAATTATATTGTGTGAATGTGCACCAAGGTCATTTAGCGCATTCATCCATTAATGCAGTTATATGAGTTAGGATCACACGAACATAGACCAGTCCTCCATCCAGTTTAGTCATTTTTGAAAGCTATCCGTCTTCAGAATCCATTTTAATTTAGTTTTGTTGAGAATGGCTGAGATATCTCCTCTGCGCATAGGGGCCTTAACGACTTCCACGACTTGCAATTTAATGTCATTCTCATCATGCTCACACCTTTAGAAATGTTCCACCAGTGGTGCATTTGCCACCTTGCATCTTATTTGACTCCCGTATTGGCAAATTCTAATGCATATTTTTTAGCATACCCTAAATACAGATGAATTATTCATTGAACGCCCACTTTTTATTTAAAAAAAAGCAAGAACATAAAAGAGCACTTAGTTAGGGCATGCCTTCCTCCTACTAAGAAAAATGTAACATTGCATGACCTGTGGGGATCGACACCTTTGGGCGGACATTTCAAATGCGGAGAATGCAGTGTGTGTGAATATACAATTGAAACAAAAGAGTTTGTTCAAAACAATGTGAAAAATGTTTTAACAGAATTTTCTAACTGCAATATCCAGAATGTCATTTATGTGATTATGTGCCCTTGCAAAATGATTTATGTAGGGCAAACCACTCAAAAAATACACATCAGAATTTGCCAACACAGGAGTTGAATAAGATGCAAGGTGACAAATGCACCACTGGTGGAACATTTCCAAAGGTGTGGACATGATGAGAATGACATTAAATAAATAGTCTACTGTATCTATACTCAGCTACAGGTATTTGCACAGCTGAATTGCATCACCAATAACATCTTTATAATGCAAAGTTTGGATGCTATAATGTTCATAAATTTCTTTTGTTCTGGACTGATCCACCTTCTTAATCTGACATCTTGATGGAAATGTCTGATCCTCCATATGTGTGATATCTTGCAGGCTTTCCACATTTCTATAGGAAACATTGTTTTGTACCAGATATAAAGTTGCTTTTTTAACTTTGGTAACATCTACTAACTCCTGCCATATCTTCTTGTTCTTGGTAGGCACACCATTGACAAGAATTACTAGTCCTTTCTCTAAATCTCTATCTACCCCTACCATTTCATTGTTTTTCTTGATATCTAATGGCAAATACACGACTCTACCTTTTAGACCTTTTTGCAGGCTCTGTTGGGGGTAACTTGCCTGCCTTTGTCTCTATATGTACTATAGCCTGAAATGGATGTATAGTTTGAATAAGAATGGACTCATAAATATTTAAACATTGAAGTGCTTCTGGAATGGGAACCAGTTCTAAGATGTTATGCACAGCTCTAGCAGGCATTTTATTATCGTCTAATTTATTGTAGAAGTGCGTACATATAACTTGTCATGTGGTCAAGTCAAAGCGTTCTTCTACAAATAAGTAGAGTACAAACTTTTGTCAGTTATCATTATTCTCTTTTTCACTTTTTAAATATAAGTCAACAGTCATGTTTGATTCTTGTAGTGAGCGTCAACAACATATACAAACATACTCTGGTTTTTCAGAACATATTATCTTAAATTTTGTAATCTCTTCTTTAAAACTATCAACTGTAGTACCCGTGTCCTGTTCTGCACCTCCTCCTGTTATCAACTCATCAATTTCCCTACAGTCTTGTCCTGGACCAAAGAAATTAAACTGCACATCATCACAAACCTTTTCTACCTCTACCACAGTACCATGCAAAAGTGCCCTATTGATTTCTCCTAAACATATAGCAACAGTTTTCACATAGTACAGCCTGCTAACTAAAGTTCGCACTATTGAGTGGTGTACAGCTAACATCCTAAAATGATGAAAGGTGCTTCGGCACACTTTCTTTGATAAACAAGCTAGTGAGTGTCCCTGCAAATTTTTATCCGTTATCAGCTTGCAAGGA